>MU221576.1:230542-260688 GCA_018584345.1 Thuja plicata
CATTCTTGCATTATGTTCCTCTACCTTAGGTGTGGCTTAAAAATGATTGAATGTCTATTCTGCGTGATGAAGAATGTGTCAAGAAATGCTCATCAACTTGATCTTCTAGTTTTTGAAGGGTCATTTGTGAATTCTTCAAGGAATCCATGGAAACCTTAAAACCTTAAGCTCATAAGTGATCTTTTCTACTTCATCTTCTCTTCTCTTTAATGCATCAAAATAAATCTCATTGAGTTGGAGGAAATGATCTCTATCAGTGAGTAGGTTTTGGAAATCTGACTTCATCACCATCATAGATTCTCTAAGCACCTACAAATCTTCAAGAGATAGCTCACCTTCTTTCACTTTCCACAAATATTTTTAAATTATTCAATGGGTATCATAAATGTAAGTGAGAGATGCAAAAATCACATCTTCATTTATCCTCAAATGTCCTTCCAAAGGATGTGAGTTATGAAGAAAAATTTCTGATTTTTCTGTAGCTTCATCCACAACATTTCTTCCAACACACTTGTGCTGAAACAAATGATTATCAAAATGATTTTGAATAGGATTTTTTTCACCTAATGTTCCTCTCCATCTATTATTGTAAAAATGGACCATGTAAATCAATATTACAAACCTCAACCATTTCTTTATCAACCCAGACTTGGCTGTCCTCTATGCATTTCTCATGTGATGACAAGGGATTGTTGGTTGAATTCTGAAAATTAAAATTACGCTCCCTTGGAATATCTTCGTCATCTCTTATTGTACCTTCAATAGGTTCTGGTCTATGACACTAAAAGTTGCATGTTTCCATAATTTTCCTTGAATCGATCCAAACTTGCATCTCCATTATGTTCTTTATCTCCAACCAATTCCATGGTGAAGGATCCATGACAAACCAAACATTATCATTTTGTAGGACCTTATTGTTAGGACAACTCTTATTCTCTACAATCAACTCTCTAAGACAATATGCCTCATCAAATGCAATTGAATTACTTTATGATATCATAGAATTATAATAAGTGCAATAACATTATGATCAAAATTCCTCTCTTCATTACTCTCATCAATATTGATTTCTAACCCGACCACATAAAAACTTGAGCACCCATTATCTGAAGTAATGATTGATGTATTTTCATTGAAGAAGACTCTACCATTCTGCCAAAATAGAATTATGCTAGTTCTATATTCTATTTTTGTGTCCAATCATCCTTGGCCGACTTAGTGAGACTAGATTCTATTATCTCATCAATGCACTTATTTGTAATAGATGAAACACATGATGATTCATTTTCATTCTCATTGGAATAAAAAATAATTTCTTCTAATGTATTACTTTTCAAACTTCTTGAAATGGGGGTTTAAGTATATTGGTAGCCTTTTGATCTTTTGACATCTTTTTCATTTTACTAGTGCATAAGTGATTAGGCTTCGAAGACCCGTTGAAAGAAAAAACATAATTTTTTCCTTCGTAATTTGTTCTTGCTTCCATCATGATTTTTTATATTGGAAGAACATTTTTATGATTTCTTCTTAACACCAAATAGAGACTTTACCCATTCAAGATGCTTATGCAATTACTTTAAAGTCCCTTCATAATTTTTCCAACTGTCAGTATAGCTTTGACAACTTTGCTTCAATTCTACAACCCTTTCCAGTATTTTCTCCTCAAAAGTCTTCATCTTTTTAAATAGAATAAACCAACACATTATTGCAACCTTTTAGAACCAATTCTAAAATTTATAGCATGTTAGGTTGACAAGATGCATAACTCTGATATCTTTTTTCCCTACCACTAGCTCTCGTAGGAAATGCTCAAACTCGACATGTAATAAATGTCCATATCATTCAAGGCTCCAAAATGGCATGTAAACATATAGATACTCTCAAAATACATCATACACCCAAAGGAAGCAACATGTGTGACACTGGGTTTTCTAAAAACTGAAATGAAAGAGTATCAAACTCACATGCAACTGATAAACCCCAATAAGCTAGTAGGAAAAATAGCTCTGATACCACTATAATGACTACCCCTAAATTTTTTGTTTTGAAATAACTGAAACAAGATATAACTAATGCTAGATGTTAGCTTTAGATTACATGCATGCACAATAAACCCGAATATGAAAATGCTCTCATGGACAGACTAATTAAATGAGTGGGGGTTATTTGCGGCAACTCAATTGGTATAATAATACAAAATTAACACGAGATTACAACTATCTAGATATGCGAAGGTTTTTCGCCATCGCTACTTAACTAGTACAATAATATGCATGAGAAAATGAGTATGCAACTATCTAAATGTGCAGGGGTTTGTCACTGTCACTGCTTAAAAAATTATTTGTAATATGAAATAAGTGTGTTAATACACTAAATAATCTAAACTGAAGATACTTTGATGGTGAAAACTAATTACAAACATTAAAATCGCATACCTAGTTATTCATAATTGTAAATAATGGACAAGCAACAACAAAACCAATAGGTGAGGGTTTCCAAACCCTAGCCACCTACACCAAAAAAATCCAAATGGGATGACCAAAAGAATGGAGAGAAGAAGGGAGTAAATGTACCAAAAATCTAGTCAAAAACTTCTGTAAACTCAAATCAGACCCTCTAAGAAATTCCACCCCTCTTCTCAAGCAATGTACAACCCCTTTGAAGATGTATGACTAGCGCTAGAGTGTAAACCAAACAATAATCAAACCCACCAATGTGAAATGAACTCTACCAAACTTCCTCAATAAACCCTAATGAATTATCTCCAACACTTTGTAGATCTTGAAGCTAAAGAAAATATATCAAACACCATTGAATCTCAACTGTGATCTCTATATGAAATTGCCAATCATGCTTCCCTTCCTACATTGCTAAGCTTGTGATAATTTTATCGACTTTCTCGATCATTTATTTTACCATAAATTAGGGCAACTCCCTCATTGATGAGATTCTTTTGTAAAATCTACGGTTTCCAGTTTTTAGTTTGGAGATTGCAATTTGTTTGAAAGCCTTAAAAAACATTTCAAATCATCCATTTTGAATGCATGATGCAATCAAGGCAATTCTTGAGACCACATTTTATTGAGGGGTTGTGTCAAACTGAATATTTCATGAGTTAGACAGTTAACATGTTGGGCCTAAGCTTCCACATTTTGCATATATCACTTCCATGGCATCCATTGGTTTGATGCAGTGATTTCACCTACAAATTGCATTGGTCGTATAGAAGTTTCTAGATATTATTCAACAAATCCATGGTCTGTGCATCTCGCTACCTAGTCATTTCCTTGGTTTAGAAACTCTCTACACCTGTGCGTGTTGATGGATGTCCATAAATTACTATTACTAAACCCAGAGATGTGCATTTTAATATACATATATGAGCATGCACACATACCAGCGCTCCAGCTCGTGACATGCCACTGGGTGATAACTTGTAATGATAAGGGCCGCCCAATAAGAATCAGATGTTGTACACTGGATTGAAGAGCATCCAAAACTTGAGGTTCTAAAATATCTGAGGCCTCTTCATGCAATAAAATCCTTCTGGCCTCCCCTCTGTACAATGATGCCCTAGTCCTTTCGGCCTCCGCTCTGCAGCAGGCAATTAAAACAAAATTAAATTAACAATGAAAGTGATCACCCATTTTTTTTTAGTTATATGCCCGGGTTCGTCAGAATTCTGATGAACATGGGCATGGATTAAAAAAAAATCAAATTTTTCCTTCAATAAACCGACAAAGAAAAAGCTTTTTAATGGTTCATGGGAAATGTTGGTCGATTTTTAGGGTGTAATGTACTAGTGATCATTGTCAATAAACGTGGCATGCTTGTTGGAAGCAATGTAATTAACAATGGTTTGGAATTTATCAGGAGATATGTCCCTTGGGACAACTTCATTGTGGAGAGCTTTGTCTAATGCCTGTTTATATTCAGGGGATATGCACAATAGTTCAAAGATTGAGATTTGCGCGAGGGTGCGCTTGAGCCGATCCACTAAAATATATTTTGGATTGGGAGGTTGTGCAGTAGTTGTAGGTGTAGAAAAATTTGAAGACTCCCCCTTTAGGAAAACCTTGGAGTGGCAGGTTGTGACAACACACTTAGAGTTATTGTCTCTGATAGTGATGGTTGTCATCTGGTATTCAACAGGGTTAATACAATTTATTGCATTATCAAAGGAGGAGTAGGTATAGTTGACCTATTTTGACTGGCAACCAGACACAAGGGTCTTCCCTTTATTACGATTTTGTAAATGATGTTTGACTATCATATGATCCATGTTACCTTTGGTTCGAACATTGGTGACATCAATTATGCATTTTCCGATTAAGTCTTGGACGATATTCATAGAAGTCGTTGTCATTCCATCACTTAGGTTTAACAACACCATGCTCAACTTCTCTTATCTTAGGTAATGTGATAATATTACTTTGGATTAACTTCTTGAGTGTTTCTTCAAGTGATTCCCCTAAAGGTGTATATTTGCATTTTGGAAAAGGAGTCCTTTGTTGACTTTGAGCATTAGGTTGAGATTGCATAAATTTTGTCATTTTGTAATTTGAACCTTGTGTTTGTGCTTGAGGATTTTCCAAGGGTATATGTGTTATAGGGGATTGACTTGGTGTTGATGCCCCCTGTAATGAAATTCTAGGTTGTACGTAATTGACAGTCTTAACATCAGTGATGTCATCATTGGTAGCATTCTTGTTTTTATTCCACCACTTGGATTTATCATTAGAACTTTTGGTGTTGTTTGATTGGTTAGGATTAGCGAGGATACCTCTCTTGATTAGGTTTTTCTCACATCGAATGCCCCGTTTGATTAACTATTTGAAATTTGGAGCAATTTGTAGTTCTGTAGTAAATGCCATGTTTGGGACAAGGTTATCAACAAACATAACTACATGAGGTCTTGTTCAGGAACATCATATGGGAATCTATTAGCTATACTTCTCCATCTTTGCAAGAATTCAGAGAAGGAATCGCCTCCCTTTTGTTTGATATCAGAAAGATCCTTGATGTTGACCTTGCATTCTATGTTATGGTGGAAGTGAGCAATGAATCGTTCATCTAGTTCCCCCCAAGATTGAATACCATGAAGTAGGTGAGTAAACCATTGCATTGTTGGCCTAGATAAACTCTAAGAGAAAAAATGCACGAGATATGTTTCATCATGTGCGACCTCGATGAAACTAGAAAAGAACTTGCTAATGTGCTTAAATTGATTGGTGTTAGCTCTATACTTGTCAAATGTAGTTACTACAAACTGTGTAGGAAATGGAGACATGTTCAATGATTGATCAAAAGGATAAGGGTACAAGTCCTTTATAGTATAGGACTTAGTTTGTCCCTGATTTTGGATGTCCAAGAACTAACTTTGCAAATCTTGCACTTGTTGTATCAGAATTTGAGTTTGGGATTGAGGAATATTTCCAACATTCAATTGTTTCCTGGCACCTGATATAAGAATTTGTCTTTGAAATGATTGTGTTGGAATATATGATCTCCTAGGGATCTAATATTGATTTCCAGACTTATATGTTTGTTGAGACCAAGGTACATATTGAGGCTTAGGTTGTTATTATGGTTGTTGTTGTTGAGACCTATGTTGGAACAAATATTTAACCCTTGGAGCATGTTGACTGAAAGTAGGACCCACAAAGATTGAACCTGTTTGATGTGACGAACTAAACTTGAATCGGGCAGGGATGGATTGAAATGTAAATGGGTTATAACTTGTTTGAACTAATGATGGTGCAGCTTGGGTACTTGATGTGAAAGGGAATGATGTCATTACCTGAGATAAACCATAGACCATTGATCAAACCATTTGAGAACTTGTTGTGTTTTGAGTAGAAGACTAACTAGCCTGAGTTGAGGAGATAATTTGTGCATACATTGATTGTGATGACATTTTTTGGGTTGATAGTGGAATAGAAACTATCTAGGATATGACAAGATCAAATTGATAATTCCTAGCTGTGTGATGGCCCGCTAATAGATTTTTTGTCCATATCATGGATATGTCAAACCCAAAAGTTAGTTTGACTCCTTTGTCTAATAACATCGCTAAGAATCTCTCAGGATTTATTTCCACTACAACATCTACAACTCATGAAGAATATTCATCTTGTTCTATGTCTTCTAATTTTTATTTTGTGACATTTTGAAACATAGTTCTAAAAGAGACATGTGAAGTTTCAGGTACATTTTTGTGCAAAGAGAAGGATCCATATGTGCAAATGGATTAGTCTGTAGTTCTTCTTCTCATGGAGGGGATGGATTGACATATGATTCCTCTTGTTGATTCCTAGTCCATGGCCTAGTAGTTGCTCCCTATAAGGTGTAAACGACATTATGTTATCTAGGATTTAACCAAGATGAGCAATGTAAAACAAACTAAAGGGACAACCTCTCTAAGAGAGTTCTAGTTCCTATTTAACAAAGATCATTCTAAGAACAAACTTTGACTTCTCTTGATCTCAGAGATTTATAATGATGAGATATCTTTTGACTCTTGTTTCAGATGAGACAGAGTTGTTATATAATCGTGATAAAAAATGGAACTGAGATAATGAGATCAAGATAATCTAATATGAACTGTTGAATTATCTTGATGTTAAACAACAACTGAACTAAAAAAAGGGGGAATCATAGGTTTTTGAGATTTCACAGTTGAATCTTTGTTATCTCCTAAAGTGTACACACTGATCATCTACATGACACATAAGACTTTCTGAGGTTTTGAACCGATAAAATGAAATTGTTCTGATAGAGGAAAAAAGATTGTTTTGACAAAAATGATGCACTATTGTTATGATCAAATACACTAATAAAAAGGTGATTATGGTAATAAAAAGGCCAGTTGCGGCAATAAACATGGAAAATGTGGTAATGTAGAATTGATTGCAAAACAAAATTCTCAATTATAGAAGAATATAGGGAATTATCATATTTTTTGTTTCATTCAGCGGGACTTAGCAAGTGATTTGATTTTGTAGGTATAGTGATCCATTTGGAAAAATTTCCCAGTTTGCAATATTTTTAGTTTTTGTTTCATTTTTTTGACTAGGATGTTAACTCCCTAGGATTCTAACTTGTTTGACTCCTTTGAACTTGTAAGATGTTGGTTTTGTGTTGAAAAAAATCACACAAGCAAACACAATAGATAAAATGTTTTGTAATCTAAGAGTAACCAAACTGAATAACAACCCTATGGCTGGCAAGGACAATACCATTGCATCCCCAAATGGATAAAATCTAGCTACACTATTCAATGTGGATATCTTAGAAGTTTGGTAGCACTGGCTCCCCTCAACGACACAAACTTCTCGGGAAATACCAAACTTCATATTCAAGGGACATAACTTCCCAAGGAATTACTATCTCTACGAGGAATTGCAATTATGTGAGATGTTTAGGTTGGTCTCTGACCTTTTGTATCAGCAAATAGAGAGTTTTTTGGCAAATAAAAATGTTGGTTCTTTACTAAGGACATTCGTTCAAAGATATCTTATAAATTATACAAGGCCCCATGGTAGCTTAAATGCTATTTAAGTCCTATAGACCCAAAAGGAGACTAAGCATAAAATATCTTTTCCCTTTGAGACTTTAATCTCAAGAAGGTATTTGATTATAGTGGGTTGAAAGAGGTTGGATTTTCCTTGTTCCCACTTGAGTCGTTCCCATGATATTTTTTATTGAATGACAAGCTCGCTAAAGGTGAATGCATAAAAGTAAATGGGTAACAATTGAGGGTCTAGATTTCTTATCACCCTCAAGGGGTGAGAGCATACTCTCCTACCAAGACTGCTTCTCTCAGACATAATGAGCACGCATTCATTTTAAAGCCCCAAATTCAAATGTTCCTATGATTAACACAGGAAGGAAAGAATGAAACAAAGAATTGATTTGATTGTTTGTTTTGTGTTTCAAGCCATCCCCCCTCCAAGATAACTGTTAGAGAAATGGGGTCTTTGACAAGCGTATTTTGACTCTTTTTCCTTTTGCAGCCACAAGCTAACAGAAATGATTAGTGGTCAAACAAAATATGATTCAGAGATGCCTGGATTGCTAAGGGTGCGTATACTCAAAGATACATTATATTTAGCTTGAAAACCCTAAAAGAATCAATATACCTATTGAAGGACTTGAGCTCATCTTATATTATGATTTCTAGGGATCCCCTTCGTTGACTTTAATGGTGATCAATCCTTCGCTTGAGTTCTTTTCATGATCTAAATCCTGGAGTACGCCTAGCTATCTTTCTCGTCATTCATCATCTATCTATCTTACACAGAAACCGAGAAAATCAGAAAGCTAGAATATCATAATTAGCATAAAAACAAAAAAATATTTAAAAAAACAACAGAAATAGATCAATTGCAAAATTATTTTATCGATTGAAAATTTTCTATGTCGATTGGGAAATACGTCCATCAATTGCGAAATAACTGTGTAGATTGCGATAAACTACAAAATTGTCAAAAACCTGCAAATAGAAATATGCACAGAACAAGTGTGAAATTACTCTGCCAATTGTGATGTAATAGGGATCATTTGCAAAAATTAAAGGATTATATGCGGTAAAGCACTAACGATTGCAAAAATAAATAGGCAAATGTGAAATAACATAAGAGAGTAAATAAAAAATAATTAAATTAATCTTGGTTGTACGACCAAGACTGAAAAGTGTTTTGGTCCTCTACAAGGAATCTATTAGCTATTGATTCACATCAAGTTCACCAAAATGTCGTAGGGGAAATCTGTAAGACTAGCGAAACCGAGCTAGTAGCACTGAACTATATAAAATAGCAAACTACAAAACCTAATTTAAGTCCTACTATAAACAAAATAATGAAACGTCATGAATAATTTAACAAAGTAAATGCAAACTGATGTATTCAAACCTTATGTTGCTTCTCTCTTCTCCTTCTGAAATGTCCCTTAGATGGTGCTAAGAGTTGATAATGGCAACGCTTATGACATGGGAAATTCAAGAAAATATGATAAAAAATGGATGTGTGTTGATTCCAATTCACTTGAAAAACTTGCATAAAGATTGTGCTCTTAGAAAATCGAACCTCATTATGAGAATAAGCATGGTTTGTATAGAGATTTCAGACTGATCGACGGTTGAGATTAACTCTGTGAAAGAAGGATTGGATGGATGAGATAATTAGAGATGGAGTGAAGATGAAGAAATTCTATTTTGAAGATAAAAAGGAAAGAAGATAAAGATTGAAAAGATATTTCAATTTTGGAGAAAATCAATTTCTTAAATCCTATATATTGATTTTTCGATTAAAAGATTGTTTTCTTTTTCAATTTTGAGGATAAGAAATGATTTTTTTATTTTTATTTTGAAGATTATTTCTGATTTTCAGAATTCTAGATTCCTCATGAAATTGACTTTTATGATTTTTGAAAGATTTTGGAATTAAATTGAATTAGAAATCCAATTTAGAAAAAAAGTAGAATTAATTCAAAATTAGAGTGAAATTAAATAGAAATAAAATTGAGATGAAATTAAATTAATTTGGGTTAATAATTTAATTGAGAAGAATTAGTTAGCTAAATTAAATAATTAATAATAATTATTTAAACTATGAGAATTTAGAAATTGAATTTAATTAACTGATAAAGACTAATTAATGAAGGTTAATTAATTTAATAATACTAATTATTTAATTAATATTAGGAAATGATTAAATGATGAAATGATTAGAACATAGTAGAAATAAGATGATTAATTAAATAATTAAAGAACCATTTAATTAATAGAGGAATAATTAGTGATTAAATGTGAGCTCGCAAGTCTGTCCATTTTTTAAGTGTCTACAATATAATCTAAACTTTCCAAACTTTCTAGAGTAGTTGTTCCCTATAGAATTTTCATATTTAGGACTATTTACCTTGATGTTTTATTGTTTATCTTATATTAATATATTTTGGCTCTAGCCTTTTGCTGATAAAAAAAATACTAACTAAGAACCATTCAATTTCACTAGCATGACACACTTTTATATCTTGAGAATAGTGCTTATTCATAGTCTCCACAAGAAAATGGTTATTTGGAAAAGAATTACATACAAATTGATATAAATGACGATGTGGTCTTAACAATTCACCTTACAGGCTTAAACAAGTTCTAATTAAGGATCAAGACATTTTTTATTGTAATTATGGATTATAACAAGATACGCTATATTTAGATTTCTTCACACAGTCTCACAAAATACATGACACTGACAAAGAGCCCACCACAGTTTAATTTAGCTTGAGGTTCAATTTTGTGTTAGATCCTCACCGAACGCTTCAAAGGTACTATAGTAATCTTAACACACAAACTAGTAACTAACCTTACAATACTAATTTTCATTGCCATAATAAAGTCCCATTTTCCTCTTGATCAACACTCACCCCAAAAGTGGTGGAAATTAGATTTGAACCCCCGATGCTTCGCCGCTAATCCTGGGTATGAAGGCTGGATCATTCAGCTTGATCTTATTTGCTTCTTTGATTCATCAAGAGATTTAATTGTTGATGATAAACTTTGACGCGGACGAAAGGATGTCTAGCCATTCTGAGAACATAAAGGGGGTTCTATGATGAATGGTTCATATGACACAACACTTGTTGAAGGTTTTGAAAATGGGGTAGGCGTAAACGTGAAGGAAACCCATGGTTAAACACACTTGAGTTGGAGCAGTATTGGAATGGGTGACCTCGTAGGAAAGCTTGATGCTTCACCCCTATAAGCGTCACCTAGATGCAATGAGTGCTAAGTGTTCCATTCATTCTCATGAGAGAGTGGTTCTAGTGAACCACTACTCATGAAATATAGATCAACAAATCTAAATTGAAAACTACAAAATTGAATTTTGATAACAATATAACAAGTTAACTTGCTATAAAAGATATCTACTACTTAGCAACATACAATCTCACAAGAAAAAAAAAAGGAATGTAATTTCACTTCACTCACACTAAATAGAAGTACTTCAATGTTGGTCATAGCTTCTTTTGGGGATGCATTCTTTGGAAATGTAAGTTCACTTCACTCACACTAAACTGAGTCATTTGTTTTGTATCATACCCTTCAATGCTAACAAGTTTTGTTCCACGTCGAGAGACCTAACCAGGGTTAGGGGTAGGGCATTCTACATCCACTGCTTGATATATATATATATATATATATATATATATATATATATATATATATATATATATGAACTATAACTAATTGAATGTTTGAAGATGTTAAGTTGATGATCACCAAGACATAGAAAGTTAATACAAGACATTAAATTAGTTAATGTATTGTATTGTCATTGATGTCAACTTGATATAATCTGTATGGTCATGTACATATTGCTAAAGACTTCAGAGAAACAATGAATCAAAGGCTATGCTATCAGTAATGCATGTAAGTTAAGTATTCACAAAGTGAATATATACACCGATGGACAGAGTAATCCAATGAGAGAAAAGTCACAGTGTTACCCGACGAGCAGAAGCACAACATTACCGACAAGCAAAGTCACAGTGTTGCCTGACAAGAAAAAGCACAGTGTAACCCGATTGACAGAATTATAGTGTTTCCCCGATGGACGGATATCCCGAAGACAACTAAAGTCACACCGACATAATATTCAATTGACACCGATGAATAACTGAAGTATTGACTGATAGAACAGAGAGTTTAGAAATGATAAAATGCTTAGCTGTCAAGAGATAAATATAGACTTAACTAGTACTTATCATTTTTTTAATCGACAAGATAAAGACGGAGATAAGTAAAGGATTTAAAGCTACTTTGTCTAGTTGGCAAGAAGATCTCTACGAGATAAATCAAGATTTTTTCTTTAAATCTAATTGGCGAGAATTGTGGATCACGCCAAGATCAAGAAATCCAAGAAACAGTGAAATCATGTCTATATAAGAAACAAGCTTACTCATTGTTAAAAGGGGGAGTGACAAGAGAATAGATGCTAAAGAGATTCTGAAGGAGAAGAAAGTCTTCATTCAGACCTGATCAATCAAGTTGAGGAAAGAGATAAATTCTACAGACATTGACGAACAGTGATACAACATCACAGAGTAGAAAAGTGTGGAGAAAAGGTATTGAATTAATAACATTGATCAGAGAGGTAATGCACTTACAATAGATCTTAAAATCTGCAATTCTAGTTGTATATGTGAACAGATCAATTAACTATTTCAGTTTAATCACTGAAGCATAAGATCTCTTAACCGAGCGGGACTTAAAAGTCTTTTAAAATTGAGATACATCCCAAGGAGTATCAAAAAGTTTGACCATAAAAAGTAGCATTGGATATGACCGATACCTATTCACAGGCCAAGTGATTGTTTGATCAAGGATGGTAGCATTAGATGCTAGATACTAAGTGACAAACTATTCATTTAAATCCTCTAACAAGGTCACACCTAATAGTGTGTTTGTAACCTTTGACAGGGTTGGCTCTTAACCGAGCTCACTTTAGAAGAGTGAAAATTTGGGGTACAGGTCCCAGTGGTTTTTTCCCTTAACAGGGTTTCCATGTTAAAAATCCATATGTCATGTGTTTATGAGTCATTACTTTACTGTTTTGCATTTCACATAATTTAATCTAGATTGATCAATATACACTAGCTATTTACTGTGTTTCAGTAAATAGAAAGACTCCTTATCGGTAAACATACAGTAGAAGGTTTTACAAAGCATTTTGAAAAGTATTAATTTGATATAAGTATTTGAAGGAAATCATCTTGTAGGACTGAAGATAACTAAAGGCTTATAAATGTGGTAATAATTTTTAAGGGTTGATTTAAGGATTAATTTTTTAGGCCATTGATTAACCCACCCCCCCCCCCTCTCAGTTATTACTAAAAATTTGTATCAGAGCTTGTGTGCTTAGAAAGGGATTTTAAAAGCTCAAGCTAAAGATCACAAGATGAACATATGAGATGTGCCCAATTTGAACAAAGACAACTTTGCTTCATGGAAAAGTAGGATAAGACTCCACTTATCAGGTATTGGAAATGATGTTACTCAATACTTAGT
Organism: Thuja plicata; assembly: GCA_018584345.1. Classification (NCBI taxonomy): domain Eukaryota; kingdom Viridiplantae; phylum Streptophyta; class Pinopsida; order Cupressales; family Cupressaceae; genus Thuja; species Thuja plicata. Next base: position 243,612 of record MU221576.1, read on the forward strand.
GTAACATAAGAAATGTAACATTTGAAAAAGTGGGGGAAAGATAAGATATTCCTCTTCCATCCCAAGATGCACAAATTTATGATCCAAATTGATTAACCCCAAGAGAAGGATCAATGCACAAATGAATCAATCATTTGGAAATGAGAGCAAAGAGGAAATTCTTAAATTCTCATTTTATGGAAAGGAATGTGGGATAGATTTAGAAATATTGAAATGAATAAGAGAAAAGTACTAACCTTAAGATATGGAAGATCTGAAGAGTTCTATTTTCAGGGGTCTATACTCTATTTCTAGAAAATCCAAATCGTGATCTGGAATAAAAACCAAGAGATGAACAAAACCCAGAATTTTTTTTTCGATCTGACACTGTCTTGATAAAAATCTCGCCCTTGACCCCAAAATGTCACCGTTGACCCCAAAATCTTGACCTTGACCCCAAAATGTCACTCTTGACCCCAAAATATTGACCTTGAACCCAAAATGTCACCCTTGACCCCAAACTATTGACCTTGACCTGCACAGCTCCGATGAAAATCTGTTCGCAGATCCCAAAAGTTTGTCGAAAAGGGTATCTAGATCTGCACTTTAATTTTCTATCCCAAAACTATACCTACAAGAAAAATGGTTTTTTTGGGGGGGGGAAGGGTTTGCCTTGGTCAAACCCCACCTTTGGAATTAACCTCAAATATATAATTAAAATTGCAGAAGTAAACCAAGTAAATGAAATAATTCACCTTGCTCATGTAAAAGTCCTTGTAGAGGATTTGAATCCTTGCATCCACAAGTATGGATGCACCAAATGGATGTATAATGTCGGATGTCTTCAATAAATTACATTTAGATCTTCAACACCAATCTTTAATGGATCTTGAAAGAGGAAGAGTCTCGGAGGAATGTGGATGAAGAAATCTTCAACAAGAGGGCTCCATGGAGCTTGAATCCTTCAATGGCTACAAATGGACCTCCTTGATGAATTGGATGCTTGAATGCTTGAATTCTTGAGAATAGATGCTTGCTTCAATGGATTATTTCTTTCTTCAAGTGCCTTATGATTTCATGGTTCTTTCTTGATGATGGTTCATGTGGTTAGAGATTCGTAGAGAAAATGAGAGGAGAAAGCTTCCTTTTATATGAAATTAGGGCACAATATTCTAGAGAGGCCGACATAGGAGAATTAAATTCCCATTAGACCCATGCCCCTAAAAGAGGACCTATATTAAATACAATTTAAGAGTCATCATTTTGGAACCCAAAACAACCGACCTAGAAGCGGGAATTAAACTTTTCCAAAGCCCGAGATCCAAAAATCCTAGAAATTTGGGATTTGCACCAAAAGTCAGAAAAAGGTTGATTGTGACCTAGGTCAAGGGCGAGGCCGACCTTGAACTAGGTCAAGGGTGAGGTCAAACTTGACCCAAAAAGGTCAATTTTGGCCCTGAGGTCAAAAATTACAGTTTTGGATGTCAGAAACAGGCTGGAAAAGTGGGAAATGGGGAAGAATAGGGGAAAAAGCCAGATCCAAGTCAAAGACCCATTCAAGAAGCTTGACATGACCCCAAACCACTTACTCGGAAGGCTAAACTAGTCTATAATGGAAGTGCTTCCATTTTTCAACTATACATTTAGCCCCCACTTTAGTAAGAGTATGGACTCAATGAAAACTCTTGGTAAAGGAGATCATGAAGAAAAGATAATCTTATTGAAATCAAAATGGACAAAGGAATCCTTAAGACCCTAGGGACTTAATTCTTTATCAACCCTAAGATCACAATAAGAGAGACATCACCAGTCAGAGAGAGAGAGAGAGAGAGAGAGAGAGAGAGAGAGAGAGAGTGGTTAGCTCGCCCAGTAAGATGTGTGTATCTCACTATGAACCACAAAATGGATAGGATGGCCCACCAAGAAAGTACTTGATAGTCACCCCATAAAGTTGTGCACCTTCTTGTGGCTTTGTGCATGTATGTAGTGCATCTTCTGATGGATTTTATGAAGTACCCATGGATCCATATTCTTATATCACCATGGAATACATTTCTAAAATGTGTATCTCTTCAAGATTTAGCAACTTATGTGTGTTACCTTCCGAGGATTTAGCATATTGAATTGTAATTAAATGCGTATCTCTTCAGTATTTAGCAACTTATGTGCATTACCTTCAGAGGATTTAGCATGCTGTAAAACAAAATGTTAGAACAAAAATGCATAATATAAAATGAGGGAGGCCGTATATATGCCCCCTCCTTAAGATGGAAAAAATACATACTATTTTGACATGTTAAGGAAAGAAAATAACAAGGATAAAGCCTTTTTCAACATCAAGATAACATCCATAGACAACACCCAATCCAGGCCAAGAAGGTCACAGCTCCTATTAGACCATGGACGGGACGAATGCAAAGAGATATCATGCAAGAAGTGAAAAAATAACCCTTGTGAGGGATAGCACAATATTCAGTTTCCAAGGTGAGAGATTTATCAACCATGGAAACCCAATGTTAAACAATGAAATAGGTTGTGATCAAGGACATATATCCTCAATGCAAACCAAAAATTTCATGTACGATTGGATATCACATAATAGATAGATACTGCTTAACCAAGGGAAAAGTGAATCCTAGAAAGACAAAAAATAAGGAGAGGGCATCCTTGCCCCCCAAGCATAGGAAAAAGGATGAAAGGGGACCTATTATATTGCTCACAATACTATGCAAGACAATGAGCCCCCAAAGATTAGGCTAACATTATTTACATAATGTGGAGTTCCATAATAGGAACATAAATATTATTTAGAGAAAATAGGATCAAAATACAACTCATTGCCACATGAAATAGAAATAACTTTACTATCAATGAGCTGCCTAATCTTATAATGTAAAGCATGACATTCATTATTAGAGTGATCATGAAATCTATGATATAAACAAAAAGGAAGAGTCTTCAAGTGTGGACTACATTTATTTTTGTGTTTAGGTCTAGTAATCATCTTAGCACGAAGGAGTTTAGGCAAAATATCTTCTTGGTCAAATTCCTTCTTAGGTTCATCATGTTTTGAAGTGTTATTTGAGATGTTTTTATTGATGTGTCATTGAGCGTTAAATCCCAATCCATAAGAATGCTCATGCCCCCCATTCTGTAAGGGAATTTGAATTCCCTGTTTATGCTTAGCACATCCTTGACCATGGAATCATAGTTTAACTAGTAAATGATAACCAAGACCATAACAAGAAGCCATATCAGAAGGAGTCAATGGAACTTCAGTAGTCACTATGTCAACATTGTTACGTTTGATAGATTCATAGTGGGTAGAAGCAATGACAAATTTATTACAAAGGTAATGCTAAGTAGAAGCAAAGACTCATTGTTCAAACTCTTTTTGTTGCTTCATAAAATCAAGATCCGAAACCTTATATTCTCCAATAAAGGTAGGATTAAAATCCAAGGTTCCCCAATCATCTCCAGGAAAAGCATTAGAGGAAGAAGGATTACTATTAGGAATAGGATTATGGTGGGTTTGAATATTCAAACAAGGATTTGGTGCATCATCCACATGAAGTGTATACACCATGTTGTTGTAAATAAACTTGACTTTACTGTGAAGGGTGGAAGGAACAACATGCATCTCATGCAACCAAGGTCTACCCAAAAGGTGGTTATAATTAAGAGGTCTTGAAATAAAATGAAAAGGAGTATTCAGGATGACCAGACCTACTTTGATAGGAAAAATAAATGATGCCCAAAGTGTTCTTATCAATGTTATCAAAGCCATGTATAGGATTATTATCAGATTGAATAGTTGAAAGATTGGCTTTAAGTGATTTGAGCATGTCCATGCTACAAATATTAAGCCCAGATCCATTATCAATCAAGGTCCTATGAATGATGCTCTTATTGATAGTAACAACAACCATAAGGGCATCATATTGCTTCTGTATTTCTTTAGAAGGTAAATCCTTTTGATTAAATACAATGTCAGGAGGACCCGGGGTAACATGCATGCATTGTAAGAAGGAATTGATGTTCTCTTGATTAGGAGGTGGAGTGGGAAGAGTTTATAGAGATTTTTGCAAGGCTTCATGGTGGGTAGGTGAAGTTTGAAGAAGCTCCCATAAATAAATCTTGGCCGGGGTATTGTCCAATTGGTTTATCATATCATACTCCATGCTAGGAAGACGAGGTGGAGGAGGAAGTATGGGTTGAGAAGGTGGTAAATAATTAGGAACCACTAGATTAGGTTGAGGGTTATTCCTTGTATGATAGGTGTGAGCTATCGAATCTTGATCATTGAAAGATTCTAAATATTCCATAGGTTTACCTTTGATAGTAATGCTAGGACAACCTTTAATAGTCAACAAGGATTTTGGATAAACCATGTTAGTTATCTCAACACTACAAATAGATTCACAAGAAGGAAGTAAAAAAGACATCCTAGGAGGAGATGAGGTAGGATCTTGATTCTCCATAAGATCATCACTAACAGGGAGAGAATTACGGGAATTGCTATCATTTTCCGCTAATGCCTCATCACTAGAAGGAATCCCAATTAGAGGCAATGTATCAATTGTTAGAGTAGTCTAGTATAGCTAATAATTAATTCATTTAATTATTAGTCTATCTACTCTTTGCTTAATTTATACTTAGGCAACTTTCTATTTCTTTAGGGTTTCCCTTTTAGGGCTTCGGTATCCTTTTATAAGGACTCACCGCTTTGTATTTCATAAGGAGATTGTAATTTGTAATTCATTATTGTTGAATATAGAGGCTTTTTCTCTGGACATGGATTTCCAGTCTCTGGCCTTTTGGCCTCCATAGTTTCTCTTCTCTCTTCTGTCTTTGCTTCTATTTATGTGATAGTCATGCATGCAGGTGGTCTTGGGTAGATTTGTTGTTCATCAAATCTAACATGGTATCAGAGCTCTCCTACAGTCAGCTGTTCGTTCTCTGTTGAAGCACAGAGGGTTTCAGAGGTTTTTCTGGTAGTTCTTATTGGTTCTGGGGGTCTTTATTTTTTGAGGCACTTTGGACCAAAACCAACCTCACGGTTGCGTCCAGAAGGCCTAAAAACCCCAGAATCCATATAAGGCATGTCTGATTTGGACACCAGAGCGTCTGGAGAAAATTTTTTAGCCTCCCAGGGCCGTACGGGCACGGTTTTCAAGAAAAAAATTAAAAAAACCTTTGTTTTTTTAATGTTTTTGGCATTTTTCATACACACACAGTTCTATTTCAAACGCGCCACCACCGGGCTGCCACCACCCCACACAGGCCCGGCCTCCGACGGTGCGCCTCCTGTCTGTTCTGCGTTCCCGCCACTAGCGGTGGCCCTTCTCCAGTGCGGCCCCCACCACCCGCTGCCCTCTGCAGCCTCTGCTCACCGCCCCGCCAGCTTCCCCGCTGCCCGGCACCCCGCGGCCCCCCCGGCCGGCTTCCCCGCCGCCCCTGCGGCCGATCTGCCGCCAGGCTCCTCCGCCCCGCTCCGCCCCGCCGGTGGCGGCCTTTTGCTAGCCCCCATAGGCTTTAATGCAAAGCGCACGGTCATATGAGGGTCTAGGGGCTTCGGCCCAGCCCCCTGAGCGCGCCATGCACCCGGGGGCCTAGTTTTAGAGCCCCAGGGGCTTATTTTTTGGTTTCTGAGGACTTTCTGACCCTCCTAGAGTGTTTTCGCTCTAACTTGAGCATCCGGGGGTCTTTTTTCAACTTCCATATACCGTCGGAAAGCTCTTTCCAAGAAATTTCTGATGATGAAGGTTGGGTTTTTGGGTTCTGCCGTTTCAATAGCATTTTTTGCTGTTGAAGTCTGATATCTGTTCTTGCCTTCCAGGAGTCATATCTGGCTCATCCGGACTCCATTTTTGGAAAATGAGATATCGTTGGAAAGCTGGTTCAGTGCACTATGCAGTTGCAAGGGTCTTTTTTCTAGATTTTTCTTTAGGTTTTCTCTCCTCTGAGTTTGGTAGTTTATGCACTCTGGTGGATTGCTTGGGTTTACAGGTCCTGGGATCTCTTCTACTGTACTTCTGGTTCACTCTTCTTTCTGACTTCTGAGCATTGTATGCTTCTTCTGATGCACTTTTATTATGTAAATGCATTGAGATAAAGTTCCTACTTTTGCATTTCTGGGATCTTGTACACCTTGTATGGTTGTTGTACTCGCACTCTGTTATAAAGTGCCATGGGGGGTTATGATGCTTTATCCACTTTAGGTGCATCCACCTTTGTCAAGTGAGCATACCTTCCACGATATTAGCCCATGCTGTGTGTTGATGACACCACCCTTTATCCTATATGTGTACTTCTGTTGCACTATTGGTGTTCCTGGTTCTTCTTCTGCAGATATTTCTGGTATTGCATTTCAGTGTTCCTGTCACCTCTCCCAGTTCAGCATTATGGGGGGCTTCACCTGTTGGTTCTATTGCTTCCTAGTTTGATTCATCAGCTCTTCAGACATTGTCTTCTCTACCTGGTCATGCACTTTAGTGGGGGTTCCAGCAGTTTCTCCTGACAGAGTTTTCAGCTTCATGCTTCGGAGATGCTTCTTGCTCATTCTTGTTCCTTTCTCTGGGACATCTTTTCCCTAGATTGAAGACTCAGTTTCCTTCATCTAGTTTTCTTTCTTGTCTTGGGTACCTGATCAGGCCTTGTTGCCGGGACCCATCTTTCCTGCTTTCTGCAGTAGTTTAGCTATTTTTGCTTCTCCCTAAGTTACACTTAAGGGGGGATGTTAGAGTAGTCTAGTATAGCTAATAATTAATTCATTTAATTATTAGTCTATCTACTCTTTGCTTAAGTTATACTTAGGCAACTTTCTATTTCTTTAGGGTTTCCCTTTTAGGGCTTCGATATCCTTTTATAAGGACTCACCGCTTTGTATTTCATAAGGAGATTGTAATTTGTAATTTATTATTGTTGAATATAGAGGATTTTTCTCTCAACATGGATTTCCAGTCTCTGGCCTTTTGGCCTCCATAGTTTCTCTTCTCTCTTTTGTCTTTGCTTCTGTTTATGTGACAGTCATGCATGCAGGTGGTCTTGGGTAGATTTGTTGTTCATCAAATCTAACATCAATAATGTTATCTTATTTCTCTAAAATGTTTACATAAGAGGAGTGTGTTTTAGAAAAAGAGTCACCATCATGTATGAATATGTCATCCATTAATAAATCATCCTCTTTTATCAAACAATCTTCACAATGAGGGGATAAATCTGTCTTTACCCAAGGGTTCATCCCAAATAGTAGGATCATACATAATGGCTTCATGAGGAAGAGAGTAATCAACATCCAAATCCAAATGTTCATCCCAAATAGGAGGATTATCATCCCTATCAATAAAGAACATTGTAGGGGTGCCATAAATCACTAAAGCTTGATCCCTAAAGGGAAAAGAAGGTAAATTATATTATAAAGTAGGGTCATGGAAAAGACATATATTAGGAGAAGAATTAACATCAATCCTCAACTCATCTACATAAAGAGAAATATGATGGAGAGAAATATCAAAGTCATCTTCTTTCTCTAATATATCCTTACAAGGTAATACAAGAGAGGACAAAGAAACATCACATGCACTAAATAAAGTCTTTTTAGGTGTAACATCATGCAATGGTAAGGTAAGAGGAGGATGTTTTTTAATCCCAAAATTTATAAAAAGATGTTTGGAAAACACTTGAAATAACTTGTACAACATGATAATGAATAAATAAAGGAAAATATAGTTGGATGATAAAATCCAAGAAAATCCAAATTTGAAAGATGAAATGGCGACCAGAGCGGGAGCTAGCGGAGCGGGAGAAAATCAAAATTTGAAAGCAGGCGAGAAACTGTCCTCGCAGGTGTCAAGATTTGCAGAGGAAGGAGGAGATGGTTGAACCATAGTAGACCTGGAAAAGGGAGACAAAAAAAACAAGGATGGGGTCCCATGCGAAAGATAGAAGGATCCAGGAAAAGAGGAGGTGGGGTCTAAAGAAAAATAGTCAGAAGCTCAACATGGTGACAAAGTGGACTCAAAATGGCATCACCTGTGGTCAACCCTTTTTGGTATCAAACCCTTAGGCAAGTCCCTTTTTTTTATAATAAAAGATCGGTCTGATAAAGAGAAAGGTAAATATGCCATCTCTTTACCGGATGAACTCATAGACCACAATATCGCTACAATGTCTCTCACTTTGGTGGGTAAATTTGTCGGCTCTAGGCCTAACATTGATACTGTCAGATCCTTTTCCAAGAGGAAATGGTTTCTAAAGGGCCAGGTTGAAATAAAAGCCATGGATAGTGGCTTCTTATCTTTTGAGTTCTCGTGCCAAGAAGACTATGCCAAGATACTTTGTGCAGGGGTGTGGGCTATTGGTAAATCTACTCTTGCCCTGAAGAAGTGGTCCCCTAATCTGGACCTAAATGATTCTTTTTTTGTCCAAGCTCTAGTTTGGGTAAGGCTACCTGAGCTCCCACTGGAGTTCTGATATGAAGATGTCTTTGCTGGAATTGCTAAAGCCTTTGGAGAACTCCTTTAAATCAACCTAGTGACTGAGGATAGGAGGCGCCTCACTTTCATAAGAATTTGCATCGATGTCAAAGAAGGGACTGAGATGCCAGAAGTCATAGAAATCCACTCAAAGCTTGGTAAAAGACTCCAGAAACTAGAATATGAAAGTGTTCCTTTTGTCTGTTTCCACTGCAAAAAGGCAGGCCATATGGCAAGGAGATGCCCTGTTCTAGCTAAGGAAAAAGCTAAGAAAACCCAAAAGTTTAGAGGGAATATAAAGGACCAACATCATGAGGCCCCAAACTAGGGGAACTCTCACACTAGACCTTAGGTTTGGAGGAAAAAGGAACCCCCTATGCATGGGGGAGAAGTTGAATTGGCCTCAGCTACCACAAAAGACCCATTCTATAGTGGTCGAATGTCTGGACCTGATGCCCTTTGTGGGGGAAAACCCTATCTTAGAGGATAGCACTCTGAATCCCTCTGTTGATTAGGGGTGTGAAATAAAGAACCCCCCTCCCCTTCAGTGGTGGGATCTCGATCTCGTAAAGTTTCTTGGGAAATAGGAGTCTACTTGCCCGCACAAAACCCTATGAAGGATGCTCCATAAGAGCTCACAAATTCTAAGAGCCATGATGCAGAACTGGAAGCACTCCTTATCTGGGCCACTCTGGGAAGATTCACAAGAATGGAAGGAATATTTTCAAAACTCAAAGAAGAGAAGGAGGGGGAACGGACAAAGTTCAAGAATAGAAAAATTAGTAGGGATCCTTCCCCAATTTCCCTAGTTTCAACTAGAAGTAAGAGCAAAGCTGATCTAGGAGGTAATAAGAAAATGCCAGGGCACAAATCTCTAAACTAGATTTGGCAAGAAGAAGCTTGGAAGAACATAGCGGATGGTACTCAACAGACCATCCAGTTATCCTGCACCTCAAGTTATAAATGAAGTTAATATCATGGAACATACGCAGACTAAATGGGCCACACAAGAAGGATGTTAGAAACATGATCAGGGACCATAGACCAGATGTGATGCTAATCCAAGAAACAAAGATGACAAAGGACAAACTGGAAGGAATCAAGTTTATAAAGTCCATGAATAGGTCTACTATGAACTCAGAAGGAGCCTCAGGAGGGCTGATGACTCTTTTGAATGCTTCTCTCTGGACTGTAGACATTTTTTATGGTGAAGGTAATATCCTACTCCTTAACCTTACTAATATTAAGTCGAAAGATAGTTGGCAAGTCTTAAACATCTATGCTCCTAACACAAAATATGGGTGCAAATATTTATGGGATAAACTCAGAGGAATTATGTCAATGTTAGATATTTCTAAATGTATCATCATTGGGGATTTTAACACTCCTCTAAAGGCAAGGGAGAAATAGGGAGGTATCCATCCAGACCTAGAAAGTAGGCAGGATCTAATGGACTTCATCAACGATCTTGGGTTACTAGACCTGGATCTTTAGGGGGACAATTACACTTGGAGTAATCAGAGAACTGGGCCTGACTACATTTAGGTCAACCTTGATAGAGCTCTGATCACTACTGACTGGCTGAGCTCCCATAACAAGAAACTTTCAGATCTGGTGAGAATTGGCTCGGATCATTCCCTTATTTCCATCACCTTGGAACCAATAATTAAACAAAGGAAATTCCCCTTTAGATTTGAAATAATGTGGATTACACATCCTAATATCAACAACAAGATTTTGGAGTGGTGGAATATTGATATAAAAGGCTCTGCTATGTTCAAAATAGCCAAAAAACTTAGAAATGTTAAAACCAACATCAAACTTTGGAATAAAAAGGAGTTCAGGGATATCTTTGCCTCCAAAGAAAAGGCCATCTCTGACCTGGGAGAAATTCAAGAGGCTATCCAGAGGGATGGATATGATGAGACTAACCTAAGTCTTGAGAAAACACTGCTCTCAAAATACCACAATCTGATTGGCAAGGAGGAATTGTACTCGAAACAAAGGTCTAGATCAACTTGGCTAAAAGAGGGGGATCGTAACACCCATTTCTTTAATTTATCTACCTTGAAACATAGGGCAGCTAACTAGATTAGCAGTATTAGGAGTGGAAACCAGATGGTGCAAGATGAGAAAGGCATATCTAAATCGACATTGGACTTCTTCGAATCCCTTCTCTCGATAGATCCTAACCTGTCTGATCTTGACCAGGAGATGCTCTTGGGAAACATCCCTTTGGTCAAATCAGAAAATCAAAATAAAGCCCTGTGCACTATTCCTAACATGGAGAAAGTCAAAAAGGCCTTGGATTCCCTTCTAGGGGATAAGGCCCCAGGCCCTGACGAATTCCCCATGTTTTTCTTCCACGAGTTATGGGAAATTGTCAAGTTTGATCTGGTCAAAGTGAAGAAGGAATTATTTGGATCCAGGAATCTCCTTAAAGAGCTTAATGCCACCTTCTTAGTTCTTATTCTGAAAGTCTCGAGGGTAGATTCCATGGATATTTTTAGACCTATCAGTCTTTTCAATTCATTCTATAAGATAATCTCCAAAGTGGTCACTATAAGAATTATTCATTTACTCCCCTTCATTATTTCTCAACAACAGTCAGGTTTTGTTCTTGGAAGACAAATCCTGGACTCTATCATGGCGGTGCACGAGGTGATTCACTCCTTAGAAGTTGGGAACAGGGAAGGCTTCTTTCTCAAGCTTGACCTATCCAAAGCCTATGACCGTGTGGATTGGTCCCTCCTAATGAAGGTGTTGGGTGCCTATGGTTTTAACAACAAAGTCTATCTCATCATCCAAAAACTCATTTCCTCACCTTCCTTCTCGGTCCTGGTGAATGGCTCTCCCTAAGCCTTCTTTAGTGCGTCAAGAGACCTGAGACAAGGCGACCCTCTTCCCCTATTCTCTTCATTATTCTGGCAGAATGCCTGGGTAGACTTATTTCAACTCACAAAGGTTCAGGGGAGCTCAAAGGCATTAGGCCTTCTTCTGGAGCCTCAATTTTTTCTCACCAACAATTCATTGATGATACCATCTTAGGCAGGGAAGCTACGGTGAATGAGGCTAGAATTGTTAAAAACTTTTTGGATTCCTACACTAGAGCCACTGGCCAATCCATCAACTGGAATAAGAGTTCCTTATTCTTTATCAATACTCCTGAGGTCAGAAAAAGAAGAATGGAAGAAATTATGGGGCGTGGGATAGGTTCCCTCCCTTCCACCTACTTAGGCCTTCCTCTTGGAGCTAAGCCCCTACAATAATTCTGGAACAAACTCATAGACAGATTTAACAAAAAATTGGTTGGATGGAAGGGTATCATTCTAAGTCAAGCGGGCAAGATACAGCTAGTCAAGCCTACCCTCCAAGATCTCCCCACCTATGCCCTTAGTCTTTTCTCCATCCCTGCTAAGGTGGTGGAAGCTTTGGAAAAAATCCAAAGAAGATTCCTATGGTCTGGGGTGGAAGAGCATAATCGCATCCCTCTGATTGCTTGGGACAAAATTTGTCTCCCCAAAAGGGACAGGGGTCTAGGTATTAGAAGAATAAAGCCTTTCAACAAGGCTCTCTAGGTGAAATGAATTTGGCATATATTCCATGGTATTGGGGAATGGAATTATTACTTTAAGGAGAAATATCTACCCAACAAATCTTTGCACTCCTTCGAGAACAAAGACATCCCAAAAGGATCCAGCATATGGAATGGCCTAAATAAGGCCAAAGACCTGGCCAAATCTAAAGCGAGATGAAAAGTTGGTAATGGTCATTGTGTCAGCTTCTGGAATGAAAATTGGCTTTTCATTAAACCTCTAAAAGATATTGACTCTTTCAACCAATGGAAGGAAGCTTGTATAGTGCTTTATGGGGATAGGGTCAGCAATTACAGAGATGTGAATTATTGGGTGAATCTTGGTTCTGTCTCCCAGGACTTAACTCCTCTCCTCAAGACCCTCAATGCTACTTCTCTATCCCATCACCAAGATGCCCTGATCTGGGAAGACTCCCCAAATGGATCCTTTATTGTGGCCTCTACTTATTCTACTCTTGTTACCCAAGACGCCTCACCCTTCTGGCTGAAAGCCTGGCTTCCTGGCCTTACTCTAAAAATCAATGTTTTTTTATGGCTTTTGCTCCAAAACCGCATTCTCACTATTGACAACCTAACTAAACGAGTCATCCCTATTACTAATAGACATTCCTTATGCCACTGTCAAGCGAAATCGGTGAACCATCTCTTTATTCATTGCACCTTTACCAGCTTTGTTTGGCACTTTATCCTTTCTCTTTTTGTTCTGCAATGGTGCTTCCCCTCCTTGGTCAAGGATTTGTTCTTTAACTAGACCTGGCCCTTCATAAATATAGCCTTCCAGAAAATATGGTCCTGGGTGTTGCCTCACCTTTGCTGGGGCGTATGGAAAGAGCGGAATAACTGCATCTTCAGGGATTGTAGTGCCAACCCCAAAATAATTTTTGAAAAAATTCATCATGCTCTTCTAGATAATTTTGTCTCATGTGGTAATACTAACCCTTTTTCAGGTAACATGGATGCTGCTGACCCTAAGAACTCTGTGGGTTAAAGACAAAGCTGCACCTGGAGTAGTCCCCTGGAAGGCTGGTCAAAAGCCAACTTTGATGGTGTTGCCAAAGGAAACCCTAGAAGGGCGGGAAGTGGAGGAATTATTTAGAATTTCTTTGGTTATGGCATTGCTACCATCAGCTTCCCATTGGGAATTCAAACTAACCACTATGCGGAAGCCAATGCCCTCCTCCAAGTTACAAAGTTATTCCACAATCTGGGAATCAAAAAACTCTGGTTAGAAGGTGACTCAAAAAACATCATCAATTGCCTCAAAAATATCCAACCACCTTCGTGGATGATTGCAAACATGATAGAGGAGACACGTGGAATTTTAAAGTCCTTTGACAGGGTGTACATAACCCACGTTTTCAAAGAAGGCAACCAAGTTGTCGATTGATTTGCCAACAGGGCAGTGCAAAGTGACAAGAAAATACGCTAGCATTGTGGCAGAGATATGCTACATGAAGCCTTGGATTTAGTCGATTATGAATGAATCCTTGGGAAGAAAGGTAAAATTTAAAAGTAATCATGAACACGAAAGCTAAGCTGGGAAAGGGTGTTTCCATAAAAGGAAAGTAAATGATAGGCTGTAAGGGCAATAACTACCATCAAACCCCACACACTTTTTGGGTATCCAAAAGTAAAAAGGTAACTTACAACACAAGGCACAATAGTCGGCATTTCTAGAAATACTCTGAGAAATTAGCTTTTCGCAAAAGCTTTCCCTTGCTAACAATTCTCAATATTTCTACTATGGGTGGAGAAAGGCATAGGAGGGAGCCCACGAAGGATGGTAAAAATTTTGAAAAGGCGGACAAAGGTTTGGAAGTACCTCAAAAATGGGGGCATTTCCACCTTTATAGAATAGTCACAAGGATAACTGAGAGGGGGGGGGGGGGAATNCAAGGATAACTGAGAGGGGGGGGGGGTGAATCAGTTATCAGTAAATTTACTTCTTTTTACTTCTTTAACTCTAGAATACAATAAAGTAAATACACATTCAGATAACATAGTACACAACACACAATTTGATTATGGGGAAACCAAATGGTAAAAAATCTGTTGGGAATTAGTACCCACAATGAACTATACTTGTTTATAGTAATCCCTGTTAGAAGATATCTCAACCCTATTAGGAGTTGTACTTTACAATGCAATAAGTATAGTGACCTAGTTAAGGGTCGGACCCTATTAGGAGTCTTTACAAATAACCCCATTAGGGGTGGTGGACTCACTATCCAAAAGCTCACTGCTTAATGGTGAAGGATAAAACCTTCTATATAATAGATATGCACTATATCTAATGATGATCTGTAGAGTAGACCTATTGTCTTGATCAGTTCCAGTGTATTACAATCTTTCACTTCTTCTTCACATAGACTCTTGATGAATGAACCACATCTGATATTCTGCAATGTACATCTTCTATCTTTTTTCATATCATTCACACTTAGCGTATCACAAATGACTTGATATAAGTATCTTCCTCAAAGTATAAGATCATGGGACCTATAAGACAACTCTTTATAACATCCTTGTCGGCTCTACTAAGCATGCAAGCATAATTACAACTGTGCAAGTATAAACTGAATAGACGCAACGCTTCACTAAGTCAGCCTCACCAAATTAACTCTAACTTTGCAATCTTCTTGAAACATGTTTGGTGCCTTTAGATAACTATCATCAAATCATAACTAATCATGAATATACACATGCATATCCTGAAGATAGGCGCAACTCAAGAAACACGTTACATACGTCGGCTCTGAACAGATACTCTTCCAGAATTGTAACTGCCAATAAAAGAATTACACAACTTGAATGAAACATCATATCTGGATCTATGTGTATGAACATAACATAATAAACATGTCAAAAACATGTAGCTAACCATGCAATTCTTCATTTCGTCATTCTGATAAGTACATACAGAATCACTATTGTGTATTATATGTTGTCATCAATGACAAACATACAATCAACTACACAGAATCAAATCTCCAAAATTCTCCCCCTTTGACATTGATGGAAACATATGACATCAAAAACATCCTTTGTTCATGGTGTTCTCTTTCTTTTACAATCTTCTCAATATCCTCATCAAATATTTCTCTACACTGTTGTAGTTCCTCTGACTATGTTTTTGTTCCATGTATATACTCCCCCAAAGTATATGCTCCCCCTTACTATATACTCCCCCTTTGACATCAATGGAAAAGGGTGCCATAAATCATTAAGCGCGGGTACTACTCCAAAAGTAGAGTAGTTAACCATTCATTAGTCACTTAATGACTGATGTTCTTGTTGCTTCTTCTAAATAGACTCAGGAGAGGGAATTACTCCCAACTTCTCCCTGAGATACACAAAAGTATATTTTGATAAGGGCTTTGTGAAAATATCTTCCAACTATTATTTGGTGCTCACATAGTCCAATTTTACTTCTTTGTCGGTGACCTTTTCTCTTAAAAAATGGTCATTGATCTCTATGTGTTTTGTCTTTGCATGCATCACAGGGTTCTTAGACATGTTGATAGTGCTAGTGTTATCATAGTGAATAACAATAGGATAATCAATCTGAATGCCAAAGTCTTTAACCATCAGCTTGATCCAAACCATGGTTGAACAATTCAGTGTTGCTGCAACATATTTAGCTTCTGCTATTGACTGGGAAATACAGTTCCACTTCTTGCTTATCCAAGAAACCAATCTGTCTCTAAGAAATATTGCTCCTCCTGAAGTGCTCTTCCTATCATCAATACAACCTGCCCAATCTTCATCTGTATACACATGAAGTTGTAAATTCTCTGATTTAGGATACCATAAACGATAGTCTATAGTTCTCTTTAGATATCTGAATATCCTTTTGATTGTCATTAGGTGATTCTGCTTGGGTTCAGATGCAAATCTTCCAACAATCCCAACTGCATTAGATATGTCAGGTCTAGATTGAGTTAGATAAATGAGTTTTCCAATCATAGATTTGTACAATGTCTTATCAACTATTATGGAATCATCATCTTTTGAAAGCTTGCTTCCTGTTATCATGGGAGTGCATACTAGCTTAAAGTCTTCCATCTGGAAGGTCTTCAATATTTCCTTCACATATTTTGACTGATTAATGAATATATCTTTATCTATCTGCTTTACATTCAGTCCCAAAAAGTATTTTATAGGACCAATCATGCTCATTTCAAATTCATTCTGCATTTCTTTTGCAAATGTTGTACTAAATACCAAAGATAATGTCATCAACAAATATGGCAATTAGTAGTAATCCATCAGGTGTCTCTCTTGTGAATAGGTTACTGTCTGCTGCTCCTTTCTTGAATCCAATCTTGGTAAGATAATCATCAAGTCTCTCATACCAAGCTCTTGGGGCTTGTTTAAGACCATAGAGTGTTTTCTTCAATCTTCATACCATGTCTGGTTCATCTGAAAGATTAAATCCTTCAGGTTGTTCTATGTAGACTTCTTCCTTCAAGTCACCATTCAGAAAAGCTGACTTTACATTCATTTGATAAAATTTAAAGTCTTTCAATGTTACATAGGCCAAGAAAAATTTAATGGCTTCCAGTCTGCTCACTATGGAAAATGTATCAGTGTAGTCTATTCCTTCTCTCTGCACATATCCTTTACATACCAATCTTGCTTTGTTTCTAACTATAGTACCATCTTCATTCATCTTGTTTCTGAATACCCACTTTGTTCCAATCACATTTTTTTCACTGGGTCTAGGGACCAATTCCCATGTATCATCTTTAATTATCTGATCTAATTCTTCTTTCATTGCATTCTTCCAATCAGAATCATTACAAGCATCTTCAACACTTAAGAGTTCAATCTGTGAAAGTAAACATACCTCTTCATCCATTGCTAGACCTTTTGCTTTTGATCTAGTCAAAACATTGCTGCTCTGATCTCCAATGATATCATCTTTAGAGTGGTATCTGGATGTGAATTTAGGAACCTTAGGTGTGACTTCTTCTGTAATCTGTGATTCTTCTCTGCTTGATTCAGGGTCATTGCATGAGACATC
>MU221576.1:260738-285035 GCA_018584345.1 Thuja plicata
TGGGTTCATCTTCAATCATAGGTGCATATTCATAGTATCTCTCTTGAACCATAAACTTCTCATCAATTTTTACATGAGTACTTTCAATTATCTTTTTTAATCTCAAATTGAAACATCTATATGCTTTTATTTTTGTAGAGTAACCAAGGAAAATACCTTCATCACTTCTGGCATCAAACTTACCAACACCATAATCTCTCTTGATGTAGCACTTGCTGCCAAAGGTTCTGAAATACTTTACTATAGGTACATTACCAAACCAAAGTTTATAGGGTGTCTTATCTATGCCTGGCCTCAATTGAGTTTTGTTGATAGTAAAGACTGTTGTATTCACTGCATCTCTCCAATATGTGTGCTCAACTTTTCCTTCAATCATCATAGTGCACAATGTATCAAGTATAATCCTATTCCTCCTTTCTACAATCCCATTCTGTTGAGGGGTTCTAGGTGCCCTCAACTGTCTTTTTATTCCATGTTCTTCATAGTAATCATAAAACTGATCAGAGGTGAACTCTCCTCCTCTATCTGATCTTAGACATTTTAGTTTTAATCCAGATTCATTCTCAACCTTAGATTTGAATATTTTGAACTTCTCAAAGGCTTCAGATTTCTCCTTTAAGAAAGCAACCCACATCATCCTAGAAAAATCATCAACAAACAAAATTAAATACCTTTCTCCATAGTATGATCTTGTTTGGGTAGGACCACATAAACCTATATGCACTAAGTCCAATTTTTTTTCAGCTGAGTTCTGCTTGCTTCTGAAGGAACTCCTTACATGCTTTCCCATAACACATTCCCTGCATATTGTGTCAACTGGTCTTGCAATACTAGGAAGGTCTCTAACTACCTTGACATTACTTATCTTTACTATGTTATCAAAATTGATATGACATAGTCTCTTGTGCCATAACCAACTGTCATCTACTTTTGCAACAAAACTATTGAATTTGATAAACATCAAATCTTCCCAAGAACACCTGCATGCATGACAGTTACAAGGCAAAAGCAAAAAGACAGAAGAGAAAAGCTATGGCGGCCAAAAGGCCAGAGAGTTGAAATCCATGTTGACAGAATAAAACTTCTATATTATCAACAATAGAATAGATTACAATCTCAGTTATGAAATGAAAGCGGTGAATCCTTATAAAAGGATACCGAAACCCTAAAGGGAAAACCCTAAAGAAATAAAAGTTGCCTAAGTGAAACTTAAGTATAGAGTAATAACTTAACTAATTAAATCAACATGATTTAATTAATAAGCAAACTAATGATTACTCTAACACCCCCCCTTAAGTATAACTTAGGGAGAAGCAAAACAGCTAAACTACTGCAGAAAGCAGGAAAGATGGGTCCCGTCAACAAGGCCTGATCAGGTACCCAAATACAAGAAAGAAAACTATATGAAGGAAACTAAGCCTTCAATCTAGGGAAAAGAGGTGTCCCAGAGAAAGGAACAAGAAAGAGCAAGAAACATCTCCGAATCAAGTAGCTAAAAACTCTATCAAAAGAGACTACTAGAACCCCCACTGAAGTGCATGACTAGGTAGAGAAGACAATGTCTGAAGAGTTGATCAATTGAACCAGGAAGCAATAGAACCAATAGGTGAACCCCCCCATAATGCTGAACTGGGAGAGGTGACAGGAACACTAAAATGCAATGCCAGAAACATCTGCAGAAGAAGAACCAGGAACACCAATAGTGCAACAGAAGTATAGACATAGGATAAAGGACGGTTTCATCGACACACAGCATGGGCTAATTTCATGGAAGGTATGCTCACTTGACAAAGGTGGATGCGCCTAAAATGGCAAAAGCATCATAACCCCCCATGGCACTTTATAACAGAGTGTGAGTACAACAACCATACAAGGTGCTCGAAGATCCCAGATATATAGAAGAAGGCACTTTATATCAATGTGTTTATAGAAAAAAGATGCATTAGAAGGAGCATACAAGCTCAGAAGTCAGAAAGAAGAGTGAACCAGAAGTACAGTAGAAGAGATCCCAGGACCTGTAAACCCAAGAAATCCACCAGAGTGCATAAACTGACAAACTCAGAGGAGAGAAAACTTGGAGTAGAATCTAAAAAAAAGACCCCTACAACTGAATAGTATACTAAACCAGCTTTCTGACGATATATCATTTGCCAAAAATGGAGTCCGGATGAGCCAGATATGACTCCCAGAAGGCAAGAACAGACATCAGACTTCAACAAAAAAATGCTATTAAAATAGCAGACCCAAAATTCCAAATCACCATAGTCAGAAAGAGCTCGAAAAGAGCTTTTTGACGATATAATGAAGTCCAAAAAGGGCCTCCGTATGCTCAAAATAGAGCGAAAACAGCGATAAGGGCTCCAAAAGGCCAAAATAAGCCCCAGGGGCTAAAAATTTGGGCCCCCGGGCGCATGGCGCGCTTAGGGGGCTGGGCCACAGCCCCTGGTCACCGATATGACCATGCACTACAAAAAGGGGTCGGGCCGGAGCTCCTAGTCCGTAATAGGACCTGCCGCCAGTGCTAAAGACCCGCAGGGGCTATCAAAGCGCCGCTCGGGCGAAGCGGAGCGGTGCGGGAGAAGAGGCGGGGGCCGCAGGGGCTAGGCAGTAGCTGGGGGCCGTGCAGCAGTGATGGCTAGAGGGGCCGGAGGCCAGGAGGCGGCGGTGGCGGCTGGAGACCTGCGGAGCGGCGGCGAGGGCTATGGAAACCAATAGGAGGCGCACTGCCGGAGGCCGGGCTCGGGTGGGGCGGTGGCGGCCCGGCGGTGGTGCGTTTGAAATTGCACTGCGCGCGTATGAAAGATGCAAAAAAATTAAAAAAACAAAGGTTTTTTTAATTTTTTTCTCAAAAATCGTGCCCGTACGGCCTTGGGAGGCCAAAAAATTTTCTCCAGACGCCCCGGTGTCCAAATCGGATGAGCTTTATATGGATTCTAAGGTTTTTGGGCCTTTTGGACGCAACCGTGAGGTTGGTTTTGGTCCAAAGTGCCCAAAAAATAGAGACCCCCCAGAATCAAATGGAAGATACCAGAAAAACCTCTGAAACCCTTTGTGCTTCAACGAAGACCGAACAGTGAGCAGCAAGCGAGCTCTGATACCATGTTGAATTTGATAAACATCAAATCTTCCCAAGAACACCTGCATGCATGATAGTTATAAGGCAGAAGCAAAAAGACAGAAGAGAGAAGCTATGGTGGCCAAAAGGCCAGAGAGTTGAAATCCATGTTGACAGAATAAAACTTCTATATTATCAACAATAGAATAGATTACAATCTCAGTTATGAAATGAAAGTGGTGAATCCTTATAAAAGGATACCGAAACCCTAAAGGGAAAACCCTAAAGAAATAAAAGCTTCCTAAGTGAAACTTAAGCATAGAGTAATAACTTAACTGATTAAATCAACATGATTTAATTAATAAGCAAACTAATGATTACTCTAACAAAAATAACTTACATCAGAATTGAGCTGAAAAACATTACCTTTTGTTTTGGAGCCTGATGCAATCACGTCTCTATCTATGTTGTTAATGATGCACTTGCTATCTTTGAACTCCAAATGATAACCTTTGTCAAGTAGCTCTCCAACACTTAGTAAGTTATGATATAATCCATCAACATATAGAACATCATCTGTCTTGTTCTTTCCATCCAAAGTGATAGAACCTCTACCTATGATAGGTTTAGGAGTGTTATCTCCAAATCTAACCATACCACCTTTCTATTTTTCTAAATGAACAAATCTATCTTTGTCACCTGTCATATGATGAGAGCATCATCTGTCAATGATCCAATCAGTTCTGATGTCTACTTTGGAAATTAGGGCTAACTCTTATTCTTCTTTTCCATCTGCAATGTCCATTTCCTCAAGAAACCTTTCCATGTCTCTAAGGGAAATGAATCAAATTTCATCTTCTCCTGAATCTTCATCAGTTACACCTTCTTCAGCATGATAACATTCCTTCTTATATTTAGGTTTGTAATCAGATTTGAACTTCTCGACTCTTGTGGGACACTTAGATGCAAAGTGACCAATCTTGTTGCATGAAAAACATTTGAATGGAAGTTGTCCTTCATATTTTCCTATTCCTTTATTTTCTCTTTTAGCAATCATAGCAATGATTTATTCTAGTTCTTCATCAACTTCTTCTTTCTCATTATGACTAGAGATGTGTAAGGATTTCTTACCATGGGCTGAAGCTTTGAAAGTTATTTCACTTTTAGGTTGAGTCTTCAATCTTGATATCTCAAATGTAGAGATTTTGCTGATCAAAGTTTCTCTCTTGAAGTCTTGTGAGAATTGCATGGTTTCCTCTAGAATACTTATCTTGTTTTCATAGTCTGATGTTAAAGTAGTTAGAATCTTGTCCATTATGTCTTCTTCTGATATTTCTCCACCATTATTTCTTATTTCATAGACTGCTTCATTTATCCTTTGATTGTAGACTCTAATGTTCTCTTTAGGTAACATCTCAAGACTATTGTATTTCTTTTTCCATGTCTTCCTATGCGCATTCTTTGCTTGAATATCTCCTTCAAACATATCTTCTAGATACTTCCATATGATGTATGCTCTATCAATTTCCTTGATCTTAGAAAATTCACTATCGGATAGGGCACTAATTAGGGCTTCTTTAGCAATTGCATTATTGGTAAATTTTTCCTTTTGTCTATTAGTAACATCAACCTTTGCAAGGTCTTTCAGAGATGGAATTACAAATTCTTGTGTAGCAATTTCAAAGATCTAAAAGCCAACACACTGTAGATGTGTTGTCATTTTGTTTTTCCAATCCATATAATTTTCTTCATCGAACTTAGGGCTCTCTTTTCTGAAGTAAGACATCTGATCTACCTTAAGTTGTTAGGCTTCTGCTCCAAGGCACTTAGCTCTGATACCAATTGTTAGAATAGTCCCAAGGATAAATGAGAGGGGGGGTGAATCAGTTATCAATAACTTTACTTCTTTTTACTTCTTTAAATACAATAAAGTAAATACACATTCAAATAACATAGTACACAACACACAATTTGATTATGGGGAAACCAAATGGTAAAAACCCCGGTGGGAATTAGTACCCACAATGAACTATACTTGTTTATAGTAATCCTTGTTAGAAGATATCTCAACCTTGTTAAGAGTTATACTTTACAATGCAATAAGTATAGTGACTTGGTTAAGGGTCAGACCCTGTTAGGAGTCTTTTACAAATAACCCTGTTAGGGGTGGTGAACTCACTATCCAAAAGCTTACTGCTTAATGGTGAAGGCTACAACCTTTTGTATAACAGATATGCACTATATTTGATGATGAAATATAGAGTAGACATGTTGTCTTGATCAGTTCCAGTGTATTACAATCTTTCACTTCTTCTTCACATAGACTCTTGATGAATGAACCACATCTGATATTCTGCTTTGTACATTTTTTGTCTCTTTTTGTATCATTCACACTTAGCGTATCACAAATGACTTGCTATAAGTATCTTCCTCAAAGTATAAGATCATGGGACCTGTAAGACAACTCTTTATAACATCCTTGTTGGCTCTACTAAGCACGCAAGCATAATTACAACCGTGCAAGTATAAACTAAATAGACGCGATGCTTCACTATGTCGGCCTCACCAAATTAAATCTAACTTTGCAATCTTCTTAAAACATGTTTGGCGCCTTTAGATAAATATCATCAACTCATAACTAATCATGAATATACACATGCATATCCTGAAGATAGGTGCAACTCAAGAAACACGTTACATACATCGGCTTTGATTAGATACTCTTCCAGAACTGTAACTACCAATAACATAATTACACAACTTGACTGAAACATCATATCTAGATCTGCGTGTATGAACATAAAATAATAAACATGTCAACAACATGTAGCTAACCATGCAAGTCTTCATGTCATCATTCTAATAAGTACATACAGAATCACTATTGTGTATTATATGTTGTCATCAATGACAAACATACAATCAATCAACTGAACAAAATCAAATCTCCAACAATGGCTAGCAAGGAAATAGAGGTTGTGCAGAACATTGATCAGGGGCTTGGAAAGCATACCCGAGCCAAGATAAAGAATACTAAAGACAAGGACCTAGAGAGGGTGATCCAGGAAATCAAAGATTCGGCTGCCAGCATGGAGTTGAAGGAGGCCGAGGCAGCCAAAATCATGGTGGACTTATCCTGAGGTTCCCTGGCTTTACTTGATGCTTCTGTTTATTTCTCCTTTTTAGAAGTTTAGCCTTCTTTTTGTTCTAGCCTTTCTTGGCCTGTCCTACCTTTTGAACTCGCTCATTTTTTATGCTTAAACTTTATTATCATAAACCTTAGTTTTAGGTTTCAGGATCCATGTAAAACCTATTTTACTTAATCAAAAACATGATAATGAATAAATAAATGCATAGAAAATAGATTTAAATATATCCAAATGCATTCAAAATTTATAAGCATGAAAAATGTAAATGCTTTTGTATGTTTAAAGAAATTTGTGATTTTTAATTTTTGATATATAAATGCAGGAGAATAAAATAAATCTACTTTTAAATGCATGTAAGATCTAACACAAGATGCAAATATAACACCAAAAAGAAAGCATTTTCTATCGCGGGTTCACCAAAATGTAACATAAGAAATGTAACATTTGAAATAAGTGGGGGAAAGATAAGATATTCCTCTTCCATCCCAAAATGCACAAATGAACGATCCAAATTGATTAACCGCAAGAGAAGGATCAATGCACAAATGAATCAATCATTTGGAAATGAGAGCAAAGAGGAAAGTCTTAAATTCTCATTTTATGGAAAGGAATGTTTGATAAATTTAGAAAGATTGAAATGAATAGGAGAAAAGTACTAACCTTAAGCTATGGTAGATATAAAGAATTCTATTTTCAGGGGTCTATACTTTGTTTCTAGAAAATTCAAATCCTAATCTAGAACAGAAATGTAGAGACGAACAAAACCCCAAAAAAAAAATTTGATCTGACACTGTCTCGATAAAAATCTCGCCCTTGACCCCAGAATGTCACCGTTGACCCCAAAATCTTGACCTTGACCCCAAAATGTCACTCTTGACCCCAAAATCTCAACCTTGACCCCAAAATGTCACCCTTGACCCCAAACTATTGACCTTGACCTACACAACTCTGACAAAAAATCTGTTAGCGGATCCCAAAAGTTTGTCAGAAAGGGTATCCAGATCTGCACTTTAATTCGCTGTCCCAAACCTGTACCTGCAAGAAAAATAGTTTTTTTATTGGGGGGGAGGGATTTTCCTTGGTCAAACCCAAGTTTTTGAATTAACCTCAAATATATAATTGAAATTGCAGAACTAAACAAAGTAAATGAAACAAATCACCTTGCTCATGTAAAAGTCCTTGTAGAGGATTCAAATCCTTGAATCCACAAGTATGGATGCACCAAATGGATGTATAATGTCGGATGTCTTCAATAAATTACATGTAGATCTTCAGCACCGATCTTAAATGGATCTTGAAAGAGGAAGACGCTTGGAGGAATGTGGATGAAAATATCTTCAACAAGAGGGCTCTATGGAGCTTGAATCCTTCAATGGCTACAAATGGACCTCCTTGATGAATTGGATGCTTGATTGCTTGAATGCTTGAGAATAAATGATTTCTTCAATGGATTATTTCTTGCTTCAAGTGCCTTATGAATTCATGGATCTTTCTTGATGATGGTTCATGTGGTTAGAGAGTCTTAGAGAAAATGAGAGGAGAAAGCTTCCTTTAATATGAAATTAGGGCACAATCTTCTAGAGAGGCCGACATAGGAGAATTAAATTTCCATTAGAACCATGACCCTAAAAGAGGACCTATATTAAATATAATTTAAGATTCATCATTTTGGAACCCAAAACAGCCGACCCAGAAGCGAAAATTAAACTTTTCCAAAGCACGAGATTCAAAAATCATGGAAATCTAGGATTTAGACCAAAAGTCAAAAAAAGGTTGATAGTGACCTAGGTCAAGGTCAAGGTCAACCTTGACCTAGGTCAAGGGTGAGGTTGACCTTTTCCCAAAAAGTTTTTATTTTGACCCTGAGGTCAAAAATCACAATTTTCAATTTTTGATGTCAGAAATAGACTGGAAAAGTGGGAAATGGGGCAGAATAGGGGAAAAAGCCAGATCCAAGTTAGAGACCCATTCAAGGTGCTTGACATTACCCCAAACCACTTATTTGGAAGGCTAAACTACTACATGGAAGTGCTTCCATTTTCTTACTATACACTTAGATACTGAATATTTGTTGCCCACAGGAGCACTCACAGTTGAACAACTGAGAGAGAAGCATGAGTACAACTGCATGATAATAAAGCTTTCTTCCTCACTCTCCGATGCTGAATTTTAAGATGTCAAAGCATGTGAAAATGCAAATCAGATGTGGATAAATTGAAGCTTGTACATGGTGGTGTTAAAAAATTTCTGAGAGCCAAGGCAGAAAGCCTTAGAGGAAAGTTTGATGATCTCAAAATGAAAGAAGGTGAAAATATCACACAGTACAACACAAGAATCAAAGAGGTAGTCAATGCTATTCGAGGAGTTGGAGGTGTACTAGAAGAAGAGACAGTGGTAAGTAAAATACTAAGAACCTTACTGCCTACTTATGTTATTAGAGCATCTGTCATACAAGAAATGAGAGCAGTAGCAAATAACAATGTTACTCTAGATAGTTTGATTGGAAGACTCATTTCATTTGAGATGAATAATTTTGATAATAGTGTCTCATGAAACATAGAGTCTGCATTCAAATATTCTTTGAGAATAAGTAAATCAAGTCATAAACACACTATGATAAAAGATAGCGATAGTGAAAGTGAAGAAGAAGATCTTGATAAAATTGAAGCACTTATAGGTAGGAGAATGCAGAGAGGAAAAGGTAAATACAAAGGTAAATTAACACTTGTATGTTTTAATTGTAAAGAGATTGGACACTTTTCTACAAGATGTCCTAAAAAAGAAAAGATGACAGAAGTAATGACAGGTCATTTGAAAAGAAGTTTGACAGAGGTGATAACTAAGATTACAGAAGCAATCGACAATCAGAAAGAAGAGATACCTGAGACTACAAGGACAAAGGAAAGAAGGATAGTTACCTAGCTAAATGCAAAGATGAAGATACTGACACCAAATTTGATGAAGACATCAAGATGGTGGTTGTGGTAGTAAAAGATGATTCAAATGAAGATGAAGAAAGGTATGTAGAAACTGCACTCATATCTAAAGTTAGTAAAAATGAAGTTTGGATCATAGATAGTGGCTGCACTCACCATATGACCGGTGACAAACAAAAGTTTAAGACTTTTGAATACTACAATGGTGGTTCAGTAAGAATGGGTAATGACACACCTTGTCCAGTTGAAGGTAAAGGAACTATAATGTTGAATAACCTGATAAAATGTGAAAATGCTTATTGGGTGAAAGGATTGAATTATAATCTATTGAGTGTTTCTCAGTTGAATAATTCATGTCACAGAGTAGCATTTAAAAATAAGAAGGAAAATATCTTCAATAAATCGGGAAGTCTGATTGGTACCGGTGAGCAGAAAAAAGGTAACTTATTCTATCTGAATGATACTGACACCACTTTCTTAATGGCTAGAAACTAAGACATATGGTTGTGGCATAAAATATTGTGTCATGTAAATTTTGACAACATGATAAAGATAAGCAAAAAGAGAAATGTAAGAGGCTTACCGACGATGACTAAGCCCAACAATATCATGTGTAAAAATTGTCAAAAAGGTAAGATGACAAAGTCTAGTTTCAAAAGAAAAACCCATACATCTGATGCCATTCTAGAATTAGTCCATACTGACCTATGTGGACCCATGAGGACAAAGAGTTACTATGGTGATAGATATTTTATTCTCTTTGTTGATGATTACTCTAGAATTATGAGAGTTATGTTTCTAAAAGATAAATTAGTAGCATTCAAAATATTTAAATGATACAAAGCAATGGTAGAAAAACAAAGTGGTAAATAATTGAAATGCTTAAGATCAGATAGAGGAGGGGAATTTATTTCAGATGAATTCACTAACTTTTTCAATGAGCATGGAATCAAAAGATAGGTCTTTGCACTGAGAACACCACATCAAAATGGAATTGCTAAAAGAAGGAACTGATCCATTGTTGATTGTGCAAGGACACTAATGATAGAGAAGGGCATCACCCAAATCTTCTGGAGGGAAGCTGTCAGTACTATTGTTTACACATTGAATAGAGTACAATTGAAGAAAGAACACCAAGAAGACACCCTATGAGCTAAGTTATGGTTACACACCCAATGTAAGTTACTTCAAAATCTTTGGTAGTCAATGTTATATCTTAAGAGATGATAGAAATGGAAAGCTTGACTCCAAAAGTGATGAAGGAATATTTATAGGGTATTCCACCAAGATAAAGGCTTATAAATGTCTCAATAAAGCCTCTAACAAAATTGTTGAAAGTGCAAATGTAAAGATAGATGAATTTTTAGAGAAAAATGAAAAGGAAAGCACAAAAGAACTAGAGGGATAAAATAGGTTTGTTTACAATGAAGAACCTGACACTCTACTCGAGAAACAATGTATATCTTCTGAGCAACAGATTATTGTACTCGAGCATCAAGCTGCAAATACCAAAAATTAGGATATTGCTCAAGATGATGTACAAAGTGATTGAGATCAGAATGAAGGACATAATGATGAGAAAGATGATAGACAAAGAACTAAACATGTACTTTCCAGATATGTCAGAAGGAACCATCAACAAAACCAAATCATTGGAGACAAGAAGGCTGTATAAGAACCAGAAGTAAGTCTCTAAACACAAGATGTATAATTTTTGATTTAGAGCCAAAATCTGTCAATGCTGCACTTGATAATGATGAATGGATTAGTGCTATGAATGAGGAAATTTAGTAGATTGAGAAAAAAAAGACATGGAGACTTGTACCAAGACTAGATGACAAGAATGTCATGGTACAAAATGGATATTCAGGAATAAACTAAATGAGAATGGAGAAGTCACCAGAAACAAAGCAAGACTAGTATGCAAGGGGTATGCACAAGAAGAAGGGATTGACTATGGAGAAACCTTTGCACCTGTTGCTAGGCTAGGAGTGAGAATATTACATTCTTATGCTGCATGTAAAGGATTCAAAGTATACGAAATGGATTTCAAGTCTACATTCCTAAGTGGAATACTTGAGGAAGAGATGTACATTGAGAAACCAAAAGGGTTTTTTGATCCAAACAAGAGGAACATCTAGTATGTAGACTACATAAAGCCTTGTATGGATTAAAAAAAGCACCAAGAGCCTGGTATGAAAGACTTCATTCCTATCTCATAAGTATTGGATTTGTAAGAACTAGTGAAAACAGTAATCTTTATTTGAAGGAAGATACTGATGCTAACATTTTGATTGCTAAAATATTTGTTGATGACATCATATTTGGAGGCAATGATATGCTATGCAAATCATTTGTAAATGAAATGAGAAAAGATTTTGACATGTCTATGTTTGGAGAGATCAAGTTCTTTCTTGGTCTACAGATCATGCAACAACATGAAGGTATTTTCATTACACAATCCAAATACATCAAGGAAGTGCTGAAAATATTGAAGATGGAAGATTCCAAGCCAGTTGGAACACCGATGGCAACTGGATGTAAGCTGACAAAGCAGGAAAAGTCACCTGATGTAAATCAGACTTTGTACAGATCAATGATTGGTAAACTCATGTATGTTGTACATACTAGACCAGATATTGCACATGCAGTAGGAATAGTTGCAAGCTCTTCTGCTAATCTAAGGGAATCAAATATGAATGTTGTGAAAATAATCCTAAGATATCTGAAGAATACCAAGGAATATGGCTTATGGTATAGAAAATAGTGAAAAATTGAACTTAAGGTATTTACCGATGCTGATTGGGCTAGAAACATTGATGACCGAAAGAGCACAACTGGAGGAGCATTCTTTATGGGTGACAGACTTGTCACATGGATCAGTAAGAAGCAAGGATGCATCTCTCAGTATACTATAGAAGTAGAGTATGTTGTTGCTATTGAAAACTGCTCAAATATTGCATGGATCAAATAGTTATTGGAAGGTATGCATATGAAAAATTTTGAACCAGCAATTATCTATTGTGACAATACCAGTGCAATAAACATTTCCAAGAATCCAGTCATGCATGCTAAGACAAAGCATATTGCTATCAAGTATCATTATTTGAGAGAACAAGTTCAAGAAAAAGAGGTGATACTTGAGTATGTGCAATCAAAGGAACAATTAGCTTATATCTTCACGAAGCCACTGCCCAAGGATGCATTTGAGTACTTGAGAAAGAGACTAGGGGTCAGACCCTTGTCTACTGGTCAGTAAGATGACTAGAAGGCTGCATCATCCTACATATTATCAAAATATCATTCATGTTGATGAAAGCAAAGAAATGGACTTTAAACAAACATCTATACAAGCAAGGTGTTTATCTACTCCAAGCACCAGAGTTATTTATTGTTGATGGATTGGGAAATTCAAGGCGTATATTATGGATAGAAAGGACTGTTTCGCAAAACTGTCAAATATTTGTTTGGCATTGTTGTCAAAGGGATATATTATATCCATTATCACATTAGGAAGAGAAATATCACATTAGGGAGAGACTATATCCATCACATTATCCAAAGGGAAAGATGTAACCAGAAAGGGAGAGTAAAAACAAAGGGAGAGATTGCTGATAAAGACAGAAAAAGGACATCAAAAGAAGAGAACGGTCAAAGGAAGAGAGTTTGACACTAGAAGAGAACACATCACATCAGAAGAAGAAATATTCTACATCTATCCAGTGAAGGGATTCAAGACAGAGAGAGATGTAAGAATCAAATTTAAGCTATGAGAGCTTACTGATGACCAAATATTTGTATCTGTTATAGTACATAAGATTGGTAGTTTGATGAACTTCAACTGCTATATTTCATATTGTATTAGTGATAATATAGTGTGATAATGTAGTGTGTTGCCATCAATGCTAAAGGGAGAGATTGATGAACTATAACTGATTGAATGTTTGAAGATGTTAAGTTGATGATCACCAAGACATAGAAAGTTAATGCAAGACATTAAATCAGTTAATGTATTGTATTGTCATTGATGTCAACTTGATATAACCTGTATGGTCATGTACATATTGCTAAAGAATTAAGAGAACCAATGAATCAAAGGCTATGCTATCAGTAATGCATATAAGTTAAGTATTCACAAAGTGACTATATACACTGACAGAGTGCACACAGACGGACAAAGTAATCCAACAAGAGAAAATTCACAGTGTTACCTGATGAGAAAAAGCACAACATTTCTAGCGAGCAAAGTGACAGTGTTTCCCAACAAGAAAAAGCATAGTGTATCCTGACAGACAAAATTATAGTGTTTCCCGACAGATGGAGATCCTGAAGACAACTGAACTCACAGCAAAAGAATAGTCAGTTGTCACCAATGACTAATTGAAGTATTGACCAACAGAATAGAGAGTTCAGAAATGACAAAGTGCTTAGTTGTCAAGAGCTAAATATAGACTTAACTGGTACTTATCATTGTTTTAATTGACAAGATAAAGCTGGAGATAAGTAAAGGATTTAAAGCTATTTTGTCCAGTTGGCAAGAAGATATCTATGAGATAAATCAAGAGTTTTTCTTTAAAAATAATTGGTGAGAATTGTGGATCACACCAAGATCAAGAAAGCCAAGAAATGGTGAAATCATGTCTATATAAGAGACAAGCTTATTCATTGTGAAAAATGGGGAGTGACAAGAGAATAGATGTTGAAGAGATTCTGAAGGAGAAGAAATTCTTCATTCAGACCTAATCAATCAAGTTGAGGAAAGAGCTAAATTCTATAGGCACCGACGAACAGTTATACAACATCACAAAGCAGAACAGTGTGGAGCAATGGTATTGAATTGATAACATTGATCAGAAAGGTAATGCACTTATAATAGATCTGAAAATCTGTTATTCTAGTTGTATATGTGAATAGATCAATTTACTATTTCAGTTTAACCACTGAAGCATCAAGTCTCTTAACCGAGCATGACTTAAAAGTCTTTTCTAATTGAGATACATCCCAAGGAGTATCAAAAAGTTTGATCATACAAAGTATCATTGGATATGCCCAATACCTATTGACAGGCCAAGTGAGTGTTTGATCAAGGATGGTAGCATTAGATGCCAGATACTAAGTGAAAAATTATTCATTTAAATCCTCTAACAAGGTCACACCTAACAGTGTGTTTGTAACCTTTAACAGGGTTGGCTCTTAACCGAGCTCACATTAGAAGAGTGAAATTTTGGGGTACCGGTCCCAGTGGTTTTTTTCCTTAACAGGGTTTCCATCTTAAAAATCCATGTGTCATGTGTTTATGAGTCATTACTTTACTATTTTTTATTTCATATAATTTAATATGGATTGATCGGTATACACTAGTTATTTACTGTGATTCAGTAAATAGAAAGACTGCTTATCAATAAACATACAGTAGAAGGTTTTACAAAGCATTCCGACAAGTAGTAATTTGATATAAGTATTTCAAGGCAATCATCTTGTAGGACTAAAGATAACTAGAGGCTTATAAATGTGGTAATAATTTTTAAGGGTTGATTTAAGGATTAATTTTTGAGGCCACTAATTCACCCCCCCCCCTCTCAGTTATTACTAACAATATATATATATTCTACCAACTTAAATATCAAGATCTGTTGAAAAAATCAATCAAACCTTCTGGTCCCATGAATCAATTCCTACAATGGTTTTCCCCCAAAAAATTACATTTAAATAAAAACTATTGACTTTAGATATGTTGTTTCTACTAAAAACAAAATATTCTTATAAAAGATTATAGAGGTCCATCAGATAGGTGGATTCTTGTCACTAATTGCCAGGTTTTCAAAGGGATTGTACTTGATGTTTCTGTTGGTACAACATGGATATCTATTGGTTTATAGTATTTACTAAATAACAAGGGCATTTCTTGTTATTTGGTGAATGAAGGGATCTAACAATGTTGAATTACCAAAATAAAATCCAATACTATCTCCACATAAATACAAGGTTGAATTACTTCTATATGAAAATTCTCAAAACAATCTTCTAAACAAAATCTCTTGAAAAGAACCTTCCATATGAAAACTGTGCTTGGAAATTTATTCACTTTGAAATATGTAAAATATATCAACATTGACAAATATATAAAACATTTTCATATTAATATATCAACATTGACACATATATAAAACTTATTCATATTAATAATCTTTTTACAAGTTCCTGCTCTCACTATAACTATCCTAGTCCCTCCAGCCAATTTGAGAATCAATAGCTCACACCTCCCCATTCCATCTAGCCAGCTCAATGGGAAATTCAGGTCCATTATTGATATGGTGTGCTAACAAGAGCTCTGTTTTAAATTTTTAATGTATTTTCAATGTAAAACTTTTAGAAATATTTAAGTGCCTTCAAGAAAGGTGTGTTATCAAAATGATAAGCCCATGAATGACCATATATTACTTCTTCCTTATTAACTCTTATCGTGCTATTGTTTTGTAACTTCACAAAATTTTATATGGAAATTTCCATCGTCACTATTATACCTCTCTATTTAATGTTTGTTGATATGCGACATGATGTTGTGATGTGCTTCACATTTTCTTTGGCTTGCAACCTCCCATAACTATCTATCACCAACACCTCTAACGAACTGCAATTTTGTAACCCTTCTATTTTCCTCGAAAATAACAATACAGTAGCCCTACCCTTCCAACTTTAGGTTCAATGGCAGATCCAAGCCAAGGCTGAATCTTCCTGATACAGCCTATACAGAGTAAAAAAAAAATTAGTTGGCTTCAAACAAATGCCCTGTATGATGCAGAGAGCACTGTAAGAAGACCTTGATGGGCCCTAACTCTTTATCACTCCTTCAAACTTCAAACTTGATCAATCCAAATCCACACAAGTCTTCTTAGGATGTCTCCTGACTTTTCCAAGGGGTCAATAGGCTTCCCCTATTCTCTTTTGGTTCTCCAAATTAATCTATGAAACAAAGCAATTTCTCTTTTAGGGACACCTTCCCTAAACCATACAACAAAGTGTAAGACTTTACCAGTGGATTCAAAACTCTATCCTAAGTAATTAAAGATTCTTAATAGACCCTAAGGGTCAGGAATCCACCACTAGATTTAGTCTTGTAGACCCAAGGTTAGTCGAATCCCAAATGGTCTAGGATTCCTTGTAGCCCTAACCAGTGAGTTTTTGGAACTTAACTTTTTGTGACAGTGGGATATAGAAAATCTAATTGTGTTTCTAGACACCCTTTATGGAGCTTGTAAAACCCCCAAATCATTGGCACCTCACTCCACTCATGCACCCCTAAACTCTCACAAAACACACAGGCCTAATTAGCTAGTTTAGGCTTGGTTTGTTAGGCAAGTGATAGAAGGTGGGTTCATGGATGAAATTAAGGGCTTTGGATGGATTCCCCTACCCCAATTTATTCTATAACCACTCTTGTTTTGATCCCCCAATACACATATAACTCCTACATGTGACTGTACCAAAAAGCTAGGCTAATTACATAGGGATAATTAGCCTAGGGCTTGATCTCATAAATACTAGGACTAAGAGTGAGAGTCTGATCATCTAGATTCCTATAGACCATTATCCTAACTATAATTTTATAAGTGGTTGAGGAGATCCACTAGATAAATCTCTTGTTAGGATCACATCTTTGAGACTGACCTAGTAGAGCCTTGGTTTCTCAGACAACAACCAAGTAAAATCTATAACTTTTCACTAACTTAACAAAAAAACTTCAAACCAACTAGAATGGTCAATAGACTCAAATAATTACAAACTTCTACAACTGGATCTTCAAAATGAATCTATACCAGGCCATACCATGCAAAGATAACTCAAAACACTCTTATATTTCCTTGCTTGAACCTCAAACTTTGCACACAATGTATTCTGGTCTTCATGGAAGGCATCCTCTCTCCTAATATCATCCTCTAAGAATTTCAGATTCTTTAGAAAGTGGGTGAGGTTTATTACAAATAATTTTTCATTTCTTGAGCAACATTTTGCAAAAGTTGCTCATGCAACTTTGCAAAAAGACAACTTTTAGCAATCATGAAGGAAAGTTGCTATTTTTGGAGAATGCTAAGTTCACTGACCCCCAAGGATGTGGGAGAGGTTAAAAGTAAGACAAGAACCTAACTAAGGACTTAAAAAATAACTTCTAACCAAACCTTAAAATCCTTAAACAAAGATGGTCTAACTCTGGTTTCAGGAACCTAGGTTTATAACTTCACCTTAGGTCCTTCACCTTACATCATAGACCCACACAACTACACACACAAGGGTGATCTCAAGGATGCACCTTATTGAAAACTTAAAAGAAAGAAAAGAGGAAATTTCAGGAGGTGCCCTGCACCATACTCCTCATGACAAAAAGAGCTCAAGTCTCTTGATTTGTGAATTCTTCAAGTGGATAACCTGTATTTAGAATGTCTTTAGGGTTCATCCAAGTAGCATCTTCAACTGGTTGGTGTTTCCATTTGACTAATTAGTCATAGTAAGTGCCCCTCCTAGTTTTCTTGTTCACTCTCTTGTCTAGAATGCTTTTAATCTCAAGAGGAGTTTCTTGTGGCATTTCCTTGAGTGGTTGGAGTGTAGGAGGGTGTAGAGTACCTACAAGATCATTAGTGCCGACTTCACCTTTATAAGCATAGATATCTGCAACAATGAAAATAGGTGATAAGACAATGTGAGAAGGTAGATCAATTCTATAGGCATTGTTGCCACATTTCTTCAAAATTTTGAAAGGGCCAAGCTTTTTCACCATAAGCTTTGTGTATTTTTCTTTAGGTAGCCTTTCCTTCTTAAGGTGGATCATCACTAAATCTCCCACCTTGAATTGGAGGTCTCTTCTCTTTTTGTTAGAATGGGATTTATATTTCTCAGTGGTATGTTTTAGTTTGATCCATACCTGATCATGTATATTATTCATTACCTCAGCAAATTCTTCATCTAGTGCACTTCTCTTGTCCATTTCTTTGATATCCCTGAGTTCCAATACTCTCTAGGGTGAGTGCCATAGACAATTTGGAATGGAGTTATACCAGTGCTCCGATTTATTGAATCATTAAATGAAAACCCTTCTTGTGCTATGATAGTATCCCAAGTGGTTCCATGTTCTTGTGTGAGGCATCTCAGAAGGTTACCAAGGGATCTATTGATGACCTTTGTCTGACCATCAGACTATGGATGATATGCAGATGACAGAGAAACATTTTCTCCTAGTTTCCTCCATAATGTCCTCCAAAAGTGACCTAAGAACTTAGGGTCCCTATCTGATATGATGGACAATGGGAGTCCATGGAGTCTTACAACCTCTCTGAAGAACAACCCTGCTATATGAGATGCATCATGAGTTTTCCTACAAGGGATAAAGTGTGCCATCTTTGAAAATCTGTCAACCACAACATAAATGCTATCAAATCTAGACATGGTCTTTGGTAGACCTAGGAAAAAGTCCATACTTACTTAATTTCAAGGTTTTGAAGGGATGGGTAAAGGTGTGTATAGTCCAACATTGGAGGTGTGTCCTTTGGCTTGTTCGAAAATTGAACAACTCTCCACAAAACTCCTAACATCTATCTACAATTTGGGCCAGTGGTAGAATCTCCTAACTAGCTCCAAAGTTTTGTCTACCCCAAAGTGACCAGATAGGCTTCCATAGTGTTTTTCTTTGATAATTTTCTCCCTCATAGATCCCTTTGGGACACATAAAGAAATCCCTTTGAAAATAATACCATCTTGCACAATAAACTCAAAGAAATCAGTGTGGTATTTGTCTGTCATCTCAATGCAAATCTGATAAGCCTATTTGAAATCTTCATCTTTAACATACATATCCTTCATGGCATGGACCCCAACACTCTCTAACTAGATGGCTTGAGTAGTTAGGTTTCTCCTACTGAGAGCATCAACAACTTTGTTCACAATCCCCTTTTTATGCTTGATGGAAAATGTATAAGACTGTAAGAACTCCATCCACTTCACATGTCTGTGATTAATTTTCTCCTACTTGTTTAGAAAGATAAGTTCATAGTTATTAGTAAAAAAACAAAATCCTTGGGCAATAAATAATGCCTCCATTCCCTGAGTGACTGAACCATTGCATACATTTCAAGATCATAAGTGGAGTATTTTTGTTTAGCTTCATTGAGCTTCTCACTGAAAAAAAGCAACTAGCCTTCCTTCTTGGATCAAGACTCCCCCAATGGAGTTATTGCTTGCATCACATTCAACTGTGAATACCTTGTGAAATTCTGGTAGAACTAGGATAGGCTACTCTGCAATCTTTTTCTTTAACAACTCAAAGGACTCATTAGCTTCATTAGTCCATGAAAATATGCATTTTCTTCCACCTTTAATGGTGTTAATAATGGGAGCACATATGCCACTAAAGTTTCTGATGAATTTCCTATAAAAGCTAGATAAGCCATGAAAACCCTTCACCTCTGATGGAGTAGTAGGAGGTGGCCAATTGAGGATGGCTTCAACTTTGGTAAGATCCATCTTGAGACTGTTCTTGGAGATCACAAAGCCCAAGAACACAAGTTCTTTTTGAAGAAACAAACACTTATCTATATTTATTTTCAACTTCTCATGGATTTTTCTCATCACCATGTCCAAATGCTTTAGATGTTCTTCCCTACTCCTACTAAAGATCAAAATTTCATCAAGGTATACAACAACAAATTTGTTAAGAAAAGGTTTCAATAGTTAATTCATCAATCTCATAAAGCTTCTTGGAGCATTGGAAAGGCTAAAAGGCATCACAAGACACTCATAGAGGCCTTTTGTAGTCTTAAATGTTGTCTTCCATTCATCTCCCCCTCTAATTCTTATCTGATGGTAGCCACTCTTGAGATCTATCTTGGAGTAGTAACTTTCACCCCCCAAACAGTCCATCAAATCCTATATTCTAGGCATAGGAAACCTATATCTGATGGTTATCCTATTGATTTCCATAGAATCCATACATAACCTCCATGTGCCTTCTTTCTTGGGTGCTAGGATTGCAGGGACAACACAAGGACTCACACTCTTCCTAATGAGGCCTTTTGACAACAACTCTTCAATTTTCCTTGCTATTTCTTGGTTTTGTTCAGGGGTCATTTTGTATGCTGCCTTGTTTGGGAGAGTGGCCCCTGATATGAAATCTATGCAGTGACTTACTTCCTTTTCAGGTGGCAAAGACTCTTGTGTAATTTTAGCTATGATAACCTTATACTGGTCTAACAATGCCTTTACTTCTTTGGGACCTACATCTCTGTTAGGGACTTTAACCTTTGAATCTTTCACTGGTGTCTTTTTGGGCCTCACTACTAGGGCATAACAAGGTGTATCCCTTTCTTTCAGCACCTTCAAGAATTCCTTCTCTCCTATATGCAAGATAGTGCTAGTAGCATGTTTTTCTTTCTCACAATCAGAGAGTGTGTTCATCACATATTCAACCCCATCTTTAACTATAGTGTAGACATTGGACTTCTCATCATGTTTAGCATATACATCATACTATCAAGGCCTACCTAATAACAAGTGACATGCATCCATCTCTGTAATATCACATAAAACCTTGTCTGTATACTCCCCTATCTTGAAATCTACCCAAAAATTTTCATTCATGATGGTTTGTTTCTCTTTTGTCAACCAAGAAGCCTTATAAGGGAAGGGATGAGGGATAACATGTAGCTTAAGCTTAGTGACTAACTCCCTAGATGCAATATTATCTGTAGAGCTAGAATCAACTATAACTTTGCATACCTTATTATTCACCTTGCAGCTTGTCCTGAATAATGACTTCCTCTGAGGTGGTTCTACAGTGGTAGGTACTCTTAGGAGTGTCCTTTGCATCATTAGACATTCTCCTTACTCTGGATTTGTAGGTCTTGAAGTTGCAGAATGGTAGGAGGATACACTTTGGTTATCATCTTCTTGGGTAAGTTGTACTCTTCTATCCTCTCCTTGTCTACTAGTACCACTCTTTTCAGGGCATCTAAAAGACTGGTGTCCAACTTGATTATAGGTAAAGCACTTCCCTATGAAGACACTAGGTCCTCTTCCACCAAATATTTCCCTATTGTTTGCTCTCCTGCCTCTGAAACTGCCCCTATTACTGTGTTCTCCTTCTGCTTCATGACTATTAAATTATCCTTGACTCCTTTGGAATTGAACCCTGCCATTGAATCTACCTCTTCCCCTAAAGTTATTCCCTTTGCCTCTATTATTTTGTTCTCCTCTCCTCTTTTTTTTTTCTTCAATCTTCAGTGCCATTTGAAAACATTTGTGTACTGATTCACGGTTAAAAAAGCTCATTTCATCTTGAATATTGTATTTTATTCCATTTATATACCTTGCAATCTTGTGCTTCTCACTCTCAGGGACCCTTTCCTTCAAAGTCATTTTGTGAAATTCCTCAGTGTACCCACTCACATCAAGGTCCTTCTGCCTAATATTTTGCAGCTTCTTGTGGAGGGTGATCTCGTAGTCTTCAGGTACTAACTAAATCTTGACTTTGACTAGCATCTTTTTCCATGTTGAGATAGGATCCCTCCCATCCTCCACCCTTTCACTTTGCAGAAAATTCCACCAACTTAAGGCAGGACCTCTCATTCAGGATTTTGCAACCTTAACTTTCTGATTCTCAACAATGTTTTCATACTCAAATTATTTCTCTAAAGCTTCCACCCAATTCATGCATTCTTCAGGATCCATTTTCCCACAAAACAAGGGCATGTATGATTTTTGGTCTCTTCTTCCAACTCTCTCAAGAGCTTCAATAATTTTTTCTTGCTCTGCAGGCATGTTTTTTATTTCATCTTGCTTTGTATCTTCTTCTTCTTCTTCTTCTTCTTCTTCTTCTTCTTCTTCTTCTCTGTTTGGAGGTCCTTCAACTTCCTTATCTCCTCTTCCATTTTCTTGTTCTTGGCTACTTGTTCTATGACAATCTTATCCAAATCTACATTTGTGATTCTAGTGGGAACATCCTCCCCTAGAGAGTCTTCATTTTTTTCACCCATTCTTCACTTCTTCCAAGACCTTAGTAGGCTCTGATACCAACTAATGCAGAGAGCACTACAAGAAGACCTTGATGGGCCCTAACTCTTTATCACTCCTTCAAACTTCAAACTTGATCGATCCAACTCCACACAAGTCTTCTTACGATGTCTCTTGACTTCTCCAGGGGGTCAATAGGCTTCCCCTATTCTCTTTTGGTTCTCCAAATTAATCTATGAAACAAAGCAATTTCTCTTTTAGGGACACCTTCCCTAAACCATACAATAAAGTGTAAAACTTCACTAGTGGATTCAAAACTCTATCCTAAGTGATTGAAGACTCTTAATAGACCCTAAGGGTTAGGAATCCACCACTGGATTTGGTCTTGTAGACCCAAGGTTAGTTGAATCCCAAATGGTCTAGGATTCCTTGTAGCCCTAACCAGTGGGTTCTTGGAGCTTAACTTTTTGTGACAATGGGATCTAGAAAATATAATTGTGTTTCTAAACACCCTTTATGGAGCTTTTAAAATCCCCAAATCATTGGCACCTCACTCCACTCTTTCACCCCTAAAATCTCACAAAACACACACGCCTAATTAGCTACTTTAGGCTTGGTTTATTAGGAAAATGATAGAAGGTGGGTTCATGGATGAAATCCAGGGCTTTGGATGGATTCCCCTACCCCAATTTAGTCTATAACCACTCTTGGTTTGATCCCCCAATACACATATAACTCCTGCATGTGACTGTACCAAAAGGCTAGGCTAATTACATAGGGATAATTAGCCTAGGGCTTGATCTCATAAATAGTATGACTAAGAGTGAGAGTCTGAGATTCTAGATTCCTATAGACCATTATCCTAACTAGAATTTTCCAAGTTCCCAAGTAAATCCACTTGATAAAGCTCTTGTTAGGATCACATCTTTGAGACTGACCCAGTAGAGCCTTAGTTTCTTAGATAGCAACCAAGTAAAATCTATAAATTTTAACTAACTTAACAAAAACACTTAAAACCAATTGTAATGGTAAATAGACTCAAATAATTACAAACTTCTGCAACTAGCTCTTCAAAATGTATTCGTACCAGGCTGCACCATGCAAAAATGACTCAAAACACTCTTCTATTTCTGTACTTGAACCTCAAACTTTACACACAGTGTATCCTGGTCTTCATGGAAGGCATCCTCTCTCCTAATAGCATCCTCTAAGTATTTCATATGCTCTAGAAATTGGGTGATTTTGGTTACAAAGAAGTTGTCATTTTGCGAGCAACATTTTGCAAAAGTTGCTCATGCAACTTTGCAAAAAGATAAATTTTGGCAATCATGAAGGAAAGTTGCTATTTTTGGAGAATGCTAAGTTCACCGACCCCCAAGGATGTGGGAGAGGTTAAAAACAAGACAAGAACCTAACTAAGGACTTAAAACATAAATTCTAACCAAACCTTAAAATCCTTAAACAAACATGGGCTAACTCTGGTTTCAGGAACCTAGGTTTATAACTTCACCTTAGGTCCTTCACCTTACATCATAGACCCACACAACTACACACACACAAGGGTGATCTCAAGGATGCACCTTATTAAAAACATAAAAGAAAGAAAAGAGGAACTTTCAGGAGGTTCCCTGCACCACTGTAATAGGCATAAAATAGGGGCCCGTAATTATTAAATTGATACTTTGGACAACCCACAATCCATCTTCAAATCCCTCTATCCAATTTTCCACCCACGGACTTGAAAATTAATTTATGGCATAATAGATCTGAGAACTACATTGCATCTTTCTAGGCATCAAAAAAGTCACAAACTTGTCCTAAAAGATATATATCTACCACCCTGTTTACTAACAACTACCAATTACCTATCGCGACCAACTTACAAATCTGCATTGGAATAGTTTAGCAAAGGGAAAGTCACATTCTAATAAATTCCAGTGAAGCAATGTTCCTAAATAGCCTAGTAATTTTCTTTGATCCTATTTATACATACATTGAATATACTGAGACAAAGCACAGGCCAAACATTGGATAAATACTGACAGATCAAATATATAATAGGCCCCGTTTGGTTGCCGAAATATGTTGGGAATTGGCAGTGGGAAATATGATTTTGAGCCTAATACGTCATTTGGGTTGCATATATATATATATATATATA
>MU221576.1:285342-313710 GCA_018584345.1 Thuja plicata
CTTAAAATGGAAGCACTTCCATGTTAAGAATATTTAGCCCTCCTTAGGGTTTTTTTTTATCATCATCATATTGTCTTCTCATTTCTGCACCCTCTCCTACTTTTGTGCCTATTTAGGACCCTGATTGGGCCTCTCCAGACACTATCTATTCCACCTGACACATTTTCCAGGGGTTCTAACTCCCTGGGTCAAGGTCAACCTTGACCTTGACCTAGGTCTAGGTCGACCTCGATTTTGACCCAAGTCCCCCTTTTCAAGTTGAAAGTTGGTCGGCTGTCGGGGGTCATTAAAAGTTCATTTCCCGCTTCCAGGTCGGCTGTTTTGGGTTTCGAAGCAACGAATCTTAAATTATATTTAATATAGGTCCTCTTCTAGGGATATAGGTCTAATGGAAATTTAATTCTCCTATGTAGGATTCTCTATAAGATTGTGCCCTAGATTGGTATATAAGGAAGCCTTCTCCTCTCATTTTCTCTAAGTGAAATCTAAGTACGAAAGCTATCTATCCAAGAAGCATAATCACAAGAAAAAAACCATCAACTAAGAAGGAATTCTACATGTTCTCAAGCTTTCAAGGTTCAATCAAGGTTTTCAAGTCTTCCTCTCAAGAATTCAAGTTCTCCATTGAAGATGAAGGATTCAAGCATTCAAGCCTTTGAAGGGATTTGATTCAAGCATTCAAGATTCATCATTCAGACCCTAAATCTATCCATCATGGTGGTGTGATCTTCCTTCAAGATCCTTTGTGCATCCTCAAGATTCATTCATTCTTCCTTCAAGGTGGATTCTAAGCATACAATCATGGAGGTTTATGGTTTCTAATATTGAGTCCAAGCTTTCATATTTACTTACTTGTTTACATTCGAAGTATAATTGCATATCTACTGTCATAGCTTCATTATTAGATCTACTTCTACTACTTGCTAGCATTCTCTATTTCAATTATTTATTTTAAGTTTAATTCCTAAATTGGGGTTTGACTGAGGAAAACCCCTCCCCTCCAACAAACAAACCATTTTTCTTGTAGGGACAGGTTTGGAATAGAGAATTGGAGTGCAAATTCAGATACCCTTTTCAGAAAACTATCAGGACCTAAAAATAGATTTTTTGTCAGACTGTGCAGGTCAAAATCAGAAATTCTTGGGTCAGAATCAGAGATTCTGGCTCAGAATTGGAAATCTTGGGTCAAAGGTGACATTCATTTTTGGGTCAAAATTGGAACTGAGTCAGATTTGGAAAAGATTTTTCGGTTTTCTTTATCTCTGCATTTTTGTTCCAGATCCTGTTGTGGATTTTCTAGAAACTCAGTGAAAACACCCCAAAATAGCATTTTTCAGATCTGTTGCATTTTGAGGTTAGTACTTGTCTTCAATTCATTTCAATTAAAGTTTTAATCTTCTTAAATCTATCACACACTCTCTTCTATAAAACAGAAGTTAGGGTTTTTCTCTTTATCTCTATCCTTAATAGGTTGAGTCATTTATGCATTGATCCTTTCTTTGGGGTTAATCAATGTGGATCCTCCCTTTATGAAATTTGGGATTAAGAGGACAATTTTACCTTCTTCACTATTCCTACAACACACATTAAATTTACCCTTTACATTTTAATAATCTTCTATTTTCATATATCACATTTTTATATATTACGGTATGTATACGTATATATATATTTATATGTATATGTATATATATGTATGTATATGTATATTTATAATAATCTCACTAATTTGAATAGAAATAAACCCACGCTGTAGAGGGAAGTGGAAAATGCAAACCCCAGTCAAAATCCCCAAAATATAAACCCTAATACTCGACAGATCTAACGCCCAATTAAATGGGGTTAGTAAAAAACAAAACTTAGAAGATGAAATTGTATACCACCTCTTGGATGGGGAGATTGTGCCACTCCTTTTGGAGTCAAAATTGGAATTTGGGGTCCAAAATCGGGTTTTCATATTTGCAACATTGTGTTTGTGCTTGATAGTGGATATCTCCTCACCGAAATCATTGTGTTTGTCCACATTTCAGGTCATTGATGGATCCTACAAAGAATATTGATGTTCTAGGATGTGTAGCTATAGAGACCACACACACTCATCTTCTCATAGCTCTTCTTTCTTTGCTTGTCTTAGCCAAAGTATTTTTTGCCCGAGAAGGCAGTGCACAAATGGGTAAACGAATTAGAAAATGAAATTCTTTTTATAGAATGGTTATTCATTCCAATCACATGGATTGTCATGATCAGATTCAAATGAGTAGGGGAGCCTTCTTTCATCTATCTAGTATCCTAAGGCTAAAAGGAAGCTTGACAGATATGATACACTTGAACTTAGAAGAATAACTTGTGATGTTTCTCCACACCCTTGGCCACAATCTGAGGAACTGCAAGATTGCCCACAACTTTGGGCACTCAGGAGAGAGAGTCATCCGATACTTCCACAAGGTGTTGAAGGCTATCTTAGCACTCCATGAGGATTAATTTATCGCACCTGGACCAAACAATCCTCCTAAAAATAGTTAGAAGGACCGTTACGATCCATTCTTCAAGGTAATTCTTGTGCTATGACAAATTTCTTGTATGGATTTATATCATTATCGTAATCTTGGTTGATCATAAAATTGATCATTGTATCATATTGTATAGGATTATGTTGGAGCTATTGATGGAACCCATATACCAGTGACCATCGATGTCGACATGCAAGGTAAATATCGTGATAGAAAAGGAAACTTGTCACAAAATGTTATGGGTGTGTGTTCCTTTGATTATAAGTTTCAAAACTGCCTTGATGGTTGGGAAGGGTCTGCTAGGGATAGTCATGTTCTAGCTTCACCTCTGTCAAGAGAATATCTACTTGTTGTTCCCCCCGGTAAGCCAAATCATATTTTAATATACTAGAGGGTACAATCAATGTTTCAAGTTTTAACAATCTACTTTATTAATGTAGGAAAATATTTTCTAGTGGATGTTGGATATCCCAATTCACCTAGATTTCTCACTTCTTATTGGTGTACACGTTACCACCTGAAGGATTTTTCAAGAGAAAATCCAATAAACTCTCCACAAGAGCTATTCAACCATCGACACTCCTCTATTATAAATGCAATGGAGCATACATATGGTATTCTCAAGCAGCGTTTTCCAATCCTTAGGCATGCCACGTCTTATTCTATCATGACACAAGCCCATATTGTATTAGCATGTTGTATACTACATGACTTCATTATGATAGAGGATGGTGTT
The DNA here is from genome assembly GCA_018584345.1 of Thuja plicata. Taxonomy (NCBI): domain Eukaryota; kingdom Viridiplantae; phylum Streptophyta; class Pinopsida; order Cupressales; family Cupressaceae; genus Thuja; species Thuja plicata. The sequence goes on from MU221576.1 coordinate 288,589, forward strand.
CCATCAAAAATTGGTACCGAAGAGGAAGATGATCATGATCAGATAGATGTACTAATGCTTGAGACATATGGGTTGCCTTAGCATGATAGAGACCAATGGGCACAGTTTTGAGATGATATAGAAAGTACAATGTGCGAAGACTATAGATCCATGGATTAGTTGTACTTTTATGGGTCAATGTGTTTTATTTGAGTAAACTGATGTATGCAAATACTTTGATAGACATGATGGTTTCCTTTTTCTTTTGTTCATATCTGGAAGTATTGGACTTGTATATAATAGTTGTACTTTTATGGGTCAATGTGTTTTATTTGAGTAAACTGATGTATGCAACTACTTTGATATACATGATAGTTTCCTTTTTCTTTTGTTCATATCTGGAAGTATTGGACTTGTATATAATAGTTTTACTTTTATGGATTTGCATATAAATATGTTTCATGTCTATGTTTAAACCATTAACAACAATATGCTTACATCATTAACAAGCCTTTGTACATTGTGAACAGTTGATCTAAACCATGGAATACAATGAACTCATGATGAGCATGGAAGAAATTGGTAACATGAGCCACTTATCTTCTTCCTCAAAGAAGGTACAATGGACCAAAGAGATGAAACACAAGTTTCTAGACTTTCTCATTGAGCAAGTCCAACTCGAAAGAAAAGGAGATGGGGGATTGAAAAAAGAAGCGTGGACCGCCATTGAGAGGCGGTTCAACGCAAATATACACCTACTCTAACCAAGGACAATTTTAAAAACAAGCTGAAAACATGGAAGCTTGCATATAGAGTGATGAAAGAGTTGAGAAATACAAGTGGTTTCACTTGGAATGAGACAACTCAATGCATGGATGCTAAGGAGAGTGTGTGGGATGATATTTTGAAGGTAGGGTGGTATTTCTAATGTTTTGATTGAAATATTATTGCCTTCTTATAAATTTAATAATGAAACACAAAACCTATTCCATTTATTTATGCCAACATGTAGAGGAGAGAGTTCAAAAATGTCAAAGTGTATAAGAGGCAGCCCTTCCAATACTTCAATGAATTGAGTGTAATTATTGGTAATGACATTCCTGAAGGTAATGCAGCTAAGAATGCCCATGAGAGTGAGGAAGGGAACCCTATGGAAGAGGCATTCGATGTGAATTATGAAGAGGACATTATTTTAAGTATAAATCTTGATAGTGCTACTAATTTGGATGAAGACCTTAATCATTCTGATGGAAATGCTCCAAGGTTTGCTTTGCACTTGCTCAAATTAGGACTTTGATTGTCCTAGTCTACTTAGGATCCCTATTTCTATTCTAGAACCCTAATAGTATCAATTATCCAAGCCTAAGAATATTATAACTCCATTCTAAGAGTTAGTTCCCTTGTGCTTAACCTTGAAAGATTTCCAACATTGAAATTACTCCTTGTCACTATACTCTCTTGGAAGATTCCAAGCTCAAACTGCTCAAAACTTGCTCATCAGTGCTACAAAGTATATGTTCATCACTAGGAAATCCATTTGGCATCCTATCAATCCCATTTGAATGGGTATTCAAACTCAAAATAATCGAGTTCCAAATTCACACTACTTTTGGTCCTAATAGGCCTAATTGCCAAATTAGCCCTATCTAGAGGGTTTTTCTAGATTCTTGCTCAAAAATCTCAAACAAACCTAAAAAAAAACTTAGGATTCAGATACCCTTTTCCAAGACCTTAAATATTTTCAAAGTTTTAGATCCCTAAGTCATCTGTACACTACTATCCTAAAATATATGTCAAATAGGGCTATTTTAGTGCATTGGTTACAATCATCTGATTTCTATCTAGAAATCTATCCATATAGATTGGTAAGTACCTCATCTTGTGGATAGGGTTCTATTAGACCCTAATTATCCCAAACCTACACTTGGTTTTCTTTTCCTGAACACACCCTTGCAATGGCACCCAAATCTTTCTTTGTTGTACACCTAGCCGGACAAGCATTTTTCGCCTAGGGCATAACTTTAAAAATAGCTACTCGACTCCTCATAACTCCTCCTTGGATATTTACAATGTACATAGGCTCCCCTAACATATTCATCCATAACCAAAAGTTTCCCATAGTTGGATTCTATGGGGGAGCCATGAAACTAAAAACTACTTTGTCTACCCCAGCAACTGTGCTAGTTCCTAAACAATTTACAAAAGGGTATGTGCACCAAGTTGTGAACCAAAAAAGTGGACACATCTTTGAAAAAAATTCAAATTTCATATAACCCAATTGGGTGATTGAAAATTTTAAATTGTTCTAGGCTTGGTATCCAAGCCTAGAAAATATTAAAAAAAAACTCAATCTCTCTCAGAACCTGATCGGGTTTCTAAATTTCAAATAACCCGATCGGGTTCTGAAAATAAAAAAGTAATGCAAAACTCGATCAAGTTTTGAAAAAGTAAAAATTATGCATTTATTCTCCATAACCCAATCGGGTTATGAAGAAATTAAAATAGGATTTTCTCTGGAAGCTATAACCTCCACATACGGAGTCTGATTGACTCCATTCAAAAAGCGTAGGAAAGATCTTGAGACGATCTAGCACATAATTAACCTATGATCATCTTTAGTCATCAACATTTTTTTTGCTATCCATTTGAATCAAGTAAGGTATAAAATAGGTACTCATTTTTTCTAATACATGCAACCCCTAAGATTTACTCTCTCTCTCTCTCTCTCCACATGATAATATGTTAGAGAGAGATAGAGCATATTGGTTTTCCTATACGTTGCATGTATGAGAAATAATGAGTACCTATTTTATACCTTACTTGGTTCAAATAGATTTCAGAAAATATGTTGATGCCTAAAGATGATTTTATGTTAATCATGTGCTAGATCGTCTCAAGATATTTCCTATGCTTTTTGAACGGAGTCAATCGGACTCCGTATGTGGAAGTTATGGCTTCCAGAGCAAAGCCTATTTTAGTTTCTTCAAAACCCGATCGGGTTATGGAGAATAAAATGCATAATTTTTACTTCTGTAAAACCCGATCGGGTTATGGCTTGGTAAGATCTTTGGAAAATGACCCAAAGGCTTGGAGGCTCATTTTCCCTCCATTTTTGTTCTTTTAGACATTTTTTCACCTTGTAAGATGAATTCTCGACTTTATCTTCATCAGGTTTACAATTTGTCAACAGGGTAGCTCCATAATTTTCACCATAATCTCATACGTCTTCTTAGCTTTCTAACCATATAAATTTTTCTATTTTTGGACAACATTAGCATAGTAAACTTTAATTTTCTTTACCATTGTCTTGATTTTCCTCACATACATATGTCTACCATTTTTTTAATAATTGTTGATATACTTAATCAAATTAAAAATAAATTAAATATTATTTTTATACACTTTATTCTATACACTTTTTAAAAAAAAATCATTTTTGATTATTTTGATGCAAGTTATGCCCAGCGCACGAATAGGTACCAAATTTTTAGGATGCAATCACTTCAAAAAATCACAGAAAAAACAATACTCATTGAAAGATTACAAAAAAAATATAAAACTTCTAGATCTCACTCTTACCTACATCCTACCAAATAGATTTAAATAATCCTAAATATAACTATATCTTTTGTACCGTGCACAGAAACAACTATGTTATGTTTTTCCAAAAAAATCAGGAACATTTTTTTTTGCATGCAAGCTTTGACACTCTTAATCTTATTGGTTTAAAAAAAAATTAGCATTTTAGAAACTATATTCAGAGTACTACAATTTTTATTTTTTACACATCTTATTTTGAGTGCATGACCCTCAAACGCCTGTTCCATGTTCAGGTTTACCCGATTTCAGAAAAAATGTGTCCACTTATACCCCCCTTTTTGGTCCACAACTTGGTGCACATACCCAAAATAAATCTAATCTACTCTAAGAAACTTAATCACTCAACGAAAAACTCTTAAAATTTCCCACTCAACATAGATCCAACATTAGATTTGTCAGTTCAATCCATTAGAACACTCATTAACTCAAAATACTTCAACGTAGAAAACCAAAAACCAGAGCTCTATTGCTATTCAAAACTTGATTACAATCATCCTCTATCGGGAAATGAGCCTTGGAGTATCTTAAGATGCCTCCTCCATGATTTTAGGCCACTATCATTGATTGCCTTCCTCCATTTCAAAAGGAATCAAAAAGTTGTCTATGTTGCATACAACATTTTCAATCTTGCAAAATGTTGTCATGACAACATTTAGCATCTTTTGCATAAATGATAATAACTAACTTTTAGGACCTCTATCCTTCTTCATTCGATGAATACACATCATTAAAGCCTTTTTAGGCACTTTCCACTTCTCATCTAAGTCTAGGATATATTTAGACTCATTTTCCCTAATATAAGCCAAAACAAACATTTAAGCAAAACTAACTAAACTAGATTCGATTAGTAATAACTACTAGTCCATCTAGTCACACACCTTGCAAGACCTTCTAAGGTCAAAATTAAAATCACTGACTTGGCTATAGTCAGTTACAAGCCAAAATTGACTAAGCATTGGGAGTTTGCATAGGTGCTCCTACATCATCCTCCCTAAATGAAAAAGCTTCAATCCACCCTTCGATTGAGTAAGTTGGAGTCAATGCCCAACTTTTTGAACTCTGTTTCCTTTACCCAAACTACATTTGCATCCATTTTTCCATGCCACTTCACTAAGTGTTCTTGGTATTCCTTCTTTCTTGTCTTCTTGTAGACTCTAGAATCTAGTATGTGTTCTTCCTTCTTGATTGTTGTAGATGGAAAGTTGAGCTCCTCCACCTCTTGTATAACTTTAGTCAAACTTTGATCTGCATCTGTATAAAACTAACTCTGCAACATTAAACACCAGAGATAGACCCATATCCTCTAGAAGTTCCACCTTGTAGGCATTTTCTCCATATTTAGCCAGTATGATACATGGGACAATTCTTCTCATCTGAAGCTTATGTGGTATTCCTTTGTGTAATATTTCTTTGTTGAGGTGAACCATCACTAGATCCCCAACTTTGAATTGGACGTCTCTTTTACTCTCATCCACTTTTCTCTTAAGCTTCTCTATATTTTCAATGAGTGTCTTCCTCGTTGTTTCATGGACTTCTTGCATAGAATGTGCAAAGTCATTTGCATAGCCACTTCCCTTGGCTCCATCCTTCAGATCTCTAAGCTCATATATGCCTCATGGATGAAGGCCATCAACTATGTCAAAAGGACTCTTACCAGTAGTCCTATTCACTATGTCATTATAGGCATATTCTGCTTTCCCAATGAGTTGGTCCCAAGTTTGACCATACTCCTTAGTTAAACACCTTAGGATATTTCCAAGGCTCCTATTTACTTCCTTTGTTTAGCCATTAGACTGAGGACGGTATGCAGATCCAAAAGACAAGTTGGTTCCTAGCTTCTGCCAGAGAGTCTTCCAAAAATGACTCATAAACTTTGTGTCTTTGTCTGACACCATACTCAATGGAAAACAATGTATTCAGAATACCTTCTTGAAGAATAGGGAAGCTATCTGAATTGTATCATGTGTTATCTTATAGGGTACAAAGTGTGCCATCTTACTAAATCTATCTACAATAACATAAATGCTATCCATTCCCTATTTTGTCTTGGGTAATCCCACTACAAAATCCATGCTCAGACATTCCCATGGTCTAGTTGGAATGGGTAGAGGCTGATATAGGCCTGCATTAGTAGATGTGCCTTTTGCCTTTTGATAGATAACACAACTTTATACATATTTCTTAACATCCAAATTCATCTTGGGCCAAAATTAAAATCTTTGAACTAATTATTGTGTCTTATTGACACCAAAAAGGCCACTAAGTGCACCATTGTATTTATATTGGATTATATTCTCCCTTATAGACCCCCTAGGAACACACAATTGACTCCCCTTAAACAATAGACCACTATGTAAGGTATATTCACATAATTGAATATGAAAGTGATTCTTATATTCTTGGCATACCTTGTAAGTGTCTATAAAGTCTTCATCTTCTCCATATAGGTCTTTGAAGTTGTCTATCCCCATGCTCTAAAGTTGCATCTCTTGAATGGTCAAGGTTCTTCTACTTAAGGCATCTTCTACCTTATTCTTCAACCCCTTCTTGTGTTTGATCTTGAAGGTGTAGGCTTGCAAGTACTCAACCCACTTCGTATGCTTGTGACTGGGTTTATCTTGAGAGTTCAAGAAACCTAATGCTTGATTGTCTGAATAGACTATGAACTCCTTTGGAAGAAAATAATGCCTCCACTTTCTTAGTTCTTAGACCAGAGCATACATCTCTAGGTCATAAGAAGAGTATTTCTTCTTAGCTTCACTTAGTTTCTCATAGTTAAAGGCCATTGGTCTTCCCTCTTGACTCAAGACTACACCAATGGCTACATTGCTAGCATCACATTCCACTGTGAATAGTTTTTCAAAGCTTGGAAAAATTAGGATTGGTTGGGTAGAAATATTTTTCTTTAACAACACAAACCCATGGTTAGCTTGTTCATTCCATAAAAACTTATTTTTCATTCCACCCTTGATAGTATCAAGCATAGGAGCACAAATTGCACTGAATTGCTTTATAAAATTTCTAAAGTATTGTGCTAAGCCATGAAAACTTCTTACCTTAGTGGTTGTTCTTGGAGTAGGCCAGTTGATGATGGCTTCCACTTTGCTAGGATCCATCTTTAGACTGCCTTGAGATATCACAAACCCAAGGTACACTAGCTCTTGTTTCATGAATTCACATTTCTCCAAGTTGATTATCAACTTCTCTTCATGCAGCTTCTTGAAGACTATTTTTAGCTGTCTGAGGTGTTCTTCTCTTGTCTTACTATAGATGAGTATATCATCCAAGTAGACTACCACAAAGTTTCCTATGTAGTCTTTTAGGACTTCATTTAGCAGTCTCATGAATGTGGATGGGGTATTGGATAACCCAAGTGGAATGACAATCCACTCATACAGTATTTTTGTGGTCTTGAAGTTTGCTTTCCATTCATCCCCCTCATTGACTCTGATTTGGTGGTATCCACTCTTCAAGTCAATCTTTGTGAAAAATTTGGCTTTATCTAGACAGTCCATTAGGTCTTCTATCCTAGGGCTAGGGAGCCTATACCTAATGGTTATTCTATTTATTGCTCTAGATTCAGTAAAAAGCCTCCATGTTCCTCCCTTTTTAGGAGCTAAGACAATGGGTACGACACAAGGGCTAATACTTTTTGTAATCAGACCTTGGCTTAGGAGTTCTTGAATCTGTCTAGCTATTTCCTTATTTTGTTGAGGATTCATCTTATATGAAGCCTTATTGGGAAGGGTATCTCCATGGATAAGGTCTATTTGGTGGCATACAGACATCTTAGGTGGTAGGGATGATGGTTTTCCATCACTGACAATGCCTTCATACTTCTACAACAGCTCCTACACTTCTTTTGGCAACTTTGTCTTCTTGACTGCTATGTCTATACTTTCTTCCTTTGGTTTCAAAACTGGGTGAAAAACCAACTCCCTCTCCTTCTTCTAAGGCTTCTAATATCTCTTTCTCACTTGCCATGAGAAAATTGGGGCCAGATGACTTCATTTCTGCATCCTCCAATAGTGATTGTATTTTGAATGTCACATTGTCCTTCTTGAAAGAATATGAATTCTTTGCACCATCATGCATGGCCTATCTGTCAAATTTCCATGGTCTACCTAGGATTAGGTGACATGCGTCCATGGGTAGAACATCACACAATACTTTTTCCTTATACCTCCCAATTGAAAACTCCACCCAAGCTTGTTCATTGACAAGGACATGTTATCCTTTATTTAGCTAGGTGACTTTATAAGGATTGGTGTGGGGCATCCTTTTCATTTTCAACTTGATGACTGCTTCCTTTAAAACTATATTGTTAGTAGACCTTGAGTCTATGATGACTCTACACACCTTTCCCATCATTTTAAACTTTTCTCTAAATAGTGACCTCCTCTTACTAGGCTCTTCTTTTACTGGCTCCTTAATCAGAGTTCTCCTCATCATTAAATTCTCACCTTCCTCTGAGTCTAAGGGAACCTCATGGTGTTTATTTCCACCACTAGTCTCTTCTTAGATATAATTCACCCTTTTATCACTTCCTTGAGAAGTATTACCCTTCTCTAGACATCTGTATGTAGGATGTCCCATCTGGTTGCAGTGGTAACACTTCATGTTACAAAATTAGTTACCCCTACCTTGGTTGTTGTTTCTTCCTCTGCTACTATAGTTCCTTCCTCTTTTTGAACTCCCTGTATTAGAGTATCCTTCTTGTTGTTCAACAAATTTAGTCTCCCCTTGATTCTTTGGTTCATAACTCCTTCAACCATATCCACCTCTTTGTCCTCTAGTGTCTCTTCCTCTACCTCTTCCACTGGTAGTACTAGAGTCTTGTTTCTTTCTCATCTTCTCTTCAACTTTGATGGGAATTTGGTGGCACTTTTGAATGGTGTCTGGAGTCAAAAGACTCATCGCATCTTGTATGGTCCACTTAAGTCCATTAAGGTATCTTGCTACCTTAACCTTCTCATCCTCTACAACTCTAGATCTCATGCAAAGTCTCTGAAACTCTTTAGTATAGGAGTTTACATCTAGGTCCTTCTGTCTCAAACCTTGTCTTCTCTTATACAATTGGATTTCATAATCCTCATGGATATAAGAATCTCTAATTTTTGCAACCATAGCCTTCCATGAAGCAATGTGCCTCTTTCGTTCCTTCTCCCTCTCATCTTGGATCAATTTCCACCAAGTGAGTGTAGAACCTCTCATTCTGGCTTTAGAACCCTTCACCTTTTGAGCCTCAGTGATTCCATCACACTCAAAATGGTTTTCTAGTCCTTCTATCCAATCTAGGACTATCTCTGGTTCCATCTTTCTAGTAAAGATTGGAACTCTTTCTAGTTCTTTGCCACTCATAGCCTATAAATGTTTCAAGAATGGATCCTAATTAAGGACAGAGTCATCTTCGGGTACTTCATCATCTATGGAAATCTCCTTTTCTTTCCCTTCAACCTTATCCTTCACTTCATCTTCTTTCACATCAACTTCATCTACCTTTTTCTCTAATTGAGCCAATCTATCTCTGAGTATCCTATTCTCCACTTCTTGATCATCTACCTTCTTAGCCAACTCTGCATTGGTCACCATTGTATACTCTCCTACTGACTCTTCTAGTTGGAACATTAACCACAAGCCTGATCAAGTATGCTCTGATACCAATCTGATAGAAATGCTCCAAGGTTTGCTTTGCACTTGCTCAACTTAGGACTATGCTTGTCCTAGTCTAATTAGGATCCCTATTTCTCTTCTAGAACTATAATAGTATCAAGTTACCAAGCCTAATACTATTCTAACTCCATTCTAAGAGTTATTTCCCTTGTTCTTAATCTTGAAGGATTTCCAACATTGAAATTACTCCTTGTCACTATACTCTCTTGGAAGATTCAAAGCTCAAACTTCTCAAAACTTGCTCATCAATGCTAAAAAGGATATTTTTGTCACTAAGATATCCATTTGACATCCTATCAATATCATTTAAATGGGTCTTCAAACTCAAAACAATCAAGTTCCAAACTCACATTGCTTTTGGTCCTAATAGGCCTAATTGCCAAATTAGCCCTATCCAGAGGGTTTTTCTAGATTCTTGCTCAAAACTCTCAAAAAAATCCTAAAAACAAACTTAGGATTCAGATACCCTTTTCCAAGACCTTAAATATTTTCAAGTTTTTAGATCCCTATGTCATCTATACACTACTTTCATGAAATATAGGTCAAATAGGGCTATTTTAGTGCATTGGTTACAGTCATCTGATTTCTATCTAGAAATCTATCCAAATGGATTGGTAAGGACCTAATTTCCTTGATAGGTTTCTATTAGACCCTAATTCTCCCAAATCTACACTTTGTTTTCTTTTCCCAAACATACCGTTGCAATGGCACCCAAATCTTTCTCTATTATACACCTAGCCGGACAGACATTGCTTGCCTAGGGCATAACTTTAAAAATAGCTACTCAACTAATCATAACTCCTCCTTGAACATTTACACTATACATAGGCTCCCCTAATGAATTCATCAACAACCAAAATTTTCCCACGGTTGGATTCTATGGAGGAGCCATGAAACTAAAAACTACTTTGTCTACCCCAGCAACTGTGCTAGTTCCTAAACAATTTACAAAAGTAATCTAATCTACTCTAAGAAACTTGATCACTGAATGAAAAACTCATAAAACTTTCCACTCAACATAGATCCAACATTATATTTGTCATTTCAATCTGTTAGAACACTCATTAACTCAAAATACTTCAACTGTTGTAGAAAACCAAAAACCAGAGCTCTATTGCTATTCAAAAATTGATTACAATCATCCTCTCTCGGGAAATGAGCCTTCGATTATCTTAAGATGCCTCCTCCATTATTTTAGGCCACTAGCATTTATTTCCTTCCTCCATTTCTAGAGGAATAAAAAATTTGTCTATGTTGCATGCAACATTTGCAATCTTGCAAAATGTTGTCATGACAACATTTAGCATCTTTTGCATCAATGCTCATAGCTAACTTTTAGGACCTCTATCCTTCTTCATTCGATGAATACACATGATTAATGCCTTTTTAGGCACTTTCCACTTCTCATATAATTCTAGGATACATTTAGACTCATTTTTACTAATCCAAGCCAAAACAAACAGTTAAACAAAACTAACTAAACTAGATTGGATTAGTACTAACTACTAGTCCATCTAGTCACACACCTTGCAAGACCTTCTAAGGTCAAAAGTAAAATCACTGACTTGGCTAGGGTCAGTTACAAGCCAAAATTGACTAAGCATTGGGAGTTTTCCTAGGTTCTCCTCCACCACATTCAAATCAGTCCACTGCAAATAAAGGAACTCCTACATCATCATCATCAAGGCAGGGAAAGAGGAAAAAGGCAAGTATGGCTAGTTCCTTGGATGACATCTTTGAAACATTCAATAAATTAAAAGATAGCCTTGAAAATGTTCACCTCCACAAAGTGGATAAATCTGATGAGGATGTTGTTTTTCTTAGCACGTATAACGCTCTCAAATCCATCCCTGAATTGAGTCAAGTTGTTTTCGTGAAGGTATACGACACCTTCATGCTTCAACGTGAAAGAGCCAAAGGGTTCTTGCTAATGAATGAGGAGGAGAGAGTGGAGTGAATTGCATTCACATTTGGTGGATTATAATGATCAACACTGCTCAACGCATTCACAAATTTAGTGAGGTTTTAACTATGACATTAATTTATTTTTTGTATTTAGACTTTTCAGAGGTCTTTGAAACATCTTCATCTGTTATAACTTACCCTTTTGCATGTTTTACGAGGTGACAGTACTGTTGCATTGCAATATTCCAATCAATTTTTACAATGTTGATATGGTACATATGTACTGATTAATTTATTATTGAGTTTATGGAAATTGAAATTCAGTAGGGTTTGTAGTTAAGATGCCACTACATCACTGGAAATTTTTCATTCTTACTTTTTTGCATTCTATCAATGCCTTTAGATCTGTTGGTAATATATTTTCCATGAGAATAATAACCTAAGAAATATTTCCTTTACTTTATTCCATGCCTAGAAGCTTGTTCATGCGCTGGTTATTCCATACCCAACTTAGGACCATGCAACTCCCATTATGCAATTTTCAAAAAATCTTGCTAGAATACACTTTAAAACACTTGCTAGAGCTCTCCTTAGGATGTTGAGGTGACTAACCTCATCCACTTAGGGCCCATTTGTTTCTAGGAATTGACTAGGAATTTGGCATACCCACATGTTGGTATTGTCAAATTCAGTGTTTGGTTCCAAAATGAAAAATAGGAATAGGGTTATGCGAATTCTAATTTTGGGCCTTTTTTAGCATTCCACAATTCCCCCTCAGGACCTGGAATTGGAATTGAAATTTGGAATTGGAATTGAGAGTATTATTTTGGGAAGGAAAATTCATTCCCATTTTTGTGTCAATATATATATATATATATATATATATATATCTGTGTGTGTATATACATGTGTATATATACATGTGTGTATATATACACATGTGTATATATACATGTATGTATATATATGAGTGTATATACACACATGTGTATGTGTATATATACACATGTGTATATATATACATACGTGTGAATATATATGTGTATGTAAATACATGTGTGTATATATACATACATGTATATATATATGTGTGTGTGTGTGTGTAAATACATATACATATGTATATACACATATGTGTGTATATGTGTATATATGTGTATGTGTATATATATACAAATGTGTGTATATGTGTGTATGTGTGTATATATATATACATGTGTATATATATACACATGTATATATACACACATGTATATATACACATATGTGTATATATACACACACATGTGTGTGTATATGTGTATATGTGTGTATATATACACATATGTGTGTGTATATATGTGTGTGTGTATACATGTGTATGTGTGCAAAAACAAAATTCCAATTCTAATTCTAGTTGTGTGGAACCAAAGGCAGAATTTGCATCTTCTCAGTCATCTTCCAGGTGAACCAAACAGGACAAGCCTATATTCTAGAATTCATTTTGAGAATAGCATAATTCCAGAATGGATTCAATTATATAATTGGCAATTCTAGCATGCACAAAATCCATGAAACAAATGGGCCCTTAGACTTTGAGAACCCAGGAACAGGCTATTGGAATCCTCAAACTGGTTAGGTGCAATAAGGGGACACGACATTCAGTAGCCTCATGATTGATTTAAGTTCATGGTTTCAGGAGCAATAAATAATATGAATGTAGGAGAAGTTATTTTCTATGCTTGTGATCTATATGTAATATGTATCAAGCAATAGCTCTTGGAAAGAATCGTATTCATGTTAATTTAGAATGTTTGTATGTAGCTGTGTAATCTTCAATGGGAAAGACAAGTAATTAGTTGCGACTACTTTTTTGATTAAAATTTGAATAACTTTTATGACATCCTTAAAAAATATAAGAAAAACCATTGGAGACCATTATCAAGTGGAGACCATTATAGAGTGTTAACAAAATGGACCTAGGTTTCAAGTTCAACATGAAGCAACTAGGCTTTTTTCTCAGGCAAACTGTCAAAAAGTAAATAGTGATTTATGGAGTACATCCAGGAGGTTGCACTGTCTAGACATAAGGAAATCACATTTCCTATCTCACAGATGACAAAATACTCCCAACAAGATGAGGACAGAACATCCCAAACCTGCCTCATCATACCACCAATTAAGATTTTGTTGATCAACAGTCAAAACATTAAACAAAGTTCTTAGAGTCATTAACTGATAAATGAATATCATCATACCAAGACAATAAGGCCTAAAAGTTAAATCATAATGATTCAAACAAGCTAGGTGCTAGATCAAATTAGCAAAATGCTCTTTCATAGTCTCCACATATCATGATGGACCCATAAGCACATTTCTTAAAATACCCAATGTTACATGCCAGACACACTAATTCTTACAATGTCACACATCCTAATACGGGTTCAACACATCTCAATTGGGATTTTTATCTATAAGTTATTTGAAGCAACTCTCCAAAATGCCTGTAGATGTTTCCCTATATATCTCAGACATTTGAGCCTCACTACCTTTTCCATTGGGTTTACTTACTTCTAGCTCTTAAGGTCTTCTGCAACTGTTAGATTTCCTTTGGTTTTCTTTCCATCTTATATAATATTTTTATCCATATATTTATTTGTATATTGATTGAACCTTGACAGAAGAAATGGGAAGCATATTAGTTTGCAATGTTTGTTTCATGTAAAGGTATCAAAATAGATTTCTAATCTAATTCTGTTTCTCCCTGACTAGTAGAAATTTGTTTGGAACTGTCAACTTACAAAAAAAAGATCACTTCAGTTCTAGTAAAATCATCCTTTCATGACTTTCAGCATTTTGACTCATATAACCATAGCTTTCTAGAAGGTGTTGGCCCAAGCCTAGCATTGTTTGTGCTACACATACCCTACAGAAAAGACACTTTGAAGATACCATCTGCTTGTATCACTAGAGTTTTATCGAATACAATTTTGTTGAGCTTTATGTTGTATTGAAATTTTTTGTTGTTGCTGATAAACAACAAGAATGTGATTATTGATTGAGATTCAACTGTGTATTTCCAATCTATCTTCATTAATGTTAGTTCACAAAAAAAAAATCATGAAAACTGACTCCAAACTCTGTAGTTGAAACTTGAATACCTATAAACATCACCTACATATATTCACCAAATGTAACCCTTGCCATCAATTGCTAAAATAAGTGAATAAAATGATAGAATAGAAAAAATGAATTGGTTTAACTGGTAAGATACAGATATGCCCAAGGAGATTTTACCACTAAAAATAAAATCATAACTTAACATAAAATTGGGCAAAATTATAACTAGAACAAACTCGTGCTCTACTTAGTTATCATTTTCAAACCATGCATACAAATCTACTAAATATGCAATTTTATAAGGGATTAATACCATACCTTTTTTGCACATTGTGTAATCCTTTCATTACATTCATGAAGGTGACATCTTCTTTAGGCATTTGATCAAAATGGTAATATTGTGACTACCTTCTATGGATTTTATATTGTAAATTTGATGGGTATCTGTTGCTTGCTTTTCCTATAACTTTTACTGGCATGTTGTTTCTTTGTTAATCTAATTATTGATTATCACTGATTAATATAGTCTTACATTGTATTTGACATGTTTATTGTCGAATCAATTGTTATCAAGTCTATTTTTTGGTTTTCTTTGATCGACATGTCTGTGTACAAAATTTCTATCATTTGATTTTCATTGGACTAAAACCCCATGAATATACCTTTTTGTGACAAATTATTTTCAGCTTGATTATTCTCATTCTATTATCACAGTGCTTGTATAAGCCATTGATGTGGCTTGGTCCTGTCACAAATCTGGTATTTGCTCTTGAACTTGTTCAATTACATGTATTACAAATACAATGTGATCAACATTGTCTTAAGTTTCTAATATTATCATTTCCCTTTTATATTGTTTGTACTCGTGTAGCACAATCTAACTATCATACAATTCATTTCTTGGAATGTTTCTATGATCTATTGCATATGAATTATATTGATGTTCTTGATCTGTATATGAAACATCACTAGTTTTCATAGCTCCTTGAATAGCATTTTCCTTCATGACTGTATTCCATTCATTATAGTACACTATAAGTTCTAATCACATTTCTTTATAACTCAGAACAACATTGACTTGAACTTATAATACTATTGAACCCTGATTTTATATAACAATTCATTACTTTAGTTTTTCAATAACATGTTAAGGAACCTTTAAGTTCTTCTTGCATTTGTTAGTCATGTTGCTTTAACATATTTAAGTGGAATACACCAAGTAGTACCACATGATGAATGCTTAATATAATGCATTGTCAAGGTGTACTCTCAGAACTGTCCATTTCTAATTCTTGAGAACAGATAGTGATATAAATGTGTGTTGGTAGATGACTGTATTGTTCATGATTATGTCTCATGTTATATGTATATACCTATTGCATTTGTTATTATTGTTGCACTATAATAGTTATGTCTCATGGTAAAGAAACAGAAATGGATAGTTCTGAGACTACCCATATGATGATATTGTGAGACTACACATATGCTGATATTAAAAATGTTTAAACTAGCTTCTGGATTCGATTGTGTAGATATTTTTTGTATCATCATTTCTAATCACACTCTATGATCCTTCATCAGGATGAAAAAGAAAAAGGATTGAAAGAGAATTCAATCATTTTTCTCTCTTTAAATAATTTTTCTCTCTTTCATCCTGATGATGGATCACAGAGTGTGATCCAAAATGTTGAGGCAAAATTATGTACACAATCGAATGCAATGAACTATATGAGAAGAAAATATAAAGTACACAAATGTGCAAGACTCCACATATGCTGATAAAAAATGAGCTATCTGATGATTTTTTACTGTTTAGATTTGTAAACAATCAATATTTATGATGGTACTCCTTGGTGTATTCCATTTGAAAATAAACTAGTTTTCATTTTTCTATCATGTTTAGTTTGTATATGCAAGATTGACCATCTAATAGTACAGACATAAATGGGAAGAATGAAAAGGATATGAGATAGTTTCTCACCGAGTGTGGGGCGTAAGGGCATAGAGCGTGGATTTCTTATTTAATGGTGTGTTTTCACACCGTCATTCAGTTCATGGATATTGTTCTTCCCCATCTTCTATCTGATGCTATAGATGTTTCATTGTTTTTTTTGTATAAATACTAAGTTTGATTGCTTCAATAGTATGAATGAACAAAAATATGTTTGATATAGGGGTGATGACTATGATAAATGTTCCTATGTGTGACTGTTCTGATGGAGTGCGCTGCATGTTGAGGATGTCACACATAGACAATAATCAGGACCGTAAATTTTGGACTTGCATAAATAAGAGAAAGGTTGTTAATAGCACTATATTTAATGTTTACAAATAATAAATATTAATCATTATAGCAATAGTAACTTAGATTTATATTGTAGGATGATAGTGGATGTGACTAATTTTGGTGGGCTGATGATGCCCCATCTCTATCTTCATCACCTGCACCATCTAGACATATACCTGTTGTGGATGATGAGTGCAAGTCTTGCAAGGCGTTGGAGACCGCTATGGAAAAAGTGGAAGCTACCTATAAAGTCGATGTCAAGTTTCTATGATTTTTTGTTTGTGGTCTAATCACACTACTTTGTTGGGTCATTCAATAGAAATATATATATTGTGATGAGGACTATAAGACTTGTTTATAGAAATATAGTCTTGATGTCATGAAAATTGAGTTGGAATATAAACATCCTTACTTAGAGTTTAAACAATGAACCAAAGAAACCATCTAAGAGTCAAAAGGTGTATCATCTTAAAATGGAATTACCTCCATTTTGGTAGGTTTAGTACACTTTCATATTAGATTTGAATTTAGGATACATCTACACTTGATTTGCATTTGTAGGTGAAATTAGGGTTAGGATACTATGGATCCTCCTTAATTTCCCCCTTTGTGGATTTATTTTTAGGTAGAACCTATGTACTGGCTCTCCTAATCATCATCATACCTCCTCTATGGCCTCTGTGCCTCTCCCCAGTACCCTAGTGTTTTTTCTCACCTTCCTAGGTCCCCGGCTAACCTGGGAATCTTGCAGATTTCTTAAGGTGACCTACCTGAAACCTCAGGTCAGGGTTGAAGTCAATTCTGACCTAGGTCATAATCGAGGTCAACCTTGACCTAGGTCAAGGTCGAGGTCAACCTTGACCTAGGTCAAGGTCGAGGTCAACCTTGACCTAGGTCAAGTTCAAGGTCAATTTTGACTTGTGTCGGGTGTTGGTCCCCACTTTCAGATCCGAAGCTTATCGGGGTTCTAAGCTTAAAAATAGATCCCCGAGTTCGGGTGCGAAATTATTTTCTCTGATATTCAAATTAATACATCCCCTCCTTGGTTGGTGATTTTAATTGGACCATAATTCAAGGCAAAATTTTAATTTGGGTCCCTTGCATCGCTCTAGGAGGTCTATATTGAGATCTCTATATAAACACTCTCTTTTTCCTTCATTCTTCATGAAATGAAATCGTGAGATGACATGAAAAAATTGCAATTATGACATGTTGATGATGCAAGAATGCAAGAGGATGATATAGAAGGACAAGATATGATGATGCCTTAATACATACAAGAATTTTTGTGGACAAGCTATTGTGGATCTTCATTGGAGCAAGAAAGAGTTCTTTCTTCTTGGATCTACCATTTTCAACATTCAAGCATTCAAAAGATATTATCATGGGGTAGAAACTACAGATTATGAGTTTTGTAGGAATACTTTAGCCTTGGGGGCTTGGTATGCTTTCTTTATCATATTCAAATCTATGCGTTGCTCTCACATTTTCAATTCATGCTACAGTTTCAGTCTAGAGGATTAGATCTTGGCATTATACATTCAAAGCTCTTTCTAAGAGAAACACACACATACATTCTATTACATTCGGCTATTTGTGGAGGTGGAAACCACAAAAATGGGGGTTTGACTAAGGAAAAACCCTATATAGCCACCCCAAAACCCCCTTTTTCAGATATTTGCAGGTGCTATTTCAAGAGTTGCAGGTCAGAATCAGACTTTCTGGGTCAGAATCAACCTTCTGTTCTGGGTCAGAATTGACATTTTGTTCTAGTTCAAAATTGATGAATAGTGCCTTTTCAATTAATAAAATATCAAAGTTACATATCCACAAAAAATGGGCTCGGGGACATAAAAATCAGCCCATAGAGTTCACACGGCCAAGCCGAAAATAGAGCACAACTATTCATCAAAAAAATAGGCATATAGCCATTAAGCAACAAGAGCAGTCGCAGAAGGAGGAGGATCTTGATCATCAGAACCCCACACATTATTGGGGTTAACAAGAGGGCCAGGGAGCGACCATCCATCATCTTTAGCTTCTTCTTTATCTTTCCCTTCCGCCCTGGGCAGTGAAATGGCCAAAGCTAGGCGGGGAAACTTGGAAGAGGTGACAGGATGCCAATCAGAGCCATGATGAGAACCAGGAGCATCAAGAGGGGTAGATTGAGCCAGAGCTGGAGACCACCCAAAAGAACTATAAGGTGAAGAAGCCAAGCGGCGCTGCCATCCGTTTCTTCCACCTCTTAGAGAGTGGTGGCAGGGTGCCTGTGAATGTGGGGTGCGTGAGTGGTGTGCCAAGGAGCTGTGCCCATGGTAGCAGCCTCTGGGAGGAGTACCCTCAACAGAAATGGCATTAGGAGGAACCCTGGCAATAGTACAAGGAGCATTGCCCCAATGATTAAGCAACTCCCATAGGTGAGCCACTTTTAGAGCCACTTTATTGGCCTGAACTTGAATCTACATCATAACATTATTACAAATGCAAGCCTTGTTATACAGAGCAACATTTGTATCAAGAAAACTGTGAGAAAAAATAATAGCATTCCTATCTTTCCATAACGCGAACAAAATCTCCATCCTGAAAGTATGCCAAATCTGGGTAAACTTGGAGGGAAGTCTAGGGGAAACTCCTAAGAAAATCATGTGCCAAGAAAAAGGCTCAGGCCGAAAGGGCTTGAAGAAATCATGAATCCACTGCCAATACTGTTGAGCTCTCCTACAAAACTAGAAGATGTACAAAAAAGATTCAGGGTGACCATAGAAGGGACATCGAGGGTCATGAACACCTAGATTTTTGAGCCTAGGGCCAACTGGGAGCCCTTGAAAAAGTAGACACCAAGCAAAAAGAGCCATCTTAGGCTCCGTAATGGCAGCCCTGATGGTTTGAAAGTGAGAGCTCCATTGAGAAGTGGAAGAATGAAGATGCCATCTTTGATTAAGGGTATCCACCATCAGAAGATGGGGGGACAACCACCTATAACCCAGCCTTGGTTTATAATTGCTGAAAGGAATGGAATGATACCATTTCCAATCCTTCCACCAGGGCCTGACAGATTGAATGCCAATCTTATGAAGCAAGTTGGCAGGAATCACAGAAACCAAAAGATCAAAATTCTGGTGATCAGAGCGAGCCAAATGATACTACACCTGCATATCCTCCCATGATCGGAGACCCATAGAGGCTCTAGAGAAGAGGTCCTTGGGAGTTCGGATGCCATGTTTGAAAAAATGTAGAGCACTAGTCCCTTGGGTCTTGGCCAGAGGGATACCTTGAATAGAAAATAACAGAGACCACTAGAGGCTCTACTGATTGAAAGAAAGACCATTGAGAAAGGCATCACCATCCCATCAGAGCCAAGGCTTAATAGCTTCCCAATCTTTCCAAATTCTCTTGATGATGAAGGTACCCTAGATTTGAATAGGTTCTTTCGTGGTGAGCAAGGTCTGGAGACCAATGCCCTTCCAAGCAGGCCTGTGAACTGGGAATCCAGAAGAGATGCAGTGCTTGTCAAGAATTTTCCAGGCCTCATCACTAGTAAGAGCATGGATAATCCACTTTGCACAGAGAGCATACCCCTACCTCTGAGTGGAGAGAAGGCCAAGGCCTCCAGAGTCACGAGGAAGGCAACAGAACTCCTAGGCAACCCTATGAAATCCATGGCCGTCAGCACCAGAGGCCCAAAGAAAATCTTGGAGAAAATGCTCCAGCTTGAGATAAGAAGCCTTAGAGGGAGCCCAATAAGAGGAGTAGTAGACATGAGTAGCAGCCAAAACTTTGGATCAAATATGAAACTTTCCAGCAAGGGAAAGAGGCTTGCAGATCCAATATTGCAGCTTTTTTTCAATCGTGGTAATCACAGCATTCCATAAATCCATAGAGGAGCCATGGAAAGAAAAGGGAATGCCCAGGAAATGGAAAAATTCCCCATGCTAAACCCATCTCCAGCCAAAATTGTTAAGCCAGGTAGGGGCTGGAAGAAAAGACTGTCTAAAACAAAGGGTTTTAGACCATTGGATAGTAGATCCAGAGGCTTGACAAAAGGTGTCTAGGCACTGCAAGGCATTGGAGATGTTCTCCTCATCCTCAATAAGAGTGAAAAAGGATTCATCAGCAAAGTGACCATTAACAAGCTGGGAAGAGGAATCAGGAAGGGAAATGCCATGAACTAAACTAGAGGAAATAGAGTTGGCAAGCAAGTACCCAAAGCCTTCAGCAGCAAGCACATATAAGGTAGGAGCCAGTGGACAACCATTTTGGATGGATCAAAAAAGCCCAAAAGTATTAGATTGGGACCCATTGATGGTAATTCCCATAGAGGCATCACCAAAAATCATTTCCACAGACTGCAAGAAGTGAGGACCGAACCCAAGAGCTTGAAGCATAGCAAGAATAAAAGGCCATTCAATGCGGTCATATGCTTTAGCAAAATAAATTTTGAGAAACAGGGTAGCCTTCTTAGAATGGCGAGCCCATTCCATCCCTTTCCAGATAGCAATAATGTTGTCAAGAATATACCTGGACTTAATAAAACCAATTTGTTCAGGGCAGGCAATAAGAGGAAGGAGATGTCTGATTTTAAGAGCTAATGCTTTGGCAATTATCTTGTAGGAGACGTTCAACAAGGTGATGGGCCTCCACTTGTAGATATCCTCCAAATCACCAGACTTAGGTATGAATTTGATATTCCCTTTATTAATTAAAGTTCCCAAAATTTTACTGTGAAAGGCCTCGAGGTAGACTTTGTGCAGGTCAGGACCAACAACATCCCAAAGGTGTTGGTAGAACTCGCAGGGGAAGCCATCGCATCCTGGAGATTTATCATTGGCCATAGAAAAAGTCGCTTCTCTAAGATTAGAGATGGTAAGAAATTTCTCACAAAAGGCACACTGCTCGACTGCTAGGCGGTTTGGAGTAACAGCAATACAAGCCTTCAGAGCCTCTTCCCACGCAGCAGTATTACCCTGCAAAGCAAACACTTGTTCATAATGCTGAACAAAATCCTGAAGAATGGCCAGAAGCTCAGTAAGGGTGTCAGATCCTTGTTTAATCTTTTGAATACCAACATTGGTATGACGAGATTTGAGAGCATGAAAAAACTCCTTAGAGGCTTTATTTCCCACCTCTAACCAGTGGAAGGGAGCTTTGATTTGAGCTCCATGAGCAGCATAGGCATCTGCAATTTGCTTCTCATGACACATTTGGGCCAGCTTAAGCTGGAGAGTAGAATCAAAGGGATTTGATGCAAGAAAATCAGTAGCATTGTGAAGAGCCTTAGTGTTAGCTTCATAAGCATGCTTCCTGTAACAAGCTAAATGTCGGTCCTAAATGCGAAGAAATCTAGCAATGCGGGTGATGTCATCATTCCACCATTGAATCCAACCAAGATGAGTGTGGGGCCGAGGCTCTAAATTCTAGACTTGAAGAATGTGAGAAATAGTGGAGGCATGCATCAGCACTAACATGTTGAGATAAAACTACGTTTGGGCAGCCCTTCTGGCAGATGACTGCCAAGTGATGGAAAAATAAATGGGGAAGTGATCTGACAGGGTTACATCTATCAAAGGAATGATAGGTAGGCCTCGATCTTCAAAAAAAGAGAAAAAATATTGAGCCGTTATCATAGCACAATCTAGCCTCTTAAATATACGGTTAGAGCTAGCTCTAAAATTGGACCAAGCATGCCAAACCCCACCCTGCTGGCGGCGGTTAGCATTGGGATCAAAAAGGCCTAATTTATTGCGCATGTGGTACCAAGCTTCTCTCTCCCTAGCTGTCCAGCAAAAAGGTGTAATTCCTTCCTTGTTAGAGGCCAGCTCAACCATATTAAAATCCCCACACATAACCCAAGTAGCAGGAGGTAGATTGTCTTTCAGCTAGCACCAAATTTGAGACCTTTTGACAGCATCATTGGGGGCGTAAACATTAATGATACCAAAAGAATGATTATGAAAAGAAAGCAAAATCCAGGTGACACACTGCATTGAATCAGAACCATGAGCAATAACAGAAGAATGAAGGTGAGGTGACAGAATAGTAATGACACCACCTTTACCAGCTTCATGCTGAGAAGAAAAAACAATGTCGTCAGGCCATGATATGACACGACAGGCAGAGTTAAGAAGAAACCTAGAAATATTAACCTCCTATAAACATAACATGTCCAGACTATGAAGTCTACGATGGGTATCACAAACATAGTACTTTCTAGAGAGGTCAATTAGACCTCACACATTCCAGGACAAAAAATTCATAAAACCTCTTGCATGGTTTCCTCGTCCCCATGAGAGGAGAAGCTATTCTGCAAGAAGGCTGGTACAGAGCCAAAGCTAGGGAGAAAATATCCATAAGAGGTAAATTGCCTTTTATCTAGGTCATCAGTGTGTCCATCAGGACTGTGAGACCAACGCAAAGACCAGGAGGAAACCAAAGAATTTTTTGGTGGTGTGAGCACCACTTCTGGAGTGGAAGGCTTCGCGACAAAGATTTTCCCCTGAATAACAGGGTTTGAAACAAGCGGTAGTGACGAATCATTGGAAGGAGGAGATTTTCCAACCAAAGGTTCTGAAGGTGACACAATAGTGGAAGTGGCTTGCATCATCTTGGAGCTTGAGGCATTCCTACCTTTTCATGAGACTGTAGTCCATTCATCTTTTTTTCCAGCTTCTGTATTTTTGGCCGGTGCTTTCTTTGGTGGTGGCTTAACCCAAGGGGTAGCTAACGGGCAATCCTTAATCTTGTGTTCTGTCGATTGACACCGATAACAGGTGTTGGGCAGGTTCAAATAAAGCACTTTTTGAGAAATGGTGAGAGAACCAACCTAGATTTAAACTGTGTCCTTGAGGTCCCTAGAAAGGTCAACCTCAACATAGACACGCTTCTGGGGACGGGAATTAAAAAATTTGTCATGTTCCATGACAATGACCTTACCAAGGGCTTTAGAAATGGACTCAATGAATGGCCAGCATGGCAAAGGGAGACTAGGAAACTCAACCCAAATACATGAACCCTAAGTTTCTTGTCATCCGAGACGGTGAAGTCTCGAGACCATCTCTGAAAAACAAGCATTGAACGTCAAACCTGGAAGTTTATATTTGATAAAAAACCTACATCTGATGCACATCAAAAAACATAGACCTAATTAATTCAAAATTTGTCAAATCTATATTCGTTAGAAAGCTGGTTCAGAGTACTTGTGCGATGCAAAATGAGGTGTCCCTATTCTTCCATTTGAGCCCCACGCTTGAGCCCTGAAGCCATGAAATCTACATATTGTTGTGGGGCTTTGCAGATGGCACCATTTTTGGGGGTTTCGATCGAAACTAATTAGTTTCGATCAAAACTACTTTCTATCGAAAGTAGTTTCATGATTTGGCATTTCGCCAATGTTTACCAAAGCACTTTCGATAGAAAGTATATAATTTCTATCGAAAGTCAAAGATGACTTGTGATAGAAACCCATGTCGGCCTCTTTGGTGTCATTTCAGGTACATAATGATTACATATAAATAAATATATTTTTTTGTCATATTGTTGTCTCGAAAGTCACAAAATACTTTGCAATTTGGAAAAAGAAGACAATTCTGCAACTTGTGATGGGAAATAAGAAGAGAAGGCTAAATAAGAACGCACGACATTATTCAGAAGATACTGAACACAAACTACGTGAAGAAGCTCGGGAAAGATATTATCAGAATAAACAAGGTACATGTCTATATCTCTTTATCTCTCTCTTTGTCCATATTTTATGTTGATGATTATGACTTGTCTTAATGAAACATGTAAGCATGATATTGCAATACCTAATTTGATAACGAAGACCTAATTATATCTTTGCATGCAGGAAATTATCAAGAAGCACAACCTTATGAAGTTGGAGAAGGGTTATCGCAAGGTGAACAAGCCCAACCTTTAGAAGTTGGAGAAGGGTCATGCAAGGTCAACAAGTACAACCTTCAGAATCCAAAACAAGTACACATCTCTCTCTCTCTCTCTATTTCAATTTAGTCTCTTAGTAGTTAATTATGCAGTTTGGGTGTTTCCCCTTAAGATGACCTATTAAGAGAACTTTTTATTTTATTTGCAGCCCAAGTACAAAAAACAAATGATAATGTTAATCTAGCCCAAGAGTTGAAGAGAAAAATTAATCATAAAAGCATAGATCATTTAATCAAAATGGATGTGGAAAAATTGAGAGATTATGCTAAACAACCCATAAATACTACGAAGAGGGCATTGAATAAAAAGTCTAAGGAAATAATTGCACAATTTGAGAATCTTGATACACTTGAAAAAACCCAACTATTATCAATTATACTTCTTAAAGATGAGTTAAAAGAGTCATTAAAGTTGTTGGGTGTAGATGCAAGCTTGAAAAGGACAAAAATTTCTAACATACAAAAAGATATTGTTGAGAGTGTTAAGAATGGTTTGCATTCCATTGGGAAAACAACTAGATCTGCAGATAAGTCTATTTCAAGAAGAGTGATATTGACATCTATTTTAAATAAAAACATGTCCCAAAAAAGACAAATTTCTTTACTTTCATCTCATATCGGGTACAGTAGGAAGACACTGGG
>MU221576.1:323035-333219 GCA_018584345.1 Thuja plicata
ATTATTTGGCGGGGGAGGGTTATTATCTTCATTGTTGTTAGCCATGCCTGATTAAATAATATACAAATATAAATTTCAAATTGATTTCATATATTATTAAAAAAATCAATACAAAACCCCATTTTAAGCAAAAAAACTACATTTAACATGAAAATGAAAAAAATTAATCAAGATATAGCAAGAATTTACTTACCGCATAAACTGTGGAGTCAAATTTGTTGTTGGAGAAATCAGGTACCTGAAAAAATCATGTATAGGATATTTCAAGCCATTTTCCAAACCCAAAATCATGAGAGAAATGAGGAAAGCAGCTCACAGGTTTTGATTTATGCCACAGGTTTCGGGTACCTAATATTTTCAGGTACCTAAAAATATCATGTACCCAAAAAAATCATGTACCCTATTAGGCTTGTGCTTTGGTGTCAGGTTTGCCTAGGTGTACTGACACCCAGGCCTACTAAAAAGTCAACAAACATTTTCATGCACTTTTGGCTGAGTGAAAAGTGGATTTTTTCACATCGCCACTTTTTGGCCCCCCATGATCTTGCACATACCCTCCTTTTAGATTTCTTTCTTGTTTGTTTGAAAACCCTACTTCCTTCATGTATGACTATAATATCTTTTATCACTTACCATATAGTAAATTATCGTAATTGATTCATTGGTGACTTTTCCTCCTACAAGCATAGGAGATCCATCTAAGGCTCTGGTATGCATTTGTTTTTTAGTCCATGCATTTTTAGTTATTTAGTGTTTTTTGACATGTATATGTTATTAACTTGTATTAATATTGTTTTACCTGTTACAACCCCCTTCATGACTTCCCATGGAGCCTTAGCCTTTACATTTTTTTAGAAGTCTAGCTCGCCCAAGAAGGGGCCCATCATCTTTAGGGAATAGCCAAAGTGTAGAAGAAAGAGTCGAGGTAATCAACAACTCAACTGCCAACAAATTACAGTCCAGTATTTAGTTATTTTGATGTTATTTTGAGAAAAGATATCTGATTTAGCATTTGAATTATTCTTGTGTAGACACCTAGTGAGCCACGTACTGCTTTGAAGAGGCTCAATTTTGATGATCCATCACAAACATAGATATTGATAGAGACATATTGATCTAATTTGTGTCATTGAGTGACCATTTTTTGTATATATTCAACATTTATATTGTTTATATCGACCTTGACATAGTCGATGTCACATTTTTGTAACTCTATTATTGATTTGGCATGCATGCCATTTTTTTCTATGTACACGATTATTGTTCATTTTGATATATATGAAACTTGATATTCGACCCAATTTGTTCATTGTGTGTTCATTTATTCATTGTTAGTATGTAAATATGTTTGTGTTTATGTAGTCATGGGTAGGATTTATGCCTTAAGTGTATTCTTCTTTCATGAATTGCATATATTCATGTGTCTGTTATATAACTTAATGTACTTATGTGTGTACATGTGTACTCACGTATATGCTTCATAACCTAAATTCATGTGTATGGGTTCCGTGCATGACTTAAGTGAATTCATGTGTATGCTTCATAACCTATGTCCTACATGTATTCTTCATGACTTAAGAAAATTTAAATGTGTACTCTTTATGTGCTATGTGTGTTCACAAGTGTACTTCATGATTTAATTCATGTATTCACGTATATGATTCATAACCTAAATTCATGTGTACAATCTTCGTGAATGACTTACAAGGATTCATATGTATGCTTCATAATATATGTCCTACATGTATGCTACATTGTACTCATGTGTATACATGTACTTCATGATTTAATTGAATCCATGCTTTATGTGCTACATTGTATTCATGTATATCCTTCATGCCATATATGTATGCTTCATGACTTTAGTAAATTCATATATATACTTCATGTTGTGTATTTACATTGTTACCACATGTTTTAAACTTACAGTAGCATATAATTTTTTTTTATAAATTAATATGCATGTTTATATTTAATTCTTAAACTTGAATTAAATATTATTATTATTATGCAAATTAATTAAATGTGAAGCTACCAAATTTTGACCCTACACACAATTAATTCTTTAATGAATTAATTATAATTGTAATGTGTAATTTTTACTTCATACAAGATTAGATGTTGGTGAAAATAAATTACATGTGAATTAATTATTTTAAGAATTAATCACTACAATGTAACTATGTAAGATTCCCATGAAATGGAGTTGTAAGTGGGGTAAGAAGAATTTACAGGTAGTTGTAAACTACTTAGATGGAAATCCTTTAAAAAGGGGAAAAAATTCAAGAAAGAGATTCTCTCCTCAAGGGAAAAGGGGAATTTATTTCTATAGCCAATTCTTTTGATATATGAAATCTTTATTACAAGCTTGAGAAGATTATTGGTTTCTCTCCATAAATTGTTCTTCTAGAATAGTCTGTGGGCTATGGTGGAGATAATGATCTGTGGGTCAGATTTTGTTGGGTTTTTTATAATATTTGTTTTACAAAGAGATGTGAGAGTGATTATGGTTAGTGGGTTGTAATGTTCATACATTTCTTAATTTTCAAGCATTATTTACTTTAAATTTATTAATAGTTTGTGTGTTATTCATAAATTGGTGAATTGGGTGTATTCATTTGTTCTTTGAGGAGGGCAATTAAATTTTATATACATTTAAATTTGAGGGAACTGCCCTTTTAAAGAAGAGGAGAATCATTCTCCCATTATAATGACTTATCCAATGTTAGTAAAGATCTGTCATTAATCATTGGGCAATTTGTGAGGAAAGCACAATGGCAATTTCATTTACTAACAGTTTTTGGCAACTCCGTTGGGGATTGAAGTGCCTTGTGTGTTTGATTTCTAGAAATTTTGAGGTACCTCCCCAAGGATGGAGGTTGGCGGCTCTGTTAATGATGAATTCCAGAAAGCCTTCAAAAAATATCCAACACTTCTAGAAAATTGGATTCCTGCAAGAGATGAAGACGAGTTGGATGTTTCTCTCTTTGTGCCACCATTTAGAGAGAATCCAATCATAGAGGTGATAGGAAATGTAATTAAACAAGTGTCAATTTTGAAATCATTTTATGGTGCAGTGCTAATCCAAAAAAAAATCTCCTATGCAAGTATGTGAAAAAGAATAAATTGGTGGGATGGAGGAGCAACAAGAGAGAAACCTTGAAAAGATGAATAATAGTACAGAGGAAGAGAAAAAATCATGCATTTTTAAGAATTTTGTAACTCTCTTATCAGCTGCACTTTTGGAGGGATTGGTGCAAGAAAAATCACATGATAAGTACAAGAATCCAATGACCCAAGGTATGGCTGAAATTGTTGACATTTCAAACTTCTTTGTGAAAAGAAATACTAATATAAACAATGTCGAAGAAAATGTTGACCCTATGTTTATTTTCCCATCCATGCCATACAACCTTCCCATTAATGTGTCAATTATTGTGTTATTTTTGTGGTTGTTTGCCTTTGTACAAAATCTTCCTCCATTTTATCAAAAGTTAATGCGAAAAGGCTCTTACTTTGTTTAGCCTTTAAATGGCCATATTTAACCCTTTGTCTTTCCTCCTCTCATTGTAAATAATTTACCCCACTTTCAAATTTTGTCTTGCCTTTCTTTTTGTCCCATTTCATGTGTTTTTCTCCAATAAGGTTACAGCTGTGTAGTTTTCCTCTCTGCTCTTGAATCAACTCAGAAAAAAAAATCTTTCTCTATGTGAAGTAAGTTATCCCACTTTCCCCATCTTCATATTTCATGAGTTTAAAGAAATAAATGAATTCGTCAGAAAAGAGATAAGGGCCTCATTTGTGATTCAAGTTATGGAGATTTTATTCAAGTCATGATGCAGCCGTGACCATGGTGGTGAAAGAAATATTTTAAATCTGTAATTAGCTTAGTTATGGTGAAGGTAAATTTATCACTGTCATAGAAAATACAGTCTCGATGCGAGGGCCATAAATTTTCATTCCACCATTGGATTTATCTCAGTTTTGGATATGTTATTGTGATACAAGTTTCCCAAAATCTCACTGTAGCAATCAATCAAATATTTTCTAGTTAAAATGTTACAAGTGACTGTGTACAGGTCTATGTGAAACATTGTATATGCAGATTCAAAATGAGAGCCTAAACAAGATGGGATCAAGGTGTTTTGATCCATGGTTAGTCACATAGCTGTCATTTTATTTTGATTTTGGGACTCAGATTGTAAAATGTGAGAAGCTAACTCTGTGGCCCAATGGATGAGGCACTGAAGAGTTCCAGAGATTATGAGGTTCTCTACATCCTGAAAAAAAATGCAGTCCCAGACAGAGCCAATGTTACCACATGTTTTAAACTTAAGGTAGCATATAATTTTTTTTATAAATTAATTTTCATGTTTATATTTAATTCTTTAAAGAATTAAATATTATTATTATGCAAATTAATTAACTATGAAGCTACCAAATTTCAACCCTACACATAATTAATTCTTTAATAAATTAATTATAATTGTAATGTGTAAATTTTACTTCATATTGTAACCACCTGGATTTGGTCTTCTCTGACCATAGACCCTATTTTCCCTAAGTGTGATCATACCCCCAATTATGTCCAGACAACTCTTCAATCGGCTGGCATAATTCATTTGAATAAGATTTAATTTCCTAAGTGATTTAATCACTAAATTTTATAAATCATCTTAGCCAATCAATTTTAATTCAAATCATTTCAAATCAAACATGGCTAAGGTAATTAATTTAAAAGGAATTAAATAAATTCCTATTATATCTAATCACTTGCTAAAACCCTATCTTCTAGCTTAAATTAATCTAATTAATTGGCTATAGTCCTAATTAATTATCTAAAGCATTAAAAGCTTAAATAATTAATTTTCCTATTTTTGAATTAATATATTAATTATAATTGATTTCATTAATATTCCCCTTAACCCTAGCCTAACCTACCTCAACCACCTTAACCCCGGGTTCAAACCCATCCCAACCTATTCTCCCCATGCCAAGCTTAATCCTAATCTTAATCCTATACTAACCCACTTCCTAATGTTGTCACATTCCTAATTTTGTGATTAGGAATTCAACCCACTTGAGAAAGACAAATTTATCAAGCTTGACTCCCTCTAAGTCCACCTTCTCAAGCTTGGACTTACACCCCTCACCATGCCTCTTAATTGCTCTCATTAATGCATTATTAATGGAGAATCCTCAAGCCCATGCCGCATTAATGTCTCTTACACCTCATTAATCATTTTTACACCTCCATTAATGACCCTTGTCCCCCCTCTCTCTCCTCATTTCTTCTATAAATAGAATGAGTTTTTGAGCTCAAATGGCCCTTAATTTTCAGATTGAAAGCATTGTTATGTTGTTTAGATTAATTGAAAATCCATAAATTGCATTGTAGTTTTGATATTATGTATTTTTATTATCATGCTTTTTAGAGAAAATATGCATGTTTAGTGAGCATTTAGATTAGTTTTGATTCAAATCTTCCATTTTTAGGTTGTATGTGTCACTGATTTGTGCATAATCTGAGGGCATGATTATGGCATTCTTCAAACTCCTCCTAGATAGGAAGCAATAGATCAGTTTTAGTATTTAGCTTCAAACCATTTCTTTTTTATTCTTTTATACTAATATAATGATCTATTGAAGTGTCATGTTGCAGATAACAGGTGCCCCAATAGATACCCAGAACATAGAATAAAGTTGCAGATGCTATGGCTACCTTGGCATCCATGTTACAACTAGAGGAACATAAATTCCACTATGAATTCTTGGTGGAAGAATTATCCTATCCCACCTTTGATACCCCTGAATCCCAAGTAATTTGTGCTTTGAATACCCCAGACCAATCTCGGTATGCTAAAATCAATGCTTACCTAACTGACCAAACTATTCCCAATGATCTATCGAGAAATGAAAAGCGAGCCTTGATTAGGATAGCATCGCATTATGTTCTCATAACTAATAAATTATATAGACAAGGTCTCGACGGTATGCTTCTTAGATGTTTAGAACATGAAGAGTTAGATCATGCATTAAAAGAAGTCCACGAAGGTGTATGTGGATCACATTCAAATGGCTTTTCACTAGCAAAGAAACTGCTCAGAGTAGGCTATTACTGGCTTACAATGGAAAAAGATGTTATTTAATTTTCCAAGACATGTCATAAATGGCAGACACATGAAAATCTTATCCATGCTCCTGCCAGAGAACTTATCCCTTTCATAACACATTGGCCATTTCAGCAATGGGCCTTTGACTTGGTTGGACAAATATATCCTAATTCTTCAAATGGACACAAGTTCATTATTACGACCACTGAGTATTTCATGAAGTGGGTTGAAGCCTTGCCAGTAATCAAAGCCACTAGAAAATAGGTGGCTATGTTCATATTGAACTACATTATTTGTAGATATGGGATACCCTCATCAATTGTAACAGACAATGGGGGCCAATTTAAAAATCAAGACATTGATGACATTTGCGAACAGTTCCACATTACTCAACATTTCTCCTTAATATATTATCCTTAGGGTAATGGACAGACTGAGGCATCTAAAAATAATATTCTCAAGATCCTACATAGGATTGTGAGTAAGTCTGGCAAAGACTGGCATTTACAACTAAATCTGGCACTATGGGCCTACAGAACAAGCATCAGAACACCAACTGGAGCCATGCCATTTTCTCTAGTCTATGGTACTGAGGAAGTAATACCTATTGAGGTTGAGATCCCATCTTTGCAGATATCTTTACAAGGTCTTGTTACTAATGATCAATACCGCATCGATAGGGTGAATGCACTAGAATTACTTGATGAGCATAGACAACAGGCGTTCGATCATCTAAAGGTATACCAAGCCCGAATGTCCAAGGGATACAATAAAAAGGTCAAACCACAGCAATCTCCAGTGGGGTATCTCATCCTAAAGGAGAATCCCAAGAACCAGCCTAACCGAGAGCATAAAGGAAAGTTTGAACCTAACTGGTTGGGGCCTTATGTTATCACTGCTACTTTTGGAACTAGAGCCTATCAGCTCACTACCCCTGAAGGATATGTCCTTCTGGATCTGATCAATACTCTACATTTGAAGCGGTTCTACACTTGATGTTTGGCTAGTAGAACCTGTATAGTGAAATACTCATAAAATACCAAAAACATCAAAAAATTGATCCTGAAGAAATCCAAAAATAGTGGAAAAATCCCTGAAAAAAGGTATCCTTGGTGAAAACCTGGCAAACAGGTGCCTTGATACTACAAAAACATTCAAAAAAGAAAAAATAGCAAAAAATTTGAAAAAGAGAAAAGTGC
The DNA here is from genome assembly GCA_018584345.1 of Thuja plicata. NCBI lineage: Eukaryota > Viridiplantae > Streptophyta > Pinopsida > Cupressales > Cupressaceae > Thuja > Thuja plicata. The sequence continues at coordinate 330,348 of MU221576.1, forward strand.
CTTGATGAAAACCTGGTAAAACAGGCATATTGGTAGCAAAAAGAATAAAAAAAGTTTTGCCAAGTGATGAAAACCTGGCAATCAGGTGTCACTTGTATTATGCGCTCTATCTATCAATACATTCCTGACACTAGGCCTTCCCGATTACAAATGTGCTAAGAGCTGACTTTGTTTCCTTACAAAAATCTTATCCTTGCTTGGGATTTGTCTGCATTTCTGTCCTAGGATCAATTCATTTTGCACTGGGGGCATCTTTGCTAGCATGTTAAGTTGCGTCTACTAGGTCATCATCGAATGGTTTGTCTTGTGGCACAATGCTTCTCGATACTTTCACCTAAACTATCACTTTCATGAAACAAGGATGACACAAACATTGCACTAACCTGAACAATGTTCCTAAACACTACATTGGATTGCAAACATGAACAAGGGCATATACAGACATGGAACACATATTTCTTGAAATCCACATTTTGATTGATGAATCTCTACTGCGCTTGAAAAATGAATCAATGGTATTTCTCAATACTACCTAAACACAGTTTCATTTTTTTTTATTATGACTCTTTTATGTGCCCATGATGTTTTAATTGGGGGCATCTAAGAAGTTATTAATTTTATTTGATTGAATCACAATTGATAGTTGTTATGTTTTTTGAGTCACTCCATGACGTCTACACAAAGACAAAGAGTCGCAAGGATGGGAGGCATAATGTTTTCTTAGTTTTCTGCGTATGGTGATTGTTCCAAATGATCCTATAAATTTCACCTAACTTGGATGTTTATAGCAAGAGATGCCACCATGAGTGGATAGCTCTGCATATATCTCGATCTTTGTTATGTGTCAACTACGGTGAGGTTGAAACAATTTCCTTGTCTATTTTCTAACTCAAATTCTCACTAAGGTATACGAAGCATAATATGCCCTAGGATATGAATTTTCAAGGTCATTGTGGGTCCAATATCTTACCTTACATAGATTCTGATATAGTAAAAGGAAAGTGACTAACCTGTCATCCTGGCTTTTATGCCTTGATGCCTAAGTCTATTTCTGACATTTCATCCAATAAACATAGTATTCATACTTTCGTAATATCAGTGGGTATTAGTGATGGTTGTACTATCAAGTGGTATCCATTCTAAAAAGTGCCCAATGATGATAAAGATGTTACAAGATCTACAAATCAGTGACAAGTCCTAAGATTCTGCATGTAGTTGCATTTAGAGATTGCATGGTTCATTTTACTGAAAAAGAAAAACATAAGGAATTTGGGCTCAAAATGATTTCAATTTTCTTCTAAAAATCCAACTTAATTACATCATCACATGTTACTAATATCAATGTCATTTCACATCCATAGCATACATTTTGCATTCATAAAATGAGACAGAAGAAAAATACAAAAACAAAGCATTTATGCATAGCATTTATTTTTACATCCTAAGTGCATCAATACATTTTTACTTGCATAAGAAAAACTCAAAAACATACATTTACACATTCACATAGTATCATTTGAAACACATTTATATCAGTAATCCATCCACACGCATAAATGATGTCATCATCTAAAATATCTAACTAATCATGAGACCAAGATAAAACATTATCACATGTGCAAAAATATCTATCAACGCAAAGAGAACTCATGAAACATGTCAGAATCAGAAACAACTGCATCAGATATATATCTATAAACATGGTACAAATAAAAAATATGGCACAAGTCTACACAAAGAGTATCAGAGTATCAGAATGACAGGAAGAATCAGATATACATATATAAAGTGTCATCGTATAAAAGAATGATCTCTGAAGGATCCAGATATACAATATAAATGTGTGACAAAGTACAAAATCAACTCTAACTTCCCCCATCTCCCTGATCTAGAGGAGGAGGTGGAGGAGGTGGTACAAATGGAGGTGGAGGAGGCATGGCCCCCTCAGACTGCTGGGCAATCCGTGAATAAGAAGGTGCTCTCTGGCCCTCTGGAACTACAGCATGGTATAAAGCAAAATAATAGGATGTTCTCTATCCCTGGTGAGTGGCTATCTGAGCTTGTGTATCTCTCTCCACTCTGAGAATATCACCCTACCTATCTCACTCTACTCTTAGATGCTCCAGATGTGCATCCCTATCTATAAGTAAAGCCTCTAAAGTGGTAATACATTCTCTAAAATTCTCTCTCTCCTGCTCACACTGAGATAGTGGATCTCCATCTCTACTAGAACCCCTACTAGAATCCTTCCCTAAGGGCCTATCCTGTGACCTATCTGGCTGCCTCTATTGTCTCTGTTGCTCTCCAGTAAGTAAAGGCCCTAGATCCATCCTGGGAGCAAAAAATCTGAAGTGGGTGCACCGACCCTCTCCACTACTACTGGCTACCTCTATAATACCACCCACAGCCCCACCACCTCTGTCATCTCCATCATCATCCCCACCATCTAGAGGAGGGTGTCTACCATCTCATCTCCCATCTTTCCCACCATCAAGCCCTCTGTCTCTACTCCCAGCACCCCTATTTCTCTGTGCTCCTCCTCTACCTCAGGTCGGGCAATCATCAGGATCATAATCTACAAGGTCCTCTATACAAGGAATGGCCTCCTCAGGAATGGTAAACTGTGGAAATGGAAGTTGGAGCATCTCTTCTACATATCCATCTGAACAACCTACATCTACAAAATCAAGCTGGAGATCCCAATCAACTCTAACCATATTTCTAATCTCCTGATGAGAAGTATCATATCTCTACTGGGCACCCCACAATGGTGCCTCATCACAAAATCTAGCATATACTGTCACATCCTGGCTTCTACCCTGTCGACGACCAAACTATCTCAAAACTTGGGTATGTACGAAGCGCTCTATGA
>MU221576.1:341432-354241 GCA_018584345.1 Thuja plicata
TGTGTATGTAATTTGAAATGAATAGATAGATAAGATATCACAAAACTATAAACAATGAACTAAATAACTATAATCCAAATAAGCAAGAAAGACCAGTGCCTTAATCAACCATGGGCAATAGAGTCACCATCATTCCAACCTTATGTTCAACCTCAGAGACAGTTTTACAAGAAAACTTATCACCTAAAACAAATTCAGAGATATTTCAAAAGGGTAATACTTCTCAGATGACAGACCAATTGACTAAGGCCTCAATCAAGAGAATTTAACCATTCAAAATGAGAAAACCAATTGAAAATATAGAATATGAATCGAATTAGGAAGCATGCACATCAAACTATCACTTTGAAGAAGTTCTATTGGTTTATCCAAGGGACTAATTGTAAAATGATAATGAAACTATTACACATGTGAAAGAAAAAAGACTTATCTTTATTGATTTTAAAGAAATAGTACATCTAGGTCCATGTTATAGTTGTTGATCCAAAACTATCCAAATATGTGAAATTGTATTATTTTGTATTTTCTTCTCTTTACATTTTACATTATGTATATATATGTGTTTGAGTGGCTTTCACACCCTTTTAGGGTGAAAAGACACAACTCTTATTACAAATTATTTTGAAAAAACAAGAAACTAACTAAATAATAACTACCTAACTTTCGGATTTGGCTTTGGTCAAAAATCCAAAACACCTTGTGAAAAGCTAATATTTCTACTAGAGATAGGAAATTTGATTTTCCGAACTAGGTCATTTTTAGATTTTTAAAATTTGACCATCTTTATCCTTTGTCAAAATCATCTTTGTAGCAGGTCTAAATTCTAGCATTTTCTGAAGGCTTTGATTAGTTAGTTCTATTTATTTGTGTCATAAAGCTTCCTTCCTTTGATCTTTTTCTTTATGGAGAAACATGCTTCTTGATAATGGATTGGGACTTCTAAATTATCAAAAATAAGGGTACCAACAGTGGCTCTTTCTGGGGACATATGCTCCCTATGAGCATAGTGAGATTCCAGCTATCTCTGGAGAAGTAGACCAAGTATCCACACTTAATTTGATGCAAAGTGATTTGGTTCTCATCTTTAAGATTTATCTTTATACCAATAGGCTCATGAATAAATTTCATAGGAACATTCAATTGGGTGGCCCCAGGCCCCCAAAAAAATGAGCACTTCTTCTTTCCTCTATCAAACACATAATTTTGATCTTGTAATACTTTGGATCTCCTGAATACGATGCCACCACTCTCATGGACAACATTCATTTCTTTATTAACACACTTTGACTTTTGTTTACCTTTAGAAAATTCAGCAGGTGCACTGTAGTCCTTGCTAAATAGAATATCCTCATGCATTTGATCAACCCTACAAGTAACTAGATTAAGATCTTCTGCTTGGATGCCTTTATGTAGACAATCTTCCTTATACTCAAGATGTTGTTTCTTTTCACAAAAAGGATTTGGAGATAACTCACATTCAGGATCTTCCTTCTTATCAAGAATTTGATCAGATAGGATACTCGGATAATTTTCAGAACTAATCTTCAAGACATTCTCCTCATTATGTATGTTTGATTCCATCTCATCTTCACATGTTTGATACAACTTCTTCTCATAGAATGAAATAATGCATGTCTCACTTTTTGAATACACTTCCCCATACATATTTTGAGTTTCATCATCTTCAAAATGATCACTAGGCTCACTGTCTTTATCATGATGTTGATGGACTTGATTACATATAAAATATTCTTCAAATAATGGATTCAAGGATATAGAGAACTCGGGCATATCTCAATGAGAGATTTCATCTAAAACTTCTTCATGTTCATATGTTGTATGTTGTTCTATTTCATCTTCATTATTTGATTCTTGAAATTTATCATCTTCTTCATCTAGTACCCCCTGAGTATGTACTGATCCATTAACTTGCTTATCATGGTGCATTGAGAAAAGAATTTGACCACTCTTCTCAACATGTTTTTGATATTCCATGTCTAGTAAATATGAGATTTTTTATGTACTGAGAAGATCTTCTTCCTCATCATCATGGTCATTGATACCTGTTTCCATGAAAATCTCACTATGTACAGATTCTACTTCAATATGATCTGAATTTTCTTCCTCTATGTCATCATTCTTTTCTTCCCTCAATACTTCACATATTTTCTCAAGAAAAGCTAGTAGTTGAGAATCATGGTAGATTCCTAACTCACAAAGTTTATCCATTAATTCCCTTCATAGAGGCCTGATATCCGAAGGTATTTCCCGATAGATCTTTATCATTCTCATGAACAATTGTAGTGCAGGTTCACCTTTATATATTTCCAAACTGAAGAATGTATCCAAAGGGGACATGTCAAATTCTTCTTCCAAAATATAATTTGGCTCTCTTTCCTATTCATAGCACATGTATTGTTCATAAAACATGTTTTCTTCTTCACCACTGGCATCATGAAAGATATCAAGAAACCAATGCTCAAATTGTCTCCATGATGAGATGGATTGTGTGGGTAGTGATTCATATACTTGTTTGGAATTATATTTTAACATCCTAACAAATAGCCTCATCACCTGATCCTCTGTAGAAACCTCATAATCTTCTATGAATGTATAAAATGCAGCTAAGTGTTGTAGTGTCGATTCATCCCATTCTCTATGGAACTTTGGTAGAAGTTGTGAAATTTTAGGAGATAACTTATTTGGGATGCATTGAAATCTCCTAAGATCCAATGGCCTAATACCATTTGGAATAAAAGGATTTCTTTGAAATGATGGATACATTTGAAAAAGCAATCCACCATCTCCTTATGAGTCTTCTCCCTTAGTGGAGTCACTAACTGAAATTCTTTGTTCAATAGAGTCGCCACCTTCTTATCAGAAGGAAAATACTTATTGTCTTCTGAGTTCTTTTCTCCCAGTAGAGTCTTAAATATATCACCAGAGCTTCTAGGTAAAATACAGAAATTTTCTTTTGAACAAGTCCCCAGCAAAGTCGCCAATATGTTGGTGCTCAAATCAACAGATTGGATTTCCTATGGACTTGCTAATCCAATGCTTGAAAACCCAAGTGATTTTGCCAACTAACAAGTCACAACCAAGGCAAGGTTGGAACTTCTACAATTCTAGCTCTGCAAAACCAAGGCTTGTAGGCCTATACCTTGACTTATCCTTCAAGTTACAAGGCTTTTTAAAGCAGATAAGTAACACTTCAACCTTCTCTCTCAAGTATGGCAAGGCACTTAAAATAAATCTAATTGAAAGTAATATATCATGAACTGTAAATTGAAATACTTTAAGTAATTAAAATAATGTTTAGTAAATGTGTATGTAATTTGAAATGAACAGATAGATAAGATATCACAAAACTATAAACAATGAACTAAATAACTATAATCCAAATAAGCAAGAAATACCAGTGCGTTAATCAACCATGGGCAATAGTGTCACCATCATTCTAATCTTATGTTCAACCTCAGAGACAGTTTTACAAGAAAACTTATCACTTCAAAGGTGTTATGGAATGTACATGCAACCTAAAACAAATTCAGAGATATTTCAAAAAGGTAATACTTCTCAAATGATAGACCAATTGACTAAGGCCTCAATCAAGAGAATTTAACCATGCAAAATGAGAAAACCAATTAAAATATAGAATATGAATTGAATTAGGAATCATGCACATCAAACTATCACTTTGAAGAAGTTCTATTGGTTTATCCAAGGGACTAAATGTAAAATGATAATGAAACTATTACACATGTGAAAGAAAAAAGACTTATCTTTATTGATTTTAAATAAATAGTACATCTAGGTCCATGTTATAGTTGTTGATCCAAAACTATCCAAAATTGTGAAATTGTATTATTTTGTATTGTCTTCTCTTTACATTTTACATTATGTGTGTGTGTGTGTGTGTGTGTGTGTGTGTGTGTGTGTGTGTGTGTGACTTTCACACCCTTTTAGGGTGAAAAGACAACTCTTATTATAAATTATTTTGAAAAAACAATAAACTAACTAAAAAATAACTACTTAACTTTTGGATTTGGCTTTGGTAGAAAATTGACAACACCTCGTGAAAAGCTAATATTTCTGCTGGAGATAGGAAATTTGATTTTTTGAACTGAGTCATTTTTAGATTTGTAAAATTTGACCATATTTATCCTCTGTTGAAATCATCTTTGTAGCAGGTCTAAATTCCAACATTTTCTGAAGGCTTTGATTAGTTAGTTCTATTTATTTGTGTCATAAAGCTTCCTTCCTTTGATACAAATAAAGGGTTTGAAACACTCAAGGAGAAGATAGTAGAGTTGACTACTCTAGTTCTTCTAATCTTTGATAAGATTTTTACAGTAGAATGTGATGCAAGTAATGTGGCCATTGGGGCTGTCATAAGCCAAGAAGGAATACCAGTAGCTTTCCATAGTGAGAAGCTAAATGATGCAAAGAAGAAGTACTCTTCTTATGACTTAGAGTTGTATGCTCTATTCCAAGAACTCAAGAAGTGGAGGCACTACTTTCTTCCAAAGGAGTTCATAGTATATACTGATAACCAAGCTCTCAGCTTCCTTAACTCTCAAGAAAAACTTAGCAGCAAAGACATGAAGTGGGTGTAGTATCTACAAGCCTACACTTTCAATATCAAGCATAAAAAGGGAGTACAAAATAAGGTTGCTAATTCATTGAACAGAAGGCTGCTCACAGTCCAATAAGTTCAGCTACAAAGCATAGGTATTGATATCTTCAAAGACCTATATGATGAAGATGAATATTTTTCCCAAATCTACAAGGTATGCAAAGAGTTTAAAAACAACTTTCATGATGAATTTTTTGAATATACTTTGCAGAATGTAAACTTTCAGGTTGAGTTTTCTGAATATGCTTTGCAGAATGATTTATTATTTAAAGGAGGTCAATTTTTTGTTCCTAAAGGGTCTATGAGAGAGAATTTGATTCAAGAAAAACATAATGGAGCACTTAGTGGTCATTTTGGAGTCAGTAAGACTCAAGAGCTAGTTAATAGGTTCTATTTTTGGCCTAGAATGAATAGAGATGTTAGAAAGTATGTTGAGAGTTGTGTAGTGTGTCAAAAAGAAAAGGGCACATCTTCCAATGCAGGTCTTCATCAACAACTTGCAATCCCAACCAGCCCATGGGAATGCATAAGCATGGATTTTGTAGTTGGTTTGCCTAGAACAAGGCAGGGATATGACAATATTTTTGTTGTGGACAGATTTAGTAAGATGGCACATTTTATACCTTGTAAGACCATTCATGATGCTTTTAACATTGCTCAATTTTTTTTCATTGGAGTGGTGAGGATACATGGACTCCCACTTAGTATTGTTTCACACAGGGACAGCAAATTCATGAGTCATTTTTGGAAGACCTTATGGCAAAAGCTTGGCACTAACTTTTCTTTTGGATCTGCATATCATCCATAGACAGCTGGCCAAATAGAGGTGGTCAATATGAGTCTTGGTAACTTACTAAGATGCCTCACAAAGGAGTATGGTCAAGCATGGGACCAACTCATTGGACAAGCTGAATATGCATACAATGATACAGTTAATGGATCAACTGGTAAGAGTCCCTTTGAAATAGTTTATGGTTTTCACCCAAGAGGGATTTTTGAACTTAGAGAATTGAAGGAAGGAATGTATGGTAGTGGACATGTTGAGGAATTTTCTCATTCCATGAGAGAAGTCCATGAAAGTGTGAGAAAGAACTTGGTTGAAAATGCTGAAAAGGTAAAGAAAAAGGTGGATGCAACAAAGAGGGATGTTCAGTTTCAGATTGGAGACTTTGTGATGGTACACTTGAACAAACATAGGCTGCAAAAAGGTGTTCCTCACAAGCTGAAAAGGAAGAGGATAGGTCCATATAAGATACTTGCAAAGTATGGAAATAATGCATACAAGGTGGAGCTTCCTGAAGACATTGGGTTGTCACTGGTTTTCAACATTGCATATTTGATAGCATACAAAGGACCAATTCAAGATGCTGATTAGAACCTTCAAGAGGTAAAAGACCTGAAATTAACCCCTACTCCATCTATGACAGCTGAAAAGATACTAGACTCAAGGGTCTACAAGAAGACTAGGAACAAAGAATATATAGAGCACCTTGTCAAATGGCATGAAAAAGAAGATGTTGATGCTACTTGGATCAGAGAAATGGACTTCAAGAGGTTGGGCATTGATCCAAACATTCTCAATCCAAGGATGGATTAACCTTTCTTTTGTTTGGGGGAGTATGGTGCAGGAGCACACCTAGCTCAAACCCTTAGCTCTTTATTTCTGGCATGTACTGACTCTAGCCAAGTTAGGAGAGTGTGTGTGGACCTTAGAAGGTCATTTGTTTTTCCCTAAGATGGATATGACTAGGTCAATCCATGTCTAGATAGGTTTCTTAGTTGGTTTCTTGATTGTCAGTTAACACTGTGTCGGTTAACATTGTGTCAGTTAACACTCTGTCGGTTAACATTGTGTCGGTTAACACTGTCGGTTAACACTGTCGGTTAACACTGTCGGTTAATTTAGACTAGTGGTCGGTTTTACATTATTGTTTCTTGGTAAAGTCAGTTGTAACGACCCATGAAAAGCAGATCTTGTCTTTTATGGACAGTATGGTCAGTTGTAACAGTTCCTGAAGAGATGGTTGTGAATATGTGGGAAGTTAGGGTCGTTCCAATGAGAGGATGGTTATTAATAACATCCCAAGCCTTCATTTTGGAGATCTAGAGGATAGAGATTGAAGAAGAAGAGAAGCTATAATAAAGTTAGAGATTTGTCGATTGTTGTACTATTTTGTTTTGTTTCCAGTAATGAGAAGTTGCAGACTGTGTGTTTAGTGGATATCAAGTTTCTTTGTGGTTCCTTTTGCATGCAAGTAGATTAGTTACTTTATTTTCTATTTTGCAAGTCATTAGTTCTTCACCCATTCTGGGTTGTAAATAGTAATGACCCCTCGAGATTCCTGAATCCATGGTGAGAGTCATGTGTTGGGATGGAACTCAAGAGGAGCCATTGTACATAGTTTCATTTATGTTTTTTGTGGGAGAAGCAAACAACAATAATCCTAGAGATCTTACCCTAGGCTAGCTCGGTGATAGTCCGGCTAGGGAAGAGAATGAGAACAATGTTCTAAAAACATTGGTTGAATGAATCTATTTCTGTAGGTTCAGTGAGGAGAAGTTGAATAGCATGTCGATGGGGACTGAGTCTTGAAGAGGAGGTAAATTTGATAGTGACTTACCTCAATTAGGGTTATGAACACCCTAAGAGATCTAGGAGAAAGATCTCAGAGAAGAGCCAAGATGGTTCTGTAGTAGCAATGAGACTCCTGTCCACGTCATCATGCTTAGTGCACCTTGGGGTTACTTCTGTCCAGCATGGTCGCCAATGTTCTAGTGAATCCGAGGGTGAAATAGGTTTGTCACTAGAATTTACCCATCCAACTGTATCTAATGGAAAATATGGTTCGACACTAGGATGAACAGTTTGAAAGATACCCAATAGTGCAACTTTGAATTGAGCACCACTGTAAGTTTTGGCATCAAGCGAGATTCTCCTGCCATATTAAAATGAAGTTGAATCTTGATGAATGGAGAGAGTTTATTGTAGGCCTCAATGACATAGTCCTATAGAATCTAATATTTTTTTGATACATCTCACGAGGTCTGAGATACAAGCCTCTGAAGATCGATGCCCAATCGTGCTTAGTGCACCTTGGGACACTTCGGTCTGGCATGGTCGCAAAAGTTCTAGTGAATTCATGGACAAAATGGGGTTGTTACTAGAATTTACCTGGCCAACTGGAGCTAATGGCATAGATAGTTTGATGCTAGGAAAACCGGTTTAAAAGATACCCAATAGTGCAACTTTCAACTTAGCACCACTGCAGGTTTTGGCCTCAAGCGAGATTTTCCTACCAAATTGAAACAAATTTGAATCTCCTAAGATAGAGAGAGGTTATTGTAGGCCTCGGAAACATGATCCTATAGTATCTAATGGTTCATCGATATGTCTTATGAGGTCCAAGATATTAGCCTCGGAAGATTGATGCCCAATCATGCTTAGTACACGTTGGGGACACTTCAGTCTGGCATGATCGCGAACGTTCTAGTGAATCCATGGGAAAAATAGGGTTGTCACTAGTATTTACCTGTCCAACCGGAGTGAATGGTGAAGAAGATTCGATGCTAGGATGAACTGTTTGAAAGATCCCCAATAGTGTAACTTTCAACTAAGCACCACTGCAAGTTTTGGCATCAAGTGATATTTGCCTGCCAAATTGAATCGAAGTTGAATCTCCCATAAATGGAGAGAGGTTATTGTAGGCCTCAAAAAAATGGTCATGTATCATCTAACAATTTTTTGATACATCTCAGGAGGTCTGAGATACGATCCTTGAAATATCGCTTCCCAATCATGCTTGAGAGAGAGAGGTTATGTAAACCTAATTAAAATATTCACACTTTCTCACAACCCGTACGGGTTATGTAAAACTAGAAATTTTGGCCTACAGAGAGAGAGAGAGAGAGAGAGAGAGAGAGAGAGATATTTTGATGTCTACATAACTCGTACGGGTTATGTAAAGCTCAAAATTATGGTTTTAGTTCTACATAACCCATACGGGTTATGTAAAACTATACATGGTACTTTATGCTTTTCAAAACCCAAGCAGGTTATTTTACACATCAAAACCCATGCGGCTTTTGGCTTGGTAAGAGGGTTGGAAAATGACCCTAAGGCTTGCAAGCTCATTTTAGATGGCTACTCCTAAATTCATCAATATTACTGAGAGGCCACGACCAGAATTTAAGAGACATTGATTTCAATCAATGGAAAATGAACCAGTGGGTGCCCTAACTAGTGTGCCCTATGGTGTTCTACATGTAGAATATGTTAGAGATTTCATTCATTACAAATTGGAAGACCTAGGATCAGAGGAAATATGTGATCAATATGCAAAGTTATGTGATGAAAACTTAGTGTTGAAGGATGAACATAAACAAATTGTCGATAAAGGTTTTCATCACGCAGTTAATTATCCTGATGAATTTGAAGATGATTAGGTTAGGTATGTTTTAAGAATAATTCATGACCAGTATATGTGGTTATATTGACCATATAAGATAATAAAGGAATCAATCCATACTATAAATGATCTATGTGCAATCGGTAATGTGTCCATGCTTCGCACCATTCTTAAGGATGAAGTGATAAAAATGACAAAATCTAAGTGGGATGGTCGTGTTATGACTGTGAATGATATTTTCAATGAAGAGGTAAAATACGCATCTATGGTTATTGGTTACATGGTGTATCATTCCAGTATGGTGAATTGTATACCTAATGGTGCTATTCATACACCACATATGATGATTAAGGAGAATGAAGACTTTGATTTGGCATAAACCATCAGAGAGAAGGTTATGTTGAATTTGAAAAAGATTAAAAAGGACAAGAGACTGAAGTTTAAGTATGTTCAACTAATCATGTGCATGTCTTTCTATTTTAAAAACATGTTCCCTAGTATCAGTAATATTACATGGTCAATGGATACTCTTGCTTTTATTTAAATCAATAATTGTATTAGAATCTTAGGTAATGACTTCACTAGTAAGGTATGGGGTTACCTTAAATATTTTCAGAAGAAGATGCATGAGAAGGAAATGAATCCATCTGCCATTGTAGAAAAGTATACGGATAGTATTTGTTTCATGGTTCATATAGAAACTTTTATAATGGAATTTGTTGAGCCAAGGACCTCATGGGTGATGTCTATGGGTTATGAAGTAGAAGAAGACATTCTGGTTGTTTGTGAAATAAAATGATTGGCTCAAGCGATAGATCCAAAGACTCCAAGGTTTGGGACATATGAAGAGAATCCACTTTAATTGTACAAGGAGTTAATGCAACCTATTAATGAAAGGAAGGCGAAGAAATTTTTTGATAAATTCATGATGCGGAAAGGCTTCATGTGTTGAAGAGCAAGAAAGTGCATCTGATGTAGTTGAAGATGATGATGTTGAAGTTGTTGGTGCAACCGGTAGTGCTCCAACTGGTCAAAAAACAAGAAGTGCTACACAAGTCAAGAAGGAGAAACCTTCTCCCCCTACCAAAGCACAAGAGAAGAAATCTACTAAGCCTAAAGCCACATCAGTTAAAGAGACACATAGCATAGAAAAGGTGGCAAGAAAAAGAAAGAAAGAAAGAAAGAAAAGGCAAAGATATTTGTAAAATTTGTTGAAGAAGAAAATGAGAGCACAGAATCAGAGAAAAAATAGAAGGAGCTAAAAGAAAAAGGATATAAATCAAAGACGGTAGGTTCTCCTACTACTGAGTTTTTTGAATCTAAATCGCGTAAAGTAGTTTCTGCAGACTCAATTATTCCAAATGTTAGTAAATATGGTATACTTGTTGGAGTCAATAAGTACTATCATTTACTAGATTAAGGAGATAAAAATAAAGTCCAGGATGTTGTAGTTGGTAGTATGAATAGGGGTAAATGTGCATGATCATGGTATACTAAGATATGGCCTTAAGTGGCAATGAAAAATCAGAAAATTGGGATTAATCAACTTGACATAAAAAGTTGAACATCTTATCAACCTTATGTGAAAAAAGTTGTAAGAATAGATAGCACACATCCTGAAAAAGGCTTTGGTGAAGAATAAGTTTGTATTCTTCAGAGATAAGTTGGGTGTTGTGCAAAACACCTTCCTCACTAAGAGGGGATATTGGTTTTTTGTTTAGCTTGAAAGGTGGAGTGGAGGACTTTTAAAGCTACTCGAGTTGGATATTTAGCAATAGATTTGTTTTTTATTCTTTTAAAAGAATAGTTATAAGTTTGTGAGGTTGAGTAAATCAAGAGCGGTTTTATGTACGATTTAAAGCCAAAGAAAGCAAGGAAATGTTATTTTCTTGCAAGCTAAGTAAAGAAGATAAGCTCTATATATGTAAGATTGCTATAGAAAACTTGTATTGGAGTCTTGAAGAGAAAGCTTGTTGTTAGGCTGAATAGAAGATCCAACATTTGCAGGTTTTTCCCCACACTGGGGTTTCTTGGGTATATATGTGTTATTGTCTTTTTGTGATTGGCTTTTGTTATTTATTTTTCTTCCACTATTATTTGTTGTTAATTAATCCAGAGTATTGATTGTTATCAATCAAATAGAGTTTCTATTATGTGACTTTATTATGCAAATAATTTGTAGTTGGCTTATGAGAAATTAACAAATATAGTACATGTATACTTCTTCACAGAGTCACACAAAATATGCTACACTGACAAAGAACCCACCATAGTTTAATTTAGGTTGAGACAGACTGAAATCCATGTTAGATCCCTACCAGACACTTGAAATCTACTACAATAATCTTAGCACTCAAATGCATACCCAAACTTTGAACTAAGTTAAATAGGAAATTTAATCCAAAATACTATTTCTTAATTAGATCATCGTCATCCTCTATTTATTGCTAGTTGTTATAAATTTTCCATCACCAATAACTAGCCACAACAATAGAAGAAATAGTTCCCACTAATCCCAGCATAGAAGTCCTCTTTTCCTCTTGATTAACACTCATCCCAGAAGTGGATAGCGATGGGATTTGAACCCCCGATGTTTCACCTCTGATCCTAGGAAGGAAGGCTAGATCATTCAGCTTAATCTTGTCTTCTTCTTTGATTCGTCGAGATATGTAGTGGTTGCTCACAAACTTAATGCGAACGGATTGAACTCTAGCCATTCAGAGAACATAGAGACATCAGTTGTTCTCACACCACATAACGCCCTATTTGTCTCTATGCGCAGTGAGATAACCAAACACGGTTGGAAATATCCTTATACATTACATCAATTTTAAACTGTATTTATCTAAATCAATTATATTAATTATTTAAATAATTTAATTAACTTACATATCTTAAATTCATATATCTGTTTACGTTGTCCAACATTATTAACCATTAGAATCTCACTTTACCTTTTAATATAATTACGCTTCTCAACATAAAACCAATTTATTTCTTTTAAATGTGATTATAGAAAAATAAAGCACATACGTAATGATTGAATTTCAAATTAATTAAAATGAGTTGACAGACAATCAAAAATAATAAAAGGGAAAACAACTTTTTCTTTTTACTTTATATTATATTAGTTTTTATAATTTTTGAGGGTTCCACAATCCATCCTAGAAAAAAATATGACTAACATTCTTCATATACATGGATGACGAAAACCAAGCACCAAAAATTAGTTTGTTTGACACTTTTACATCTACAAGAAAATGTACTTTATGAGTTTCCAAAATATTGTAGTCGGTAAAAATACGTTGATATACATACAAATTCATATAAATAACTATGGAGTCTTAATTATTCATCTTACACAATTGAGAAGGTTTTAATAAATGATGTAGACTTTTATCATAGAAATTATTGATTATATCAAAATAAACTATATTTACATTTCTTCATAAAGTCTCACAAAATACGCTACTCGCACAAAGAACCCACCAAAGTTTAATTCATGTACTTTTGTTTGTGGCACATCTCAAATTATGTCGATTTGATTTATGGTGGTGTGTGGTACTAATCGAAAGTTTCCTAGTATTGAGGTCATGTCAATTTTGAGTGGAAGTTTCCCTGTATTGATGTCATAGGTTAGGGAAGAGTTCATGTTTCAATAAGAGTTCAATCTTTGTTAATCTAATTTTCTAATTATTAATTTTATAAAATCATAAAATAGAAATAAAAATTTATTAATCAATTATATATATATATATATATATATA
>MU221576.1:354291-368625 GCA_018584345.1 Thuja plicata
TATATATATAGTTATTTATTTGTATTTCAATAGTTAGAATCTTTAAACTATAATTAAAAGAGTTGTTCAACTTTATTGTTTACCAATAGTGCATGAATACTGGGACATTTGTATATAAGTATTGGCAATTTTTGAGGTGGTTATAGTGAACTATTATTAGCATCTTTAAGTAAGTATTTGGTTACACTTTGAAATGACCACATTTTCAAAATCGCATGCATAACAAGATCTACAGGTATCACCAAACAAGTCACATACAAAAACAAATTAAAAACCTAGAAAATCGTTGTACTATTGGTATGCTTCCCATATACTCTTTTTTAAAAAAAAAAAAAAATCAATAGAAAGCTTTATTGTAAAATAAATTATAGAATATGTACAGATATATAAGATTATCCATCATCATTTCTAATGTAAGGTGAATCTTTCAATGTGTTCTCACTTTTATAAATTATTATTAGTATTTGTCATAACTAATATTATTATAATCAATATTCTTTAATTAGTAAATAGTATTTGGATCTAAAATTTAATTAGAAGTTAAGATTTTTCTATTAAAAAAACTACTATAAAGATGTAAAGTTTATAACTAAAAATATTTTCAAAATGAATTATTGTCAATCTAATTAAGTAATAACAAATAGATAAAGCTCCATAAAAAATGTCTTTCTTGGAGAACTCTCCACAAGAAAATGAGTTGTAATCATATTTATCTCTTACTAAGGGGTTCAAGCTAACATCCTCTAAAATCATCAATATAGCTATATTAAATTAGGAACTATATTTCAATAGATTGATAGCCAAGTCTACTATTTGTTTTTTATATTAAAGTAGCCAAAACGAGGGTGTTGGCCCTCGAAAATAAACACCAAACGTAGTCAGGCCACAGATTAGCACTTACTACACGTAGAAAGATAAAGAACCAAACACATTAACAACAAAAAATTAGTAGATTGTCAGCATCCCCTCCCTTAATATCAAAAACCCCTCCAAGAAGTTGGAGGTCAGAAAAATAAGCATAGAACCTGTTGGTGTAATTAAATATTTACTAATTACACTTTACTTAAGTTTACTTAGGATAATGCATTGCATAGTAGTTTTCATTTGAGACACTTAGGAGTTTGCATTTCAATTTAGCACATGGTGTAGAAGAAATCCATATTAGTTGGAGTTCATTGTTATCTCTTTCAAATTTATGTGTGAGATTCACCTTTAGTGCTCTTATCACATTATCATCGTCTCATTGTTGCACATGTTTAAACATACTTTGTTGTACAATAGAGGATGATCCACCTTTGGTGGACATGTGATTCCACCTAGTGTGGTTGATAGTTTATCATCTCATTATCATGGAGTCTTATTACATTGCCTATATATCCAGACACTCCTACATTGTATCTATTCATTATTATTTGATCATTATTGATTTATTCATTTGATCATCATCTTGTCTCTCTTATTTATGCTATCTATTGTGCTTCTAGATCTTGGCATTCCCTTAGGCAAATTATTACATGGTATCGGATCTATAGAAGATTCCATTGCATAGCCATTGGAGAGCCTAGTTTGCTTCAACCTTTGGAGGGAGATGATTCAAATCCATGATCAGTAGCTTTGTAGAAGCATTTTGAGCAAGATCGTACCTCACCATTGCATCCGGATGTCCATTCCGAAGAATTTTGACTATAAATTTGCCTACTTTGGGAAATAGTCAAATTTGAGGCAAAAAAATTTGCAAATTGGACCCCTAAGGCCCGATCTGCAATTTGATAATAATGTTTTGGCGATTTTTATTTCAGATGTGAAATTAATTTTCATTTCCGTCATTTTTTTCAGATTTGCAATTGAATTATTATTTTTCGTCAAAAAAAGAGAAAACAATTCTTCAAAAAATTAGCCTATCTGGAATTTGGTTGTAAGTCTGCAACTGCAGATGTAACAACAGTAGAGCTACGCAATCAAACCCCAACCCTGCCCCGAGTCCAATTACTCAACATCAACCACATGATAGAGCCACAACAGGACACAAGCTCTTTATAGTGATACTAGGAAAAGCACAATTTAAACAAACCGACTACCACAACCCAATGAATGTGGGACTAAAGCATTGAGGATCTATGCTTGTCAAGCTCACCGAGCTCCCCGATGAGCTCACTCTTGAGCTCATGGGTGAGCTGAGCCTATTACCTCTATAATTTATTTTTGTTGTTATTAGTTTTGTCGAAGTCACAGTTCATGGAGAGAACAGTCGGTGAATGGAGAAAGTCTTATAAAGGACTAGTCAGTAATACACACCAAGGAAATCGGTCAAGACATAAAGCATTATGCAGTCGGTAAAGCAAAGAAGTGAGAACTAAGTATACCGAGCATATTTTGTTACTGAGTGGATACACTACACCGAGCTACTAGTTACCGATCACTGAGAGATCACACAACCGAATCAGAAGTAATATGTAACTAAGTCAGACAATTAATTCAAAAAAGTAATAACGATGCATTTAATGCATTATTACTGCATTAATTATATTGATACAAGTATTAATAATAGTTGGTTACACGATCAATGATTGAGATAATTCTCGATGAAGATCTAAGACACAAATCAAACGGTTAATGGGAGTTTTGTATTTCCAAGAACAATACCAAGTACCGAGGTTAAACTGACACGGTCACCAAGCGAGAAAGAAGATTGAACGGTTTAAAATAATTGTTTGCCAACTAATTCACAGGATTAAGAGGTTAAAACTTCATATTTATTAAGAATGAAATCACAAGATGATTTTGTTTTTGATGTTGATGGATTTGATGTTAATGAAGGAGTTATTGTTGTTATTAAATTATTGAGGTGAACAACACATAGTAGAGGAGTACCGAGAAGATTTAGCTACAGCAGAGCAGAGCAGTGAAGTGTTACAGAGATCATAATTAAGATAACACATATAAGAGCACATAGAGTCTGAATCAACATTTTTATTTGATGCAAAATATAACAGACATTTCATAGTTTAAGTACTATTGTATTATGATGGTTAAATCCCAACACTAGGTAGATCCTAACAAATCTTGCTTTTGTAAATTCTTTAACCAAGTACATCTCTAAGTGTAGAAATTATAAAATCCTCTAATCAGGTAGACCTAATAAGTCTTATATACTCTTAACCAAGTAAGCTATCAGAAGTAGCAAACCTTTGTAGCTCTAATCAAGCAACCTTTCATACTGCAGTTTTAGTGAAACTTGTGGGTGTCATCCCCACCGCAATTTTGTCCTCTAACCAAGGCTTTCTGCGTAAACAAATCACTATGTTATGAGTTTATTTGTTATGGTTTTAATGTTTTGAATTACATACTTTACATTATTTCCATTTCAATACAATGCATTAGGTAAATAGAGAACATCAAGTTTATGGTTAATTAGTTAAGGTATTAAGTTAAATGTTTTATTACTACTGATTCACCCCTCCCCTTTCAGTCCTTACTTTCCATAAATTATTCCAATAATTGGTATCAAAGGTGTTACTCTTGAGTTATAGGGTTTGACCACCTTAGATTTAAAGATCCTAGTCATGGAAATTGTTAGGCAATATAAAAGAATTGATGGTCTTTAATCTCAATTGGAGCATGCAAGAGAGTTAATCAATGATTTGAAGAAGAAACTTGAAAGATCTCTATGGGTTAGACTGTGAATTTATGATGAACTAGGTTACACAAGAACAAGTTGATACACTTGAAACAACATCTGAAGGCAGTGTTACTAATGAATCTGAAACAACTATAAAATAATTATTGAAAAATAATGATACACTTATTAAGCAGTTGGACCTAATGAAGATAGATCTTGAAACCAACATGATAAGGATGACCTATTTGATTGAAGGAAAAATTACTATTGAAGATGAAAATAAAATGGCAGAAGATGACAAAAGACAAGTTGAGATGAAGCTATAGGAAAAAGATAATGAGATCATGAGAATGACACAAGTTCACTATGACATGGACGATCAACTTCTAAGTGCAAATCAAAACAATACCAAAAAAGAATTTGAGACTCAAGCACTAAAAGCTTAAATTGAAAGAATGGAACAAATATTGAAAGCTAAGAAAGATGAAAATGTAATACTGAAAAGAAATGAAGAAGCACTGAACTCTCTGGATCAACAATTCAAGAATCAGAAGCAAAGAAATGACAAAATGGGCATTGGATACAAAGAGGATAGCACTACCGAGAAAGGAGAATCATAAAAAGTACAAAGAGGTGAAAGTACTGCGTCCCCACCGAGACAAAAGAAGAAAATTTTCAATTATTGTGGGAAGCCTGGACATACTACTAATGTCTGCAGGAGCAGGAAAGGTAAATCACCGAGTATACCTAAGTTTGATGGTTATTGTTTTAGATGCAATAGGTATGGACATCAAGCATTTGAATGCAGAACTAACCTAGTCAACAATACAAGGAAACCTAACTTTGATGGATACTGCAAGAATTGTAAAAAGTTTGGACACAAAGCTGAAGAGTGCAGAATAAAGAAAAGGAATGATAACTGGAAGCCTAACCGAGAGAATGATAAAACCAACTGAGAAGGTATTTCTATACCATGGGACTATAACACAAGAATCTCATATTTATCCTCTGGAAGGTATGGACACATTGCTGCAAATTGCATTTTGATGCACGGAAGGAACAACAGAAGAGCTTGGAGAAATCCTAGCATGGCATTTTTTCATTGTTATAGGGTAGGAAACCTTGCAAGAAATTATAGAGATCGAGGTGATGCACTAAGCGGACATGAATCTGAAGTAAAAGCTCCTACTATTGTTGAGGAAATTTGAGAAAAAATGAACAAGACATGGAGGAAAAAGACTCGGGATGAAGGGACATCATCTAGAAACACAGACTGCACCATCTCTACCAAGTTGGTTGCACCGAGCTCCACCTAATTGGTGAGAGGTATGTAGGGATTGAAAACCTATTGAAAATCTTATTTCAGCTTCAAAGTATTAGATTTGAGATCCATATTAGCATATTAAGATGCACCTGGGTAAGTTATGAGTATAAATTATTGTGTGTATTTGTTTTGTTTTATTCGGTTAAGCAAAGTCACTACATAGTTGGTAAATAAGTCAGCAAAGCATTTATTGCAAAACCTAATAGCCATTGGAAACCTTAATTGAGGGAAATCTATAAATAGGGTGGTTTGTAGTTCATTTGAACTTACCATTTACTAGAGCATTTGAGCACGTTGTAGGCAATCATTTTTGGCATCCACTAAACGATATGAGAAGGTATTTCTAAATCATTTAAGAGCATTTCTGGCTACTTTATATTACCAAGCTACATTTGTGAAGTAATATCTAGTCAAGCGTGCCCTATTTTGTACTTAACCTATCTTGAGAAGTTATGGCACTGAGAGTCCAGAGATCCACACTGGTTAAGAATTCAGAATCTATTACTACTAAGCACAAGATGCACCCAGTGATAGCATCAAAAAAAGATATGATGGGAGCATTTTCATCTATCCCTCCATGATTAATTCTGAATGATGATGTGTGTACTTTTATACATTGCAAGATTGAAGATGTTTTCAAGAAGAAATTGATGCATCATTCAGTAAATTGTGTGTAAACAAGAAATTGAAGGATGAGCACACTCACTTGGAAGAAAAGAATCTGACCCACATAATGAACCTACCAAGGGTATTCAAACCCAAATGGGTGAGAATGGTACTCAACCGAGTACACATGAAGATGATGTGGCTGGATGAACCAATAAAAATTAGAAAAGATGTTTTACATCTCATTATTGGATTTCCTATTGGTGATAGACCTAAGGTTGTAAAACAAATTGAAAGGGTTAAACTTACTGAGTTTACAAAGGCACTTTGGGATGGAAGAGGCATGTGGATATCTACTTTTGAAGACCTCGAGCTGAGGTATGCATGCAAAATTCTATCATACCGAGTATTTCAATCATCTAGAGTGGAAAACATACCTTGTAGTGTTGTGGACTTAGAATACAAAATTGTGAAGAAGGGACTGAAAATTGATGTTTGTGAGATTTTGTTGAAGCAACTGGATGACAACATGAACACTATTTGAAAGACAGATACCAATACTGTGAATTTTAGTTCAATATTGTTATGTATATACTTCTATTTTCAGAACTCTTTCCCTTCAATTGGTGATATAGTATGGAAGACAGACAGACCTATCATATACCATATCAATGAGTGCATATAGAGCTTAGGTGATAACTTTGCTATTATAATGGCTGGTTATTTTACAAAGTTTCAAGATAGAATGCACAGAAGGTACAGAATACCACAAAAATTAATTGAAAAATATCAAGACAACATTTGTTTTGAATTTGACACTGATGAATGTTTAGCAAAGGCAGTTGAACCAAGAGCAGAATGGATAGAACCTATGGGATATGAGATGAATATTGACGAAGTCTCAAAATAGATAGAAGCCCTACTAGCACAGACCATAGATCCTAAAGCTTTGAGATATGGCACTTATGAGGATGTAAAAGAGAAAAGAAAGAAAAATATTGGCATACCTAAGGCAATAAGGAAAACAGAGAAGATGATTGACAATTTTTCAAAGACTCTAGGAGAAGATGAAACTGGTAATGCAAAAGATATTGATTTAGTTGACAAAAAACTAGCAATAGTACCCTCAACGAGTTCTACTGTAACAAAAAGGAACAATGGATCCTCTATACAAGAAAAAGAGAAGGTTGCAATCGAGATAGTTTAACTGAAAGGTAGAACAAATGCAAGAACTAGAGGAGGAAGGCAAGTTGTACACACCAGAAGAAAACTATAAATTGGAAAGGGAATTGACACAGAGTCTAATAAGGCAGATAAGTCTATTCCTGTAGAAATTTTTGCTAATATACCAAAGAGCCTAGATGAGTTTCTTAAATCATTAAATAAATCTAGAGGATTTGCAAGATTAAGGTAGACTAAGTATGAGAAAAGAAATGAGGAAGACAAGAAGAAAATTGAAGATGTTGTGGTAGAAACACTACTAAAGTATAGAGTCACACCAATTGAACTTGGTAATCACATACCATGGTAGTTGTATGATAAAATTATTGCTAGACGGAAGTGTGATATGAATGCTGAAAATAAAATGAGACAAAGGTCATTAGTTCGCACTATTCCGGACCTATCACCATCAGAAATCAAAGAAGCATTAAAGATATATTCTAAAGAATTCATTTTCAAGGGAAGAGCCCTTGGGAGAATGAATGGAAATATTGAATCTTTAGGAAAGGAGATAGAAATAAAGTGGAGAAAGATATACAACTTAGATAACACTAAGCATGGAGAGGCAGAGACAAGTCAACAAGGAAGCATGAGTAATAAAGTAAAGGAAACCACTACCAATGTAGAGCTAATTGATCTAACTGTAGACAAAGGAGAGATAATCATTGAAGATATCATAGAAGAAGTTGACCCTGCAAAATATTTACAAAAAGATGAGGATGTCATGGACACTCAAGTTTTAGAACGAGTGTATGGATGTTGATTTAGATCCACTACAATATCATGAATCGATATCGACACAAGTTCTCAGTTAATCTAAACAGTCAGATACTACAACTGAAACTGCGCAATAAGCACCCAAGGACACTAAGAAGGAGAAAGAGAAAGAAAGGTAGAAGGAACCTAGACCACCAATATCGAGAAAGGAAAGACAACTGATTTTCTACCACCAACCGACACTAATGGTCAGCAACAGAACATTGCCCCTACTGACATAACAAATGTTCATGATATACATAGAAAGAAAAGCCGCAAGAATCAAATCTTCAAAAGAAAACTTATCTGAAGAAAGAGGAAGAGATACATGAGGATCATAAGGCAGAAGAAAATATTGGAGAGAGTATTATTGGAACTCATACCGAGTCACCCGATATAGGCAAGGGATCACATTCAAAACTTTCTATTAGGAAATTATGTTGGGAGTTAAGAAGAAATCAAAGAAGAGGAATCCAATTGACTTAGAGAAACAAATAATCATTCCCCAAGTAGATCCTAACACTCTAAAGCATAAGGACTTAGAAAAATATTTAGAGTTAGTATCTCTAAAGACAGCTCAGAGTAAGCTGATTGCAAAGAGGAACAAGGCTACAATACTTGAAGATGTTAAGGAAATGTTTTCCACAATTGTTCCCGAGGCCAAAGTTGATGAAATAGAGAATCTACTTAATCAAGTTGGAGAATTGGTCAAGCAGATCAAAGGATCAAATAAGGATATGACAGAATACATGATGAAGATACACCAAGACAAAATAGAATAGAAACTAATGGAAGGACTACTACAAGCCAGCGAAGTGGATAAGATAACTCTATCCGATTCATGTGAAGAAATTAAAAATTGTCTAACTTCTATTATTTCATTGTTTCAAAAATCTTGTATTATTTCAAATTGTACCCAGGATATCAAATAGAAGGAAATTGAAGTTTAGAAAGAGCTGATAGAACATCTAAAGGCTATACCGACTGAGACTAGATCATTCAAGATATTTTATAGAAAAGTACAAGAACTACTGGTAGTTCAAGATTCATTGAAGCAGGAGGAGAATAAGATCTGATTGGAATTGCTTGAACTTCAAGCATTGTTCATTCCCCACATCCAATCGATGTAGAACCAGCTGAAGCAGGCCAAAGAGCTAGTCAATTTTCTAGCAGTAAGTACACTAGATGGTCTTATTACCATTGCAACAGATATATCCAAGTAGATTATGGTCTTACAGACTCTCTCAGACACTTGGGAGACTGTATTGTCAAGTATTCAACAAAGGTATAAATATCTTTTTGACAATTAGACTCTAGTTGTAGCAGTTTCTGTCAAAAAGGGGGGATATATTATGAAGATTTATAGGGGATATATTATGTATAAGAGATATATGAGATTTCAGAAAAGAAAAATCATATATGAGAAAATACTAAAAGAGGAGATGAAAAGTGTATAAGGAGTAACTATTGAGGGGGAGTTATACATTTTGATGACTTTGAATATTTTTGTCAAAAATGCCCAACTAATGTCAAAGGGGGAGATTGTTACCTCTGTAAGTTATTTTTGTTGTCATTAGTTTTTTCAAAGTCACAGTTCATGGAGAGAATAGTTGGTGGATGGAGAAAGTCTTATAAAGGACTAGTCGATAATACACACCAAGGCAGTCGGTCAAGACATAAAGCATTATGCAGTCGGTGAAGCAAAGAAGTGAGAACTAAGTATACCGAGCATATTTTGTTACCAAGTGGATATACTACACCGAGTTACTAGTTACAGAGCATTGAGAGATCACATGTAACTGAGTCAGAAGGAATATGTAACCAAGTCAGACAGTTAATTCAAAAAGTGACAAGAACGCATTTAATGCATTGTTACTGCATTAATTACATTGCTACAAGTATTAATAACTGTTGGTTATACGATCAATGATCGAGATAATTTAGGATGAAAATATAAGGCATAGATCAAATGGTTAATGGGAGTTTTTTTATTTACAAGAACACCAGGTACCGAGTCAAAAGTGACATGGTCACCGAGCGAGAAAGAAGATCGAACAGTTCAGGATAATCATTTGTCAACTAACTCACAGGATTAAGAGGTTAAAACTTTATATTTATTAAGAATGAATTCACAAGATGATGTTCTTGTTGATGTTGATGGAGTTGATGTTAATGAAGGAGTTAATTTTGTTATTGAATTTTTGAGGTGAACAACACAGAGCATAGCAGTACGGAGCAGATTTAGCTACAACACAACACAGCAGTGAAGTGTTACAAAGATCATAATTAAGGTAACACATATCAGAGCACATAGAGTTTGAATCAATATTTGTATTTGATGCAAAATATAACAGATATTTCATATTTTAAGTACTATTGTATTATGAAGGTTAAATCCCAACACTGGGTAGATCCTAATAGATCTTGTTATTGTAAATCCTTTAACCGGGTACATATCTAAGTGTAGATTGTAAAATCCTCTAATCAGGTAGACCTAATAAGTCTTGTATACTCTTAACCAAGTAAGTTATTAGAAGTAGAAATCCTGTGTAGCTCTAACCGAGCAACCTTTCATACTACAATTTTAGTGAAAGTTGTGGGTGTCATCCCAACTGCAGTTTTGTCCTCTAACCAAGGATTTATGTGTAACCAAATCACCGCGTTATGAGTTTATTTGTTATGGTTTTAATTTTTTGAATTACATAATTTACATTATTTTCATTTTAATGCAATGGAATCGGTAAACAAAGAACAACAAGTTTATGGTCAATCAGTTAAGGTATTAAGTTAAAAATTTTATAAGTATTGATTCACCCCTCCCCTCTCAGTCCTTACTTTCCATACATTATTCCAACATAGCCTACCATAGCAAGCAGCGTCGCTCAACCTCTCCATGCCCCATTAGTGGCAAATTCAGCATTCTTTCCCCCGCCCCGTCAGTGGCCAACTTGAACCCGCCAGCTGCCAACTCAGACTTGCCAACTTTGCGTACATCTATGTCACAACCAATCATTCTGCACCACGTGGAACCCAGTCAGCAGAGGTGAAACATCAACATGGGTGACACGCATGAGGACCAGTCACCCAAACATGTCACTACTAGATAAGCCTGGAGGTTTGAAGTTTTTGACATGCCAGTTTTCATTGCATTAAATTTAACTGTCGTCTTGATGTCAAATCTGAGCTTTTTTATTTTGGAGTGATGGTCGTTCAGACGTGAATTTTAACATACTGATTGTGTCATCTTTTCACTTCATTACTTTTGACAGCTATTTGACCATCATTTCTAGGTGATTTTGAACTGATGTGATGGTCGTTTGGACGTCAAATTTTACATTGCATATTTGCTAACGTCAGCAGGGTTGAAAAGTTTTGACCCCTTGCCATTTATAATCCAACTTTGAGAGGCCATAACTTGGTCATTCGGGCACCTTTTTTTAGTGCTTTTTTTTGCTATAATTTCTTGAACATTTTAGTGGTGGTGTTGTTTTCTGGTTTGTGTATGAATTTTGCAGAAATTACATTTTTTGGTGACTGTACCTGTCCAATCCTCATTTTATATACAAAAAGTGAATAATTTTTTGTGTATATTCCTGATTTGCTATCAGATTGTAGTCTTTTTTGGGCAAAAATATCACTTTCATAAATAGGGTTTTTATGGCCTTGTATGATCATTGTAATGCTTGGATTTTGATTTGATTTTTAGCAATATTGATTTGATTCTAATTTGGCCTAATAAAGACATTTTTAAACATCAAAATTAGAAGTCCACTTTGGCCAAAAATTGGACGCACTATATATAAACTGCCAAAATAATCCTTTTTTGGGGGGGAAGGCGGGGGGCTCTTTGATTGAGTGAATTGGGTGGAGTGTCTTGTGTGCTTGTGTCTCTTTCTTTCGTGTGCTCTTTCAATTTTGCATCATGGGTTCTATTGGAAAATTAACTCCACATAACTTTTCTATATGGAAAGATAATGTACGAAGCAAGTTAATGGTTAAAGGTTTAAATCCTTATGTTGATGGTACAATTAAAAAAATTTCTGTTGATGATGATGTTGTGATAGCTAATTGGTCATCCAATAATCTATCTACACAATGTAGCATCAACAAGTGGTGTGAAACACTTAGCCTCTAACTTGACACCTGAAAGAAAGGGAGTGGGTGCATCCTTGCAATCACTCATGTGAAATTGAGAAAGTCAAGAGCATACTTGGGCTGAGAAAGAGTGATCCCTATTGAGGATTATGTGATCTCAATACCAAGAAAATAGTGAAGTAAACCCAAGTCTGTCATAAAAAATCTGTCCTACAATGAAGAATTAACACTGCCAATGATAAATGGTACTCCCTGTAATGATCGAGTCATCAACATAGAGCACAAGTATCAAGTGAGA
Organism: Thuja plicata; assembly: GCA_018584345.1. Lineage (NCBI taxonomy): Eukaryota > Viridiplantae > Streptophyta > Pinopsida > Cupressales > Cupressaceae > Thuja > Thuja plicata. The sequence goes on from MU221576.1 coordinate 366,211, forward strand.
GTCATCCTACCATAGAATGTATACATTCAAATTCTGATGACACTTGGTGAAATTTGCTAAGAGGAGAAAGGAATCCATCTTGGCATACCAAGATCTAGGATCCTATTTGAGGCCATAGATAGACTTCTGCAATCTACAAACCATATAAGTATCCTGTATGAATCTCTGTGGCTACTCTATACTAGCTATAATACAACATATTGTCATGATTAATTTGACAATGTTCCCTATTTCTGTCACATATATTGCAATAACACAACATCTTCTTAGTATTAAATCGACAATGTTTCATATTTCTGTCGCATATAACAACAATACTTGTATGTACATGCAAGTATGAAGTGCAAGGGAATACAATAACAGTTTTTGTTTAGAGTGGGAGATGGATATAACAGAAATGCATACATCGACAATGTTCCCTATTTCTGTCACATATAACAACAATACTTGTATGTACATGCAAGTATGAAGTGCAAGGGAATACAATAACAAATTTTGTTTAGAGTGGGAGATGGATATAACAGAAATGCATACATCGACAATGTTCCTTATTTCTATCACATATAACAATAATACTTGTATGTACATGCAAGTATGAAGGGAAAGGGAATACAATAAAAAAATTTGTTTAGAGTGGGAGATGGATATAACAGAAATGCATACATTGACAATGTTCACTATTTCTGTCACATATAACAATAATACTTGTATGTACATGCAAGTATGAAGTGCAAGGGGATACAATAACATTTTTTGTTTAGAGTGGGAGATGGATATAATAGAAATGCATACATCGACAATGTTCCCTATTTCTATCACATATAACAACAATACTTGTATGTACATGCAAGTATGAAGTGCAAGGGAATACAATAACAATTTTTGTTTAAAGTGGGAGATGGATATAAAAAAAATGCATACATCGACAATGTTCCCTATTTCTGTCACATATAACAATAATACTTGTATGAACATGCAAGTATGAAGTGCAAGGGAATACAATAACAATTTTTGTTTAGAGTGGGAGATGGATATAATAGAAATGCATACATCGACAATGTTCCCTATTTTTGTCACATATAACAATAATACTTCTATGTACATGCAAGTATGAAGTGCAAGGGAATACAATAACACTTTTTTTAGAGTGAGAGATGGATATAACGGAAATGCATACAGTCAATGTCCAATAGATGAAATGAAGGAAAATGGACACAGTCCAATTATGTGCCTAAAATAGTTCAATGATACCAATATAATAGCATGACTACTTATTCACAATATACATGGTTTTATGGTTCCCTATGGATAGTTATTGGGATAGGATATTGCTATCGTGAAAACCAGTTATGCACAAACATTAAACAATAAGCAACTCGTGAAATCATTGTTACTTGTGATTGGAGCATCACATGAAGCAAAGAAGAGGCAATAATATGTGTGTGTGTGTGTGTGTACACACACACACACACACACACACACACACACACATATATAAATTTATACACACATAAACGTTTATGAAAAATAAATAGAACATATTATCATGATTAAAAGGTTACATTCAAATGTTGTGGCCATGTGTGCACAGTTACATTACCTAAAGCCGATCATTTTGCATTCAAATACACCTGCCTCACATAAGATTAAAAGGTTACATTCAAATGTTGAGGCCATGTGTGCATAGTTACATTAAAGCAGATCATTTTGCATTCAAATACACCTGCCCCACATATGATTAAAAGGTTATTGCCAAAAAGTGAAAGATGGAATAAATATGTTCGATGAATTGATCTAAAGATGACCTAGTTTATTGACAAAAATAGCAACTCCAAAGATGTAGTCCATCATAACATTCCTATCGTCATAAGTGAAAAAATATTCATTGTGACCATGAAAGACACTCATAGAAGCGTAGTTATCATTAGCGCAAGATAGCTTGAACATCTCCCACACCTCCACCATTTTATTTTCAAAGCCAACTCTATTACCAAAAATTGAGCCAAGCCTGCCAGAGATCATGTTTGGATTCATCGCCTAAATCCCCTGCGCAAATTTTTCCGAATTGTGGGAAACAACCACATGCTTAACCACTTTCAAGACCCATTCAAACTGACCGGTAACTTCTAAGAGAGTAGAAAATACTATTTTATAGATCACCCCATTGTGTACATGCGATCCAATAGTATTATGTTTCACAAGGTAGAGAATAGCATGTTTGATGTCATCATCCTGCATGTTAAATAATCTGGAGCACTTTTCTTCCAAGGACTCAAATTGACAACATTCAATACCAAATGATCTATCCATTGAGAAGACCTAAAACAAAGTAACAATAATGAAAATAATGAATAAGTATGCCAACACAATGATACATACTGATATATATATATATATATATATATATATATATAT
>MU221587.1:11997-34272 GCA_018584345.1 Thuja plicata
ATATCCTCAGTCTTAGAAGAATACATCATAACACTATTGGGAGTTGCAACTATGTAAAGTCCGTGAATCTCTTCATCCCAACATCAAAGATATACTTAAGATAAGTTTTGATGCATTAAACAGAGTGAAGAAGCAGATTTTCATGGATATAGCATGCTTTTTTGTGGATGAGTCCAGGGACATAGCCATAAGAGTGTGGGAGGGATCAGGATGGCTTACTCGTCATGCACAGGAAACACTTAGTGATATAGATAGCTAGTACACCCTATACCAAACAGTTTATTTTCTTTCCCAATGAAAAAGAAGTTTAACTCTTCAAAATGGATTGCAGGATCAATCAATCTTGTCAGTGGTAATTTTTTAATGCAAACTAGTCAATTTTGATATTTATGTTCTAAGGGATTGTACATTTTAAGAAGTAATTAAGAGAGAGGCAACATATTAGATGCTGACAAAATAGGGCAACTGCTTACATGATAATGCCTGATTTGTGTTTAGTGACAAATAGACATTTTAAAGCTTGTGTAGATAATGATTTTGGTATCTTTCTAGATACAGACAAACTGATATGTTCTCATGATCTACATTTGTCTGATTCATTGTACAGTCTTTGCAACTTATTTGCCTGTTTCCTGGGCGATTAATGTTGGTTGCGTGAAATTAGTCAGAGATATGATGTTTCCACAATCCATAGTGGTGAATCTGAGAGCTTCTGGATTAAACTTTGGATCACAATATATGATCCATCGGGATATCATATAGTGGGATTCAAGATATTATGATATAAAAACAAACAATTTAATTCAGAAGCTCTCAAATTTGCTTGCAATTAAATTGCAAGAAACTATAGATATCAAAATCCTAATCTCAAATAGCCTTTGTCCTACTACACCCAAGATTCATTTAGCTCCCAAGATTCATTTAGCTCATTTCTTTAACTATATCTGAAAAATTTACAATTTAATTCAGAAGCTCTCAGATTTGTTGCAATTAAATTGCAAGAAATTGAAGATGTCAAACTCCTAATCTCAAAGTTGCCTTATCCCACTACACCCAACATTCATTTAGTCCATTTCTCTTCATTGATCAGTTTAGTCATTTCTTTAATTGATCATCCCCTGGGATTAATTTTGGGACTTTTGTCTATCTATTGCTATTTCAATATGCATATAATGGTCTCAAGTCTCAATTATTTAGTACTTAGAAGCAAATGCTACAATATGAATCCATGCTATGCATTGGAGTTATACTAGATAAATTTTGAAGCATGTATCTCTCAGCCTGATGTACAAGCAGTTCGCTAGTTAATAGCTAATATATCAAAAGCAGAAAGATGAATAGCATAAAGTGAAAAAATGGGTGTATAATTCTCTTGACTCTCTATCTTTTTCTCTCTTAGAACTGATTAGGTGCCATCTTTGATGAAGGTTGCAGATGTTAGTAATTTCAAAGCAATTACCCAAGCAATCCAAGAGGCCTTTCAATGGAAACCCATTGATGTCCTTATTACTAATGCTGGATTAACTCATGGTGGAAACTTGGAGATTCAATGTGTTGAAGCCATCGATCTAACAATTGGGACCAATTTAAATGGAACAATTTACCCGATACATGCCGCTCCTCCATTGCTGAAGAAACATAGCAAGGAACACCCTATATCCATTGTCCTCTTTGGATCTCTAGCCTCTATGGTAAGAAAATGTACATCAAACAATGGGCACTTGGATTCCTTAGTTTATATAACAAGATTTTTGAAACACCCATCTAGGTTTTCTAGATTTTGATATTAATTTTCTTATTTCATTGGCAGTTTATATTTTATGGGCAAGGTGTGTATACAGCCACCAAATATGTTGTTAAGCTGAGTCGTTGAAATTTGATAATGGCATCTTTTTCTTAACTTCATCCTACTGCAGGAGATAAATTTGATAATGGCATCTTTTTCTTAACTTCATCCTACAGACTGGATATCGAGCTTAATAATGATAACAATAAGTAAAGTAACATGCTTTGAGTTAAAGCTTCTTGATCAAACCCAAATGAAGAAGCATCAACAAAATAATTAAACACAAATACAATACATTTTGTTGAAGCATAAAACTCACGGTAATCCTCCTCCTCCTCTGCGTGATGAAGAACGACGTTCGACAGATGAAACCCTGTGTGTTTGAAGATGAAGAAAGGTGTTCGACAGATGAAACCCTTTGGAATGTTGTGTTTGAAGATGAAGAATGGCACTTGACAACAGCAGATGAATTGGAGCGGAATTGGCAGCGGAAAATGAAACCCTATTTGCAAACCACGTTTTTAAAATGCGAAGACTCTAGACCCGAAAATATATAAAATGGAGTCCAAAAACACTAAAAACCAGGTTTCCATTTTGAATTCCACCTTTTCAGTGGGAAGATCACGCCGCCCATTTTTGGGTTAAATCCAAGTTTCGGTGTCCAAACCGGGTTTTGCAACTTAACAAAAAAATGGTGGATTACCTTCAAAATGGGAATTTGCGCTGCCAATTCCGCTCCAATTCCGTCAAACAAACGAGGCCTTAAGGTAATTACAGTGAAGGCGTATAATGGATGAAAAATCTTTTCGCCAATTTTTTTTATAACATTAAATAAAAGGATTAAATACATAATTCACAAAAAAAAAAAAAAAAACATTAAAAATCATTTCGCGAATAGTCACTTGGTTAGTGTCTGGAGAACAAAAGTATTAAAAACATGGGCAAAACCAAGAAATGTGAACAAAAGAAACAACCACTAAGCTGCTAGAGCAGTGCCAGTAGAAGGTGGCAGGTTTGGATCATCCTGCCTCCCCCTTACAACAGCGGGGTATGGATTGGGATTCAAAAGGGACTACCCATCTTCAACAGTTTCTTCTTCTTCATTCTCCTTCCTGGCTAGAGAAATTGTCAGGGAAAGCTGAGGGAGCCACTTGGAAGAGGCTGGCCACTCAGTATCTCTGCTAGAGTCTGGTCAACCCAAACCGCTATGAGTACAAATTCCTCACTTGTGAAGGCAAATAGCATCAACTCTAGGGACCATGAAAGTGTGTACCTTTTGATTTGTTAACGGATCTGCTTCTACAAAAATTTGATGAAAAAAATGTGGAAGGAAAGAACAAAGCAACACAATGTATGTAAATTTATATCTTAGCAATGAATCAGAACAAGGGAGAAGTGAAAAAAAATAAATAGCAGATCTATATGGCTGCTACACCAAGCATGAAATGCAATTAAAAGAAAAAGACAAATTTGAAATGGTATCTTCTAGTTTTCTTCTGGTAAAATTTATTCTTCTATTTTTATTCATTAAATTTTTTCTAAATAAATTTTGAAACATAAATTTTTTATTTTTTTTTGATCGGTAACATTAGTGTTTTTATTGATAAAGATAAGGAAATACATCGAAAGGCCAGGCTTCCGGATGGCTGCCGTATTACAGACCCACACACTTTCCTACCCTACATTTAGGCTTTCACCATAGTGCTAAGAGGCTAAGGGATATAAACATCCCCGAGAAGAGAGAAGACAAAATTGGGGGAGTATTAATATACTCAAAAGGATGCATTAAAACATCAACCCCCTATGCCAGCAAAACATCGAGTCACAAAAGAAAACCCTGAGAAACTCTCACCACGTTACCACCCCACCAACTTACTTTTTGAAGCAGGCGTCGGATTCTTCCTTGGTGAAGTTTGGGATGGATCTATCACTTGCAACTGAGGCCCGAGAATGACCTGCCGCCCATTTTTTCTTCTCCCCCATGAGTGAAGAGTCCACCCATGTGTCTGCACTTGCACTAGCCCCTATCACTGCACCTCTACCCCTGCCCAGTTGATGTCTCAGCGGCTCACCAAGTGGTCACACGCTTTTGATGGGAGTCATCTTTGTGCGCACCTTCTGTGCATCCTCCTATTCCTCCGAATGCTCATACAACATTTTGACTGTCCTGCCATGCCTTCATGGCCTTTGGAATGTGAAATTCCCTTGGGGTTGCAGATGACAACACGAGAAAAGGTTGCAGCAGCTTCGCTCCTCCTCCAATTTGCCTCCATGGGTCTGTTCCCATGTGCAACCCAACACCCAGCTCAGCCCTGTTTAAAATTTCTTCAAAACCCTCCAGCCACTGCGGATCAATGCAGGCTTCCACTACTGTTTGGACCTCCTCCTTCGAGTCCCCCACCGAAAGGGCCAGAGAAACAAAAAGTGAGGCGATGCCAGATTCAATCGCCTTCTCCAGTAGTCATCCAGGTATTCCGGGCCAAATAAATCCATGACTGAGCTCATGAAGTCCTGGCCATCAAATATGAAGATGTTTCTCAGTCGCCGCACCGTGACATTCCCTGTGTAAGCCTGCGTCTGGTTGCTTGATTCCAACGCAAAGTTAGCCTCCATGATTTTCGCTCTATTGAAAACCCTACACTATGTGATTTGTGCCAAGACCTTTTTGAGTTTAAATGATTCCCAGGAAAGTTTTGGATACACGCCATGAAATAATTTCCTTCGTGCGGTCTTAATGAGTGTTGTGACTTACACTCTTGTAATTGTAAATGTTGATTCAAGCGTGCCTCTTTCGGTGTGTGAGCGAGATCGGTATCAAGTTAATCCAACTTGAGAAGACCGAAATCCTCAAAAATTTTGTCCTCTTTCTCATGGGGACGATTTGCACCCAAGTTGGCCAAATAATCAGCCACCACATTTGCCTCCCGATATACATGGGAAATCTGGAAATCTTCAAATTTCAACTTAAAACACCGTATCTGTTGAATATGTTTGTCTAGATGCCATGACTCCATGCTGCCTTTCTTAATCCCATTAATGATGATTTCAGAATCGCCTTCCAAGTGCACCTTCCGGAAGCCCATCTTCACTCCCATTAAGGTAGCTTCTTTTGTGGCTTCACATTCTGCCTCGTTGTTATTCCCATCACAAAGCCTCCTTGCTGCGATAGCCACTATATTTCCCTCATAATCTCGTGCTATACAGCCGCACCCGGAGGTGCCTAGGTTGCCTCTGGCTGCTCCGTCAAAGTTAATTTTTATCCATCCTTCATCTGAAGGTTGCCACCCACATTTCACCTTACGAAGAGAAGGATTAACCCTTTCAAACCCATGAACAGGAAAACCTAAAATTTACTAATTGGAAATTATTGGAAATTACAGAAGAGCCCATGGAATATGACATCTTAACCTGTTATTGCAGATTTTGCACCAGTACATATAACAGGGGGCATGAAATCTATCTGGATTGTGCTTCTCAAGGAAAGTAATGAATGCATAAAATCACAAAACAACTTTGTTGAGAGGGTTCGCAGAACTTAAAAAAAATAGGCTCAACTTGCACAGATAAATCCAATTTTCAACCATCCCTTGGGTCTAGTAGTGATACCCCAAGATTTGATCCAAAAGAAAATTTAGAAATTACCCTAAAGCAGTGAGGGGACCCAAAGAAGTTTATGATTTAATGCAAAAGAAACTTGTCAATATTTATATCGTTGTTTATTTTTAACAAAGGATAACATTGGTATTTGATTATAAGCAAAATGAAAGAGAGAGTTTAGGCATAAATTACCTTTGAAGTTGCAGTACCAACCGAATCTTCAACAATAATAGATATCCCACCTATGTGGATTAAGGGAATATCTCAATAGATATTGTCACTAGTCTGTTTGGATAAATTTCAACCCCTTTCCACCAAGTTCCCGCAATCTGGAGATAGGGGAAAGCCCACCGCAACTCCTGAGATTTGAAGTCCCATCATGCTGAAGCGATGTGTTTGGTTGTGACATCACCACTAAAAGGAGCAGGGGCGTCGAATGTAGTTGTGTCCATGGCCCATTCAAATGGCACAAAATGATATATATATACTTGTTAGAAATGTCATTCTTCTGGTCCAAATTACAATGCCATCCTTTGAGGCAAGGCACCAGCGACCATTTTTTTTTCCTCTTTTTTTTTTCAGCCTAAGATTTGGGTTTTTTTTACTCCTTATGAAAACAAGTGGTGAGACATAAAAGAATACACTGATAACATGCAGTCTACTCAAAAAAAATAACATAAAACAATTCTCCTAAAAGGCAAGGCCACATATATCCATCACACGAAGAGGTTCGTTAATGTGTCTGGGGAGGCAGGAACTACATGGGTTATCTTGCATCACTTTCTTGTGATGTCTCCAAATATACTCAGTCTCCCTATCTGATACAATGGATCTCATGAGAAGACGTTGTCTCCAAATTTTGTAGGCTATGCGCAAAAATGAATTCTTAAAAAGAATGATTCCCCCCCCTTTTTCCAGCACGCTCCCTCCTCCCATCAAAAATTTGATATTTCATTTTTCTCCCTCTTTCTGGGTATCGACCTCGCTCCCTCCTAATTCCAGTGGTAGGTTTTTTTTCAAGATGGGAATGTCATGCTTTCCCAATAAATCAGTATGTAAAGGGGTAGTATGCTAATATCATTACCACTTCCTTGGGTAGAAATGATGACGTATGTGTAATGGCGGCGCAAAGTGACCTTAGCTTCCACTACTCAAGGGAGGAGGTAATTCACTACTTCCCCTTAGGATGTACCCAAATACGTGGTTCATGAGTGTAAGCCCATCCCCCACAGTTCTTGAGTATTATACCAGTACTGGATATAATATTTTATGACATGACTTGTGGATATACACTTTTTCCTAAAAGTCCAGCATGTGGTGGGAGTATATGCCATGATGTGATGAATACCGTACCCACACATACTCTAGCATGATGCAAAGGGGTACGATGCCACACCCACTACTGTTCTGACAATAGTGCGGATGGTGAAGTCATGTTGCTGATGGTAGCGAGCTGAGATTGAGAACACGATGCCACGTACAGAGTTACGTGAAGGTGTAGTATATATACTTGTATGGATGTTTTTTTGTCCTACCTGATGCAGAGTGTGTTAGAGACACTTGCATTCTTGTAGAGGGGTGCCCATGGATGCTCGGTTATTTAGATGTGGTAGACATATGGGGGGACCCTAGCCATGTATACCTCTAGCTACGATAATGATCTATATGAGATATTGCTATGCGGGATGTGACTTGCACATACTTTACACGCGAGGAACATTTCCATGCATATACGACCAGTGCATGCCTTCTCTACTTGGTGCATGGACATGCGGGGTGTGTTACGAGCTTATGTTGTACCACCTTATGCAGGGTGTTGCCAAGGTGAACACCCCATTCCATGTGGATAGTAGGCCGTTGGGCCACCACATGAAGGGCTATTGTGAAAGTCAGATGTTGTTTCCTCCTTCCTCGTGAGGTGGCTATATATTTAGTCACATAGTGATGTATTGTGCTATTTCATAATAATTTTGGGTCAGCAACTTGATTATCTTCTCTTGTGATGGTTTAGCCATAAATTTTTGAGAAAGATTATTATTATGATTTAATTTTGCGATATTTTCAATTTTGTCATTTATTGTTGAAATTAATAACTTTTTTCCTTTTTGAGTGGCTAAACTAGTTTTTCGTTGGTGTAATTTGATTGCTCACCATGTGTAGTAATGTGTTTCCTCACCAAGAAGGCTGGAGGCTAACTTGGTGAGTTTATATGAGGAAGCAGACGCAGGAAACCTTTGAGTATGGGGGTACATGAGGCTATTATGTAGCTAATATCCACTACCCACCTTAGAGTGGTGACTATTCCTTAGAGGCTAAACACCTTACATAAACAAGGGGTAAATCACTTGGACTTGTATGAGGGAAAAACTCACCATATGTGTGTGTGAGCCATATATGAGTGCATTCCTAGGACCATCAAGCCACTTGGTGAGGTATGTATCATGGATTTTGGATCATGTATGATAACTATGGTTATGTGTTCAGATGAGATCAGTATATTGTACCTTGGAGCATTATGGCTTGAGCCACTTCTGAGCCCTATGTTGTGATGTGTTTCTCCCGGTAATGTGGACTATTGTGTGATTGTGTAAATGGATATCTACTCATACTTACTATTGCATCTTAGAGATAGAAATATATTTTTATGCTTTTTTTCATGTATGTTACCATGTTTAATTAGTTTTTGTGACATTGAGTTGATTAAATTAATAGGAAAATTGAAAATTGTTTTATGAAAGGTTTCCTTGGAATGGTAAACCTAGTATAGATGGGTATGAATCCAAAAGAATTTTTAGGATTAAAACCTTTTATCTTGATTGGGATTGATGTAATTGTGGAACATTTTGAAGAAATTAAGTGAATAGATTGGTATGCTTTACTTAAATATGACAAGGTGTTGGAAATTGAGTGTTATTATAAGAGAGTATGTACCTTCGATGTGTGCAATAATGAGGGATTAGTGTAAATTATTGTTCATTATAAATTATGCATGCAATATTGAAAATTAAATGAGTAGAAAATTTCTTGTAAGGGTTATGTTTAAGGATGAAAATAAAGGTTAAAGAACACCTTATAATTAGAAAAATATATTTTAGAGCATTCTTGACTAACTTTTGCATGAGAAATTGGTCTATATTGTTGCCTATGTTGAAAATGCTTAGTTTTCTCTTGGATACTAACTTGAAGGAAAGCTAGCACCCGTGTGTTATGGAGAAAGTTGAAAACATATCAATTGGTAAGGGTGCTACAAGAGGTAACTACAAACATGTACTATATATATATATACTCATTCCGATGAGGATTTGTTTCTCTTATTGTATCATTATATAGATCCAAGGCGTAAGTATCTTAGTGATGTTGGTAAAATGACATTTCAGGACTGATGTGTGAAATGTTTCCTTCTTATCCGTTGCGACTTCCACGAGTAAGTCGAGCCATAGAGGGGTAGGATGTAGTGCCTCTCAAATTATAACTCAATAAGGAGATATTATGGATAATTTAATCATTCAAAAAAAAAAAGAAGAAGAAAACAAGTATGTAGAGTACACGTATAATATATTTATAGTAATCTAAAAAGAGTATTAAATTCCAAATTATTAGTTTAATATATACACACAATATTAATACTACGAGTATGGTCATCAAAATAATTACTTGGATGTAACAACTTCATTCATTGTATACTTTCATAAAAGATTCTTATCATAAGCATATGGTAAATGAGAATTGGGTTGTATAGTAAGTACCATTATACTATACTAGTTCCTTGAATGCTCAAAATATTGGGATAACATCATATGATTCATGAATAGTTATATAATTGTAATTAAATTCTAAACTCATTTCTTCATCTAATATCATGGTCGATAAGGTAATAGATCATGCATAATATTCCTATATAGTCAAGGACACCAAGGGACAAGTTTTGCCAAGGATGAGAGGGGGTAAGAGAAGATCGTACTAATAAAAAAAAGAACATTTAATATATAATAAGAATTTGAGGATCCATATATCCTATGGCGTCCATATTTATATCATATATTAAGAAACCCAACTAATGAGGACACTTTAGGAAGCACAAAAGTCAGGAAAGATAATAAAAGAATATCTAGCTTCTGACCAAAATTTTCACAATTGTAGTAAGTAGGCTTAACAGGTTTCTTTCCTTGTATATCGATAGGCTCCTATGATAGATTCTCTATTGTTGATTGTGATGATTCGCCAATTTAAAATTTGTTGTCACCGATATATCCTAGGTCGTATTTCTCTCTTGTTTTGCTCAGATTTTTCAATTGTTCATCTACTTTCTGCATGCTCAGCTCAAACTTAGCGAGTCTTTCATTAACCTATTTTTCAACTTTCAGGTTGTGCATTAGGATTGGTTTTTAGAGTATGAAGAATATTATTGTGGGTAGGTGTATCTCAATGATGACTTTGATTGAAGGTTGTCAGTCACGGAAGAGTCAAGATTAGATTTTATAAAAATACAAACGCAATATAAACCAGAAGTTACTTTATATAAAAGAGTGAAGGAGATCAATAGCGTTATGCATTTCTTTGGTTCAAAATAAAATCTACTTTCTTTAATTAAGTTAAGCAATGTGTGTGTAGGTTATTTTCTCACAAGGAATACATAAGATGTCCAGAGGTTCTACGATGCTTGCTAAGGATGTTTAGACTAGAACCTTGTACAATTTGGATGCATGCACTATTTAGTATAATAATCCTTCTATGAAGTCTAATAAGAGGACTCTATATTCTTCATCCTCTCTATCACATTGAGATGTGAAGATAAATGTTGCTTCTACATATGATAGCCATACTTTTTGTGTACCTAAGGATGCTAACCCTTTGGAGTTGAAACTCCATATAGAGAAGATAATGTTATGTAACCAAAGAATTTGTCAGATTGTTGAGAAGGGTCTCAAAACCCTAAAATATAAATTCCTTGGTGAGGAGCTTGATAATTGTAATCTTGGGTTCAATTTCTATGAACAGTTAGGTGATTGTCCATGAAATATCATGGTGATGTATTAAAAGTTAGGTGATTGTCGATGAATATCATGGTGATGTATAAAAAATGAGTAAATGTCAAATATTAGTAGTGAAACCCATCACTCTTGGACTAAATTAATGCTAATCAGTCATCAAGTCATAGGGTATATGCACCAAGATGGGAGACCAAAAGGGTGCCAAATACCTTTTTGGTCCCCCATACGCACATAGGGTGTGCGGGCTATAGTGCGCACGCCCTATAGCCCCGCACGCCCTATGGCTTGGGAAATTTAAACCATAGGGCGTGCGCCCTATATGGTTTAATATAAAGTTAGGGAAGCCACAAAAGTGGCTCATTTTGTTTTCCCAAACCCATGGCTAGCCAAGAAATCAAAGATAACACCGTGTACGCGATTCATTGTGGGTTTTGATCCATCAAATTGAAGCAAAAAATGGCTCCATGACGTCATCAAGGTCGAACCCGAAGAAGAGGTAAGTGATTCTACAAAAATGTATCTTATTTGTATTGAAATTTAGGTTTAATTTTTATTTTTCAATCAAATTTGATTGTCAAAGTTTCTTGTCTTAAATTTTATGTTTAATTAGACTTTTAAAATAGATTTTCTTTTAATTGCCAGGAAGGAATTATCTTCCCACAGAAAATCCTCAACCAAACCCTCCATCTTCTCCTCATGAACAAATGGATGTTGAATATAACTAAGAAAATGAACCCCAACCGCCTCCACCAATCGAGAAACCTCCTCCTAGAACACATAAAATTTTGATAAACCAAATAGAAAGAGGGAAAACAGAAATAGAATCTTTAATTAGGAGGTTAAAAGATTCTATTGGTACAAATCCTAGAAGGGCAACACTTTCAAAATCATTAGAATTAATCTTGACCCGCGTAGGTTCAATTAGTGGGCAACTAAATTTATGGCACGAAAAAAGAGAAGAACAAAAATAATATTATGCAAATAAATTATCATATGAGGGCATAAAAAAGAAAGAAATCACAAAAGATGACATTTGCAAACTCTTTAAAAAGCCAGGGGAAACTGAAACTCTTAAAACTACAATAAGGACATTCCCAATTCATTGGTGCTTGAATGAAGATATAAAAACAAACTTTTGGGATAGATGGTGGATGGTCTTTGATTCCCCTCCATGTAACAATCATGAGGTTCCCATGTATTTCCTGAGGAAACTCTATTGTGAGTTTGTTCTGAAGGAGGTGCCAAATTATTTTGACTTTTTAGATTCTCAGGGTAGAGGTGGAGGGTCATCATTTAAGAGACCTATGGCACGTCGTGACCCTAATGCACCTAGGTTGCCCAGTGGCAAGCCACGGGTGGATCACGTTAGTATTCCTTCCAATGTGAAGGAACATGTGGAGGTGGACACACTAGGCACAATTAGTGCTCTGACAAAGACTCTCATTCAGTGTGCCACTCCTCTAGTCGAGGGTGACCGTGGTCAGTCTGCGAGGGGTCATTTTTGTCATTCTTGTGGATCCCTGTGCACATTTGTTACTTCTGGGAGAGAGAAAGAGGATGATGGATTGATGACTAATGATTTTCTCAATGCAATATTTGGCATTGATACACAGGTAAATATTTGCAAGTTCATTGAATTTATTTGATCATATTTTATTTTTAAATGAATGAATTTAATTAAATTAGTATCTATTTTTTTTTATGAAAATTCAGGGAAAGAGTGTCGGTTGCAGTGGCAATGATCCCCCAGACCCCTTATACACTATGTCGTCAACTCCACAAGTATGTATCGAATAAAACATTTTTTAAAGTATACATTTGATTATTCTATAATTATATGGATGTTTGTCTCATATTTTATTGTGCATGTACATTAGTTCACTACTGGACCATCGATGTTGACATTAGACAGCAAAGGCCCTCATTCACATTTCATTGAGGTATGTTTATTTGCATGTTAATCTGATTTACTTGATTATATTTAATTATTAAATGAATGAATAACTAAATTAGTAGATAAATTATGATTAAAATCCAAAGTCAAAGTTATCATGGCAATGATCATGTTGATTCCTTCACCTGGCTTTGTGACGACATCATTTAGTCCACAAGTATATATGTAATAATGCATTATAATTAACAAGTCAGTGGTTTGTTTTTATATTAATGGTTTTCTTATAAATTACCATACATGTGCTTTAGTTTAATGTTGGAGCTACGACATCGACACCACACACTGAAGGATGCGGTGGCACCTTCACAGAGGTATCATTTATTAATTAGAGGGGTTGTAAAATATTATAGGTATTCTTGATAACTAAATAATACTCTTGTTGTTTCATTTTCAGTTATTGACAGCAGAGACTCCTCCTTTTGTTCGTGATAGTTTGAATCGTGGCGTAGCTATAGCTATAGCTAGTTCTGATGCACTGACTGAGGTATGAAAGAGATTACTTAATTAGAATTGTTATTTTAATAGTTTGTATTAAAATTTCTAATGATATTCATGTATTATTTTAAATATTATTTTGATTGTTGTTGTAGGGACTCATTACTCCAGATCGTCCGCGTGCCCCTTCGGTGGATGTACATAGCGACTATTTGGTAACGGTAAGCAAATATTCTATTTTATGTCATTCTATAATTAAATTCCTATGTATATTAGTTATTGATGTTTATACTTGTTATTTTATCAGCTCGATTTGTAGAAGAGTCTAGATAGGAGGACTAGTAGTGAGCGCACTCTGAAGAGTACTGCATCTCCATCGACGCAATAATCAAAGATAGCCCGAGATTTGTTTTCTTCCCCTTCTGAAAAATGACTAGATTAGGGATAATCATTGTACGCCAATATGGCATTACTGGACATATTTTTTGTATATTGTATAAGTGACATGATATATATCCCTTTGGCTTTCACGATGCCAATTTAACTATATTGGACATACTTGATCTATGACATTATTGGAAATATATATTTTTCTTCATGCTCTACAAATATATCATGTGTATTGATGTAGACTACTTTATGTTTATGAAAATGTCTTATGCTTTGTAAATTTTGTATGCCTTATATTTATGCTTGCACGTGTATCTATGTATATTGTTACTGAATGATTCATACTTGATGAGAATATGCATGTTTCATTTCATAAACCTAGACTCGTGATTTTCATTCCAACAACTTAATGAAGTGATAATAGTTCATATAAGATCAAAAATATCAATCCTACCCAATTTTAGTCCTATTGGAGCATTTTGACCACCTAGACTTATTTAGGGCACTACAAGAATGTTAAGGGATGCACAAGTACATTATGGTCCTGAATGTTTGAATGAGTTGTAAATCATAACAAGGTTATTCCTGACATTTAAATGTCAAATTGAAGGTGTTAGTGGAGACGGTTCGATGTCAGAACGAGCGGTTTTCAAGATATGCAATGTTTCAGCTTTCAACTGCGCAACATTGCAAGTTTTTGCATCAACCTAGATTGAGTCGGCAAATGAAAATGAAATTGAATCTCCAAAATTAGACATAGGTTATCATAGGCCTTTGTGACATGGTCTTGTAGCACCTGACGGCTCATCGATACCCCACGCGAGCTCTGAGAAATGAACTCCTAAAGATAAGTAATTTTGTTGCCTGGTGTAACTTGAGGGACACTTGGCTCCATAGCGGTTGGCAACGTTCGAGCCACTTCGCCTCCTTGACGGGGTTGTTCCTAGCATTCACCCAAAATTTTAGAGCTGTTGGTGGAGATGGTTCGATGCCAGGACGAGTGGTTTTCAAAATATACAATGTCTCAGCTTTCAACTACACAACATTGCAAGTTTTTGCATCAACAAAGATTGGGTCAGCAAATGAAAACGGGAGTGAATCTCCAAAATCTGAGATAGGTTATTGCAGGCCTCCATGACATGGTCTTGTAGCACCTAATGGCTCATTGATACCCCTCACGAGATTCGAGAAACAAATTCCTGAATATCGGCAAATTTGTTGCCTAGTGCACCTTGAGGGACACTTGGCTCCATAGCGGTCGGCAATGTTCAAGCCACTTTGCCTCCATGACAGGGTCATTCCTAGCATTCACCCGGCATTCCGAGGCTGTTGGCGGAGACGATTTGATGCTAGGATAATCACTTTTCAAGATATGCAATGTCTCAACTTTCAACTATGCAACATTGCAAGTTTTTACATCAACCGAGATTGGGTTGAAAAATGAAAATGGAAGCAAATCTCCAAAATCTGAGATAGGTTATCGCAGGCCTTCGTGACACAGTCCTCTAGCACCTGACGGCTTGTCGATACCCCATGTGAGGTCTGATAAATGGACTCCTGAAGATCAAGAATTTTGTTGCCTAGTGCACCTTGAGGGACACTTGGCTCCATAGCGGTCAAAAATATTCAAGCCACTTTGCCTCTGTGACAAGGTCGTTCCTAGCATTCACCCGGCGTTCCAGAGCTGTTGGAAGAGACGGTTTGATGCCATGACGAGTTACTTTCAAGATATGCAATGTGTTAGCTTTCAACTACGCAACATTGCAAGTTTTTGCATCAACCGAGATTGGGTCGACAAATGAAAACGGAAGCGAATCTACAAAATCTGAGATAGGTTATCATAGGCCTCCATGATACGGTCCTATAGCACCTGACAGCTTGTCGATACCCCACGCGAGCTCCGAGAAATGGAATCTTGAGAGAGAGAGAGAGAGAGAGATAGAGAGCTCTCCTTTTGTCATTTTTTGTGTCTAATATAGGGCGTGCACCCTTTTAATGACATTGAATTTTACCAAGCCTAAGGCTTGGATTTGCCTTGGTTTTCCAACCCAAAGGCTTGGAGGATTCAAATAGGTCTGAGACGTGTTATCCAGCAAACCTAGAAAAAAATAACATTTTTTCTTGTGTGCTCCCCTTCAAGTTTGCATGTAGTTCAATAATGATAAATCAGACGACATGATATTGTAGATCTCTCTGATAGCAATCTAACCATGTAATTTATTTTGAATTCTCATTATGTTAAGTTTTTCATCTTTAATTTCTTTTTTAAGTATGTCCATTTTTTGTCAAAAACCAACGTGTATTCATTTGGGTTAGATTTTGGCTCGTTCGTCGAATTTTGAAAAAAATTACATTTTCTGAAACTAGACTCCATTCTACACACTTTAAAAAAAAAAGTTTTGATTTTCAATTAGTTTTCAATGATTTCTAGGGGGAGCACACAAAAATTTCAAGTTTTCACGATGTGTCCACTTCGGAAAATGGCAAAAATACACTTTTATCAAAAAATTAGTAGAAAAATCCAGGGTAAACTAGGTGGTGTTAGCTAATTTATGACCGGAGTGATTAAATTTTTTTAAAGAAAGTTAACATTTTAGGGGAGCACACCAGACACTGTTATTTTTTTTTCACAAAAAATAGGACCACTTTTTGTGCTCCCCCTTTTCGAGGGCCTTAATCTCCACCATTTCTAAAATAAATTAGTAATTTAGAAACTAGATTCGGAATAGAACAACTCTTGTTTTTGTAACATTTTAAAATTTTGAGTGTAACTAAATTTTGAGTGTAACTATCCTCAATTTCTCGTTGAAGTTCAAAGTTTGTTGATTTCAGAAAAGAAAAAAAAAGTGGCATCTTATGCCCCCTTTTTGGTCCCCCATCTTTGTGCACTTACCCCATATGATTGTTTGAAGACGCCTAGAGAGAAAAATTGAGCAAGTAGAGGCTAAGAGTATAAGAATGGTGATCTTTTGATAGGAAATGTGACATAATTATCAACTATAGGGAACAATAGGAAAGTATTCTTTTGTAACAATGAATAGATCAATATTTCCAATTTTTTTATTGAATCCAAATTTTGTAAACCTTATATTTCCACCTTTGTAAGAACTAGCCATTATAAACCAAAGCCTAATGTGGTTTCTAATCTAATTCAATAAACATTCTAAGAGTTATAAATATTTACGACAAAATAAATAACAAATCAATCATCTACACAAATAAATGTGTCTCAGTCGCTAATCTCTAGTTCCTTTATAACAAAAAGGAGTTTCTAATCATGTGAACTTAATTTTTTCCTTAAATAAAGCTTATTAGTTCACACATTCTTAGAAAACATTATTAGCTAGATCTTTAAATCAAATCATCCTTGTCCATGTAATACTTGATAAGAGATTTTATAGTATACACTAGTACACTTGTAGTGCAAGGGAGGTTAGTTGAATCTCACAGGAACATCACTAACAAATCTTGAAACTTATACATAGTTAACAACCCAACTAGGCAATTATTCCTTTGGAGGCTAATTAAAATCAACCATTTATTTTTCTTATTCTAATGAGTGATATGTCTAGCATCTAGTAACACTTTCACAACTTTCACAAAAAAATTCTAGAATTGACTTCAATTTGAGTAAGTTGTCCAATTTCTGTATTGCCCAAAATTGGATCAATTTAATCACCCCAAAATAATGATGTTATAATTGTAACCATGAAATTATTGAAATAAATCTTTCATAATTCCAAGTCCACTTAACTATAGCACTACCACCAAGTACAACTAAAAATTGATATTCTCCTAATGCTTTCAAGTTGTTTAGTTTTTGTTAAAGCATCCTGTTAAATTAAATTTTCTAGGATATTTCATTGAGAAACCCCAACACTTCATGTATTCTAGAAATGTTTTTCACACCATTAAGATTATACTTGGCATAGCCAATTCTTATATTGATTATTAAAAATTTAGGGATCTACATGTTTATGATTGGCTTCAATGTAAGATATTACTTTGAATTTTTCCTTCTTATCAATTATTTTCACATATTTAAAATCTCTAATAATACTACTTAATTATTTTAAATAAAATATAATATTAATCAATTTAAACTACTTAATAAATAATCACTCTCTCTTTCTAATAGCACACATAACAATTAAAAAGAAAAAAATATCATGATATGCATAAATAATTTTTAATAAATTCATTAAAGAAGACACATTATATATCTATCACAAGGACATTTAGAATCATAAATGGCTTGCACTAATTTCAAAGGTTTTTAATATCACAAGTTCACTAAGTCAACATTAGTAGTTAAGAGGAAATAAGATGGATAAAGAAAATTCATGGAATATCCAATAGTTAAAAAGCCATAAATTTGGTGTACACTAATTAAATAATATGTGCATCTACCCAATATGCAACAATAGGTGAAAGCAAATGAAAAAATTATCGAATTTCACAACATTCACTTTGAAAAGTCACATTTCAATTAAATAATTTATCCAAACATTATGAATGACACACAAATAATATGTAATAATCAATATGGTGTGAGAGTTAACATATATAGAAATTATATAAAACTATTATAATTTACCCAAATTGACCATTCAATATATTTAGCTAAATATATATACACAAGTAATTAACATTTACAAAATGGATGCGTATTAGACTAATCATAGATCTATTTTCACAAGCTTTTATATTAAAGTGTTGTTTCATTTTGAAAATCCATGTGATACAATTATATAGTACGTCCATTGTCATTAATCATGTGCATATTACTACAAGTATCAACACATTTTTTGTATTGCAAAAGTTGTAGATGGAAAAGTTTTTGAATTTAACACTTCAAGATTTTTATTTCACGCAATTAACATTTGCATATATTAAATATGAAGAATATTCTAAAAACAAATCCATTGTCACATTTAGACTATATAATTATCAACTCCAAGATGAATTCATTAGATATCACAAAAACATATCTTACATATTATTTAAATTATCAACTTATTCAATAATAACCTTTTATGAAATATTTATAAAAATCTATCTTATAATTTTAAAATTGAGAAAACTTCTCATTTTATCAAATAATTTTTTAATTAATAATATTTTATAAAATCCTATCTACAGTATTATATTTATATTTAAAAAGAAACTTAATCAAACTCTTAACATAAATATATATTTTTCCAAAAAATACAACAAAATCTCATTAATAAACTTACATATGACTTCTATATTCTAAAGAATATTTCTACTGAACTCATTTGTTGATCCTGTGAATTGTTTTTTTATTAAAACCGTCTTTTTTAAAGACCTTATAAAACAGGTTAAATTAAATCAACAACGAAAAGTAAAAACATTACCTCTCATTAACCAGTCAGACACATGGCTAGTACGTCTTACCTGGCCATACCAGAAATTAGAATGAGACGTTACGTAAAGTGGATTCGATCAGAGAGTTGTGGGAGAAATTTCGAGGTTCCTGGGACACCCCCACTGCTATCTTCTGCCCTTCTGAGAAATTTGCAATGTTTTGAAAAGAAAAGGTAACGCTACATAAATGTGCTTAAAACCTACACCTAATTATACATAAAACGTTCTTAAACCTGTTAAACACCTCTGGTTTTTCACTCTCTGATTAACTAATAACAACTACACCACCATATTTAAGTACACCATCCCGTACAGTCTTTATTTGAGACAGTTGGCAAATATATCACAAACCGATATTGGAGAGAGAAACCTGTGAAGAAAACCCTGGACGCGGTGGCACTGGAATCTCCAGCGTTCCTTCCAAAAGCTGAACGACCCTTTTCATGGACGGCCTCAGAGATGGATCATCCTGAATGCACCACAGCCCCACCAACACCATTCTTTCCAGCTCTCTTGGATTTATACCGCTCGTCTGCTGCTCCGCCAATTTGAAAAGCCCTCCATCTTTCAAGCAATCGTACGCCCAGTCTGACAGGATGCTCTCATCTTCTGGAACGTCTTCCTTGCACATCTTTCTGCAACAAATGATTTCCAATAACATAACCCCAAAACTATAAACATCTACTTTAACAGTAATCGCCATGCCCTTCTGCCACTCAGGTGCCATATACCCTATCGTTCCTCGGGCTGCCGTAAAAGTCCATGTCTGATCTGCTCCGACCAATTTGGCTATGCCAAAGTCAGATAACTTGGCATTATAACATTCGTCTAGCAGGATATTTTGAGGCTTTACATCACAATGGAGGATATGGTATCTACACTCCTCGTGCAAATACAGGAGTCCCCGGGCCGTCCCTAGACCTATATTAGCGCGCACCTCCCAATCAAGATGAGTTTCTCCATGAAACAACACCCTATCAAGAGATCCATTGGGCATGTACTCGTACACCAGAATTCTGTGCAAACCCTGGTTGCAGAAGCCGTACAGTTGAACTAGATTTTTGTGGTGACTCGAACCGATGGCGATCATCTCTGTTCTGAACTCCCTTTCGCCAATTTCAGCCTCTTCACCTTGCTTGAGATGGTTATCGAGCATCTTCACGGCAACTGGCCTTCCGTCAGGCAAAACACCCTTGTACACCTTTCCAAATGCCCCCCTTCCCACCACTTGTTTGAAGCCTTGTGTGGCGCCTTCTATTTCGCGATAACTAAATGCCTTTAACCCGTCGGAGTTGAACGTATGCGCTTCTTGCAAAAACCTAAGCTTTGGACGCCAAACGCGCAGCCAAATTACTAAGACAAGCGCTCCAACGGCCACGCAGAAGCCGGCCAGGCTTATTCCAACGCCTGCAAGCGCCATCCCTCTTTTATCCTCTCGTTCCCTTGGGACGGATTCTTGGTATACTTTGACATAACCATTTCTGGAAGCGCTCGCTTTCCCATCTCTGAGTGGCAACGCCTTCTTCCAGCAGTTCCCTACGCTGTTCACAACGGCGTAGATCGCGACTGTGCAAAAGCAATCCGTGAGGCATGCCTGTTTGCACGCTGTCTCGTTGATAGGGTTTGTGTTTTCATAATCATTTCCCGACCAGTCGAAGTGGCCAACCGACTGCATTTCTGCGTTTACTCGGCACTTGTTCAGCTGCGGAGAGGAGTTTGGCAAACATCCCTGGGCAGTGTTTTTGGCGTCAGAAAAGTGAAATCCAGGAGGGCAATCGCAAGAGGAAGAATCTCCATCCAGTTTGCAAATTCCATTCAGACCGCACTCTCCTGATTCTTCGCAAAGACGTCCCATAACCCCTCCCGCAGCCATCAGGTAAGCGATGCAGATCACATGGACTACTGCAAAAGTGGCCGCCATAGCTGTGTGCACTGTGAAGGGACGGCCGTCGGTTAAAAGGTCAGCGTATCCTGCGATGAGGGTTTCACGCGTCAATTCTACATGGCTTGTACTATTCTGCAGACTACAACTATCTTAGGAGAGTAGGTACAGGCATTAAAAGAATATGAGATATTTTGTCATAGGCCCTTTTGATATAGGGGAGAGGACCCAGTAGTCGTGCACCCTAACTTCGGGCTTATTAAATCTTAATTTAACGATGATAAAATTGTCCAAAAATCTTATGATGTCTTTATCAATTAGTTAATTGCTTATAACTAAGGTTTTGGGTCGTGATTATCATATTTGATATAGTTTTTAATCGTTGAAACAAAAAGTGTCAAAAATGTCAGTTTTCTAACCCCCTACCTATCGTAGTCAATTAGCACCGTCGATCTTTGGTTGAAAATGTCCCAATAATTGAACATGTTGATATGTTAAATTTGAAAATGGAATATGTATATGAACAAGTAATATTTATTAATTATGCTAGACAACATTACTAATTATATAAATGTATTCTTTATTTATTTTCTCATTATCTATTTAATTTACACCTTATTTTATGAAAAATCATTTAAAACCTAAAATTACATTGCAATGTACCTATTTTACATGCCACTTAAGCTAACCCTAAAACAAAAAGTGTCATTTGTCGGTCGACCCCAAGCTGTTCTTATCCACATTGCCGCCAAACCCTAATGCCAGATGTGTTTTGCGAAGGCCAGTTCTCTTCTGGAAGACGCCGATAGTTGCCCCGACATATGCCGAGCAGGGAAGACAGTTGCCATGCCAGGGAAGACAGTTGCCATGCAGGGAAGACAGTTTCCGAGCAGAACATGGAGCAGAAGAAGTGGAGGCGGAAGAGGTAGCAGAAGCTTGCAAATGTGTCTGTCGACACAAGAAGACTACGTCATTTGCTAATCTTCGGGTAGAGGTAAGGTCAAGTCTATTTGACCTTACGGGGCGATGACCCATCTGTTCATTTCATTTTCCCTTTGACATATGTTTGATTTTTTAGTTACTGTTGCTGTATGTTAGGTGTTTTGGATTTAAAAATGGTCGGAACGTCATGTTTTGTGTTTTATTCCCTGCTTTAAACTGTATGTAGTGTGAAGTAGTTTGATTCTTCTCAATGTTTGATAGTTTGAACACTCTGTATTTTGCTAATCTTCGAGTAGACGTAGGGTCAAGTCCATTTGACCTTACGGGCCAATTACCCATATGTTCATTTGATTTTCCCTTTGACATATGTTTGATTTTTTAGTTACTAGTGTTGTATGCTAGGTGTTTTGGATTTAAAAATGGTCTAAATGTCATGTTTTGTGTTTTATTCCCTGCTTCAAACTGTATGTAGTGTGAGATAGTTTGATTCTTCTTAATGTTTGATAGTTTCAACATTCTGTCTTTTGCTAATCTTCGAGTAGACGTAGGGTCAAGTCTATTTAACCTTACGGGGCAATTACCCATATGTTCATTTGATTTTCCCTTTGACATATGTTTGATTTTTTAGTTACTGCTGCTGTATGTTAGGTGTTTTGGATTTAAAAATGGTTTGAATGTCATGTTTTGTGTTTTATTCCCTACTTCAAACAGTTGTCATGCCATGCCATGGTTTCCAAGCAGAACATGGAGCAGAAGAAGTGGAGGCGGAAGAGGTAGCAGAACCTTGCAAATGTGTCTGTCAACACAAGAACACTACGTCATTTGCTAATCTTCGGGTAGAGGTAAGGTCAAGTCTATTTGACCTTACGGGGCGATGACCCATCTGTTCATTTCATTTTCCCTTTGACAT
>MU221587.1:51319-66707 GCA_018584345.1 Thuja plicata
GAGAATTTGGCAAATTCCACCTTTTTTTTGGAATTTGCCAAATTCTCATTTTGGTCCAAAATAAGAATTTGGCCGTACAAAAATACATCTTCCTGTTTTCATCTTCCAGCCATCTTCCAGCAAACAAACGGGGCCTAAGATTTCAGGTATTTATTTGTAATTCATCTTTTCTTATGTTGATTTTGTTAAATAAAAAAAGCTACATTTTATTTAATTTGATTTTGTTCAATATAAAAAGTAGTTGGTCAATAGAAAGTGATTAAAGAAGTTTAACAGATTTAATCTATTGTATGTTTTTTTAGTAATATGTAATTAACGTTTATTTATAATTAGATTTTCTTGAATTTTTCTTTTATACATTCTCTCTTTCCAAAAAAGAAAAGAAGAGATAATAGTACATTAAGTTCTAAATCTCTTAATCATCTATATTTGTATTTTTGTGTACATTTTTGTAGGTGACTTTTATATATAATTTTATTCTTAATTCATTATTATCTTTAATTATTTTTTTATGTAAACTCTTAATATAAGGATAAATATTGTTGCATGTACAATTTAAATTATAGAAGATTAATTACTTATTCCTTTTGATGAGTTGCTCCAACATTTCTATGGTTGGGGGATATTGATCTAACATAACAAAAAATCTCATAAATTAGTTAAAAAGTAATTTTATGTTAGTCATAAAGAAAAATATGTATTTGATCTTATAACTTGAGAAATCGCTCATTAAAGAGATACTACCATCCATCGAATGAATTTTGATATAATGAATATTTTAAAAATACAAATGCAATATTAGACATTGAGACATTGATAACAAGAAATGGAAATTTGTGAGTGTTGACGTTTTATTATATAGCAAGAACCCACATATAAGTAATTGACTAATTCAAAAATAGAAACGTTTAATATTAGACAAGTGATTAGCTCAATTATTAGACCCTCCTCAACCATAGTATGTGTCCCTACTCAACCATAGTATGTGTTACCTATATAATCAAATTTATCGAGTTGTTCAACCATTTGTGTGGGCCATATTCACTCTATATCCTAAGCTCTTAGAATATTACACAATTTATGTGGCTACATTCACACCATATCTAAAGCTTTCAAACTATTCCACAACAGTTGCTTTCCTCATCTTCTCGAAAGAAAGATGATGAAAGCAACTGTTTTGTCCTCTCGCATTCTCAGGAAATATTAGCATCAATTCATTTACCTCTTGACAAAGAAATGTGACCAAGTCTTCACGTGTCATTGCTTTCGTAAATCAATTGTCTTTTGAATAGTGTGGAGTCGATTCAAAGGTATCGACCTTACATGCTTTCTAGGGGGCAATCCTCACATGACTTCACCGACAAATGTTATTTTAGTCGGTCGCCCATGACGTGTCTTTCAAATGCTTCGACGCCCTGTCAAATCTCGGTTTCCATCATCATGCCTAGCCGTAGCAAATTTTTCTACCCAGTGAACACCCCTTGCCATTTGAATTCTATTAATTATTCTTCTAAATTGCTTTTGACTAGCCTTGACCGCATTATATTTGTAGAAGTATTGATTATTAATTAAGGTATATTGATTGCGTTCTAAATTGCCAAACAAAGTTAGCTTTTCTAGTTATATGGGAAATCTGTCTTTAACTTTGTATTAGTCTTTATTTAGTTTTTAAATTTCTATAATTTGTATGTATTATATAACAAATGAAAAATCAGTAATTATGTTTTATTCAAAGGATACAAATATTTACTTGTTTCTTTATTCAATTTTATATTCAAGTTGAGATATCTAGTAGAAGTTCATGATCTTAGAGTCAAATACAATAGAAATGTGAAGGTTTCAAAATTAGGTGTAGAGAAATGTTTATCATCAATTTTTATAATTTAATGTGTTATGGAGTGTCTCATGTGATTCTGATACCAAGAAGTTTTGTAATGTAGTTGTTAGAGTAATAAAGTGATTCCACTTATTAATTAAAACATATTGATTTAATTATTAAGTCACTTATTATCTCTCTTTTACTCAAGCTAAACTTTAGGCATATAATAATCAATTCTTTTATTAATTATTATTATGCAACCTAGATTTTCTCTTTAAGGTTTCTTGTTTAGGGTTTCGGTATCCTTTTATAAGGATTCTCTCTTTGTAAATTATTTTATTCGATGGTTATTAATTAATTGAGGATGTTATTGCATTAAGAGTTTTTCTACATTGTTTGCACAATATGTTTCCTCTTCCATCGATCTGTGATTTTTGGTCTCCATAGCCTTTTTGCTTCTATCTTTCTGTGATAGGTTTGCATGCAGGTGATTCTTGGGAGTTGTGGGTTGATAGTTTTCATCAACTCCAATATGGTATCAGAGCTCCAGATCTTCATTCACCCATTCTCTTTATGAGAGATTTGGCCTTATTCTTTAAATCTGTGTTTTTGAGAGGTTTTTGTCTCAGATTTTAGTGGTTTTTTGGAGGATTTTTTGTTTGGAGCAGTTTGAGCAAAATATGACATCTGGGTTGTGTCTGGAATACCCCCAAAATCCCTATTTTCATATAAGGCATGTCGAATTTGGACACAGTTGAAATTTGGGCCCTTTGTTTTGCTTGCATGACCTTGACACGCTTTTTGAGACCAAAATCCACCTCGGTTTCCATGCCGCTGATGTCAGCAGCCACAGGGCCCAAGATTTTTTTTTTTTTTTTTTTGAAAAAACAAAAAAAAATAAAAATTTGTGTTTTTTATATAAAAAAAGCATGTGTTTTATAATGTTTTTTTCTTAAAAAAAAAGCATAATATTTTTTTTATTGTTTTTTTTCATTAAAAAAAAAATAATTTTTTTCTGCCATTTTGGCGGGCAAATATGGAGGCAGTCCAGATTTGGAGGAATCGCCAGTTTAGCAGGGCTCCGCCATTTTTGGCTAAGGTTTCATGAGGTTCACTTCTCTTTTGACCTCCTAGTGGTTTTTGCTCATATTTGGAGCAAATGGAGGCCGATTTTCGACTTCCTTATATCACTGAAAAGCTCTTTCCAAGACGGACGCCTTTCTAGAGGTTAGATTTTTTGATTTTTCCATCTTGCAAGTTTTTTCGCTGTCAAAGTCAGCGATCTGTTTTGCACTCCAGGAGCCATATCTTGCTCTTCTGGACTCCATTTTTTGACTTTCGCATGGCGTCAGAAAGATGGTTCTGTCCTCTTTCTTCTTCTATGGGTCTCACACCCAGATTTTGCTCCATGTATCTATGTATTCAATTTTTTGCTTTATGACATTCTGGTAGATATCTTGGATGTTTCAGATCTTGGGATCGTTTCCTGTTCTGAGCAATGTATACATCTTTTTTCTGTAGCTTGTTATACAAACGCACTGAGATAAAGTGTCATTTGATGCATGCTTGGGGTTTGATTGTACTTGCACTATATTATAAAGTTCCATGGGGGGTTGGATGTTTGCTTTCTTTGCCATCTACCTTTGTCAAGTGAGTATTTCTTCTATGACACCATCTTTTATTTGTGCTTGTACGTTCTTCCTCATGCAGTGTTTCTTGGTAGTCTGTTTCAGTGTACCTGTCATGCCTCTCCCTGCTCAACATTGTGGGGGTATCTCTTGTTGGTTCTAATGCTTTCTTGGTTCAATGGAGTGATCTATGTATTCAGTATTTGTTCCTATGTGCTAGGCAAATGTAGTGGCTAGTACCTATGCATTTTGGTGAGATGGATCATTTACCATATGGACACTCTTCTTTCATTCCTATTTTGGAGGCATTCTTCCATCTTCAATTGATCAACTCTTTAGGCTTTGTTTAACTCTTCTCTACCTGATCATGTTCTATTACAGTGGAGGTTCCAATAGTCATTTTTCGACAGTGTTTGCAGCTTCATGCTTCAGAGGTGTTCTACATGTTCTTTCTTTGTTCCTATTTTCTGGTACATTCTCTAGTTTGGAGGCTTCTTCTATCCTTCACTAGGCTTCATCTCTTTTTGGAGAGGGGTTTTTCCCACTGGATTTTCTCCTTTTCTCCTCTTTACAGAGATTTTTTTATATTTGGTACCTCACCAGGCCTTGTTGTCGGGACCCATTTTCCTGCTTTCGATAGTTGTTTCTAAGCTTTTAGCTTCTCCATAAGTTTATCTTAAGAGGGGGGGTGTTAGAGTAATAAAGTGATTCCACTTATTAATTAAATCATATTGATTTATGTATTAAGTCACTTATTATCTCTCTTTTACTTAAGCTAAACTTTAGGCATATAATAATTAATTCTTTTATTAATTATTATTATGCAACCTAGTTTTCCCTTTAGGGTTTCGGTATCCTTTTATAAGGATTCCCTCTTTGTAAATTATTCTATTCGATGGTTATTAATTAATTGAGGATATTATTGCATTAAGAGTTTTTATACATTGTTTGCACAATATGTTTCCTCTTCCATCGATCTGTGATTTTTGGCCTCCATAGCTTTTTTGTTTCTCTCTTTCTGTGACAGGTTTGCATGTAGGTGATTTTTGGGAGCTGTGGGTTGATAGTTTTCATCAACTCCAATACTAGTCTTATAAAGGCTCACATAGAGAAAGTGATATGGTGATGGATGTCGTGGTTGACAAACATGATTGCTAAATAGATTTTACTTTCTTGGAATAATTAATTCTCTTAAAAAAATTATTTAGTTTTTCATGATTAATCAAGCAGTGTGCCTCTTGAATTGAGATAATATAAGAATTTAGAAATAAATAATGAAATCACAATATTAAGGATGTTGTTCCCATTTTAGAACCTAAATGATTTAGGTTCATTTGCATTTTGAAATCATAGCTTCTTCGATTGTATTCTAGACTTAATTACTTTTCTTATTCATGTTGGATTTAGCTATGAAGCTGTCTAAGATCAAAAGATTGAAAGAAAGCAAGACCGAATCCAAAGATGAACAAAACTCAACACTCTCTTAGCACTAAAGTAGCACTCAAAATCATGTGAACTAGCAAGCTCAATATAGGGAGAGGTGAGGGTTTTTTATATAGTAAATATGGACATATATATCCAAGAGGAATAATAACTCCCATTTGCCCTAAATAGATGGAAGTTCTATATACTTTGTAAATACAAAATACATGGTTATGCCAACTTAGTTGAAGATAGACAAATGGCTATGAGAGGTGGCAAATAAATTCAAAAGAGGACGTGACATTCAACTACCCAAAGCTTGATGTGAATGAAACATATAATTGAAGGATTATGCCATGTATTCTCATTCTAACCATTATGATATAACCTAAGAAATTTTAATAATGTGGGAAGGAAAAATTAATAACCATAACATAAGGAAAACAAAATCCTGCAATAACAACCAACCTTAAGCATGGTTCAGGTGGGTGAAAAGACACAAAGATGGGTCCCAACTACAAGGCCATGTTAGGTACACATGTTCAAAATAATCTCACATTATGGATTAAAGGAGCAAACTTAATGGGACAAAAATCTTCCCCACTTTAGAGAGAAAAGAAAAAACATTTTCCAACACAAGAAATAATCTCATGCAATAAAGGAATCCCCTCCAAAATAGAAATGATAAGAAAGACTATGTATCCTTCCCTCAAACAGTCAACTATACCAATAGTTGATGCATGAAACCTGACATGCAAGATGTACCATGATCATTGAACAACTTTCCTCCCTTTAGAAAGAAATAAAACCAAAAGTGTATGAAGAACAACTTCTCATTGTTGAAAGGAATATGAAGGAAGAAAGTGCAAAAATGTATGAAGTCCTTGAAAATTGTTCATGTGTCTCCATGTCGATGTTGAAATTTTATACATTCAAATTAGTCATTCTAGACCACACTAATGAATATGAAAATCTATAACCTAAAAAAGATGCATGTAAAATAAACCCCAAAGAATCAAGTATCTCCTCTAAAGATGAAAATGCAAATAATGATGAATGGTCATGTGGATAATGAATAAGAGGATTCAAAGGTTCCTCCAAAACAATTAAAGAAGAATCAAATTCTCCTTTGAGATTCAATGTGCTCATCAAAATAACATTGCAAATGTTGTTTATATTTCCTCAAAAATCAATAGCTATTACTTGCAAGCCATCACAATCTGCAATATAACGGTGATCTATGTGTGAGCATTACTTCTCCTTTCACAAGTTGCCTCTCTGCAATAGGAATTCTCACCATTGATACATGTTGAAATAGATACAAATAGTGTCATACCTCATGCCCTAGCCCTAACTATAGATTAAATATTAAAATATTAAAATATTTAGAGTTACATTTTATGTTTGACACAACATCGCAACCTTTTCCATCATCTTCCTATATGGCCTGGGATGCTATGATTTTAGGCCATGTGGCCGGAGATTTTTTTTTTTCACAAACTTTATAAATTTTCTTGTGCTCGGCACAAAATTGTACCTTCCTCCAAAAATTTCATTCTTAACTCATCATGATGTGCTTACACGCCATGTGGAAGGTGGGCCTAGGCTTGGTTTTAAATAATTAAATGTTTTATTTTAAATTGCATGATCGCTTCCTTTAATAACAATCTCCTTTTTGGCTAACGCTATTGCAAATTTTGGCCATATGGCACATATTTATTTAAAATAATAATAGACTCCATCCTTCATCAGACCCACCATTTATTTAAATTTAACTTTACCTTTTACAAGTGCTTTGATCGCACCATCGCAGCCCATCATGAAAGATTCCCTGATACCTTCCAACCTTGCAATTTTATTATGTGTGGAGGGGCTATACACGATAGAATTTATAACTAGAAATCACACCTTAGTGTGCAATGGGAACGTCGTAGAGTTATGAAAAGGTCATTTAAGTATTTGTTCCTTTGTTTGTCACTATTTCTCATTCTCTCTAGATCTCCTTATCTTTGTATCAATATATCTCACCATTTCTATATCTTTATAACTCTTCCTCTCTATCTCTCCCTCTCTATGTCTTCCTTTGTATCTCCCTAGATATCTTTCTATCATTACTTCTTGATCTATCTCTAACTCTCTATCTATTTTTCCCCATCCTCCCACTTTATATTCATCTATATCTCTATCCAACCACCTATCTCCATCACCCCCTTCCTATACCTTTTAATCTTTACATCTTTATATTTTTTCTCCCGTCTCTCCCTCTATATGTATCTCTATCTTGTCATCTCTATATCACTCTCTATGCCTATATATCTCCCCTGGTCAAATAAAAATCAATGAATGGGTAAAACTATTGAATGGTTAGATGTTTCCCAATCGCCTTACATAGTAATAGTGTAAGATAGTTTTTTTTGTTGGAAGAAACACTGTAAGTTATTCTTAATAATATTACCTTATAACAAAGAAAGCATGAATACATATTCAAAGCATTAAATTGAAATCCTCAAATACTATTATGACTTATAAATAGTAGATAATAAGATTTGATCAAGTTAATTTATTAGTCAAGCATTATAATATCTAGTATGTTTAATAAGCATAATAAAACATTGAATTTGTTTTTACTCTTGCAATATGATTTCTTGCATGAGGTTCAAAAAATTTGCAAAATTAAAATATAATTACTTTAAGATATAAATGGTTTTTAATATGTACAACACTATGTATTCAATTTGAAGTTGTACTCGTATGTTTGATAATAACAACAATGTTCAATAAAGTATAACTAAAAGAAGTCAATCTTATTTATTCCTATTAAATGAGACTTATAAGGTTTTAATTAAATGGCGTGTTTGACCGAAGAGGTCTTGAAAATACACATACACACACACACACACACACACACACACACACACATTGACTCATCTACATGCATCCACCTACCCACATACACATGCACTAACATGTGCATATACAAAAATACAAACATAAAATGTATGTTCATGTGGGTAGGTAAGTGCATGTGGGTATGTTGATGCATCCAACCAAACTTCTTTCGAAGAAACACCTCATTCAATTAAACATTTTTTGTTCTAACAAGAAAACTTTAAAATACAATAAAAACTTATTCTACCGCCCATATTTATTGTATTATATCCTTAATTTAGAATTTACAAAGATATTGAATGTTTTAATATGAACATGACTATATTTAAATTCCAAATAAAAACAAACAAATTTATAATAGATGATTTTTTTTTTTGTCTAGATGAGTGATCTCTAATGCCTGATTTTGGATGAATTATGTAATTAAATCGATCTAACTCAATTACATAATTGTGATTAATTTTGGATTCGACGCCTTGGTTAGGACTTAGGGGATTGATTTTCAGATTAGGGCTCCTAGTTATATTGGATCATTTTGAAGTGATTACGATCTCATTTTCTTTCTATCAATTTATCTCGCCAGCTATATCTATTTCTATCTCTTCCTCTCTATGTCTCCCTATGTATCTTCCTATAACCCTCCCTTGTCTTTATCTTGCTTTATATATCACTTCCAAATTAATATTCATTCTTTTTTAAACTTAATTTTAACTTTCGTTTACAAAACTAAATCTTATTTAAATTAGTTAAACACATGCTAATTTATTATAATCATAATGTTAATTTAGATTTTAAAAATTTATACTTATAACTATTAACTTAATTAACTTATACCACGGACTAGTTCGTACCCAGGCTAGTCTTGGGGGCTGAGTGAACTGGATAACTTAGACTTTTTTGTCTTTGTGCTCCCCATTTGTGGGGCTAAAACATTTTCATTATTTTTGTATTATTGGGTGTGGGCCCTTTCCCACTATTAAGCTATCCAAAAAACAAATTAAATAACAAACATACCATAGAGTACAAAACAAGTCACATACAAGGCCACTGATTAGTTAAGAAGAAAAAATCTAATTATCTAAGAGATCAAGCTATATATGTAATGCCAGTGGAAAATAAAATATAAATATACTTTAATATGCATAACCATCTCCTAAAGCAAAAATTACTTCATTCCAAAAGACAAGAAAGCATGAGGTTGCAGAAGATCCCATCATAAGGAAGATCGCTAAATTCAGAATTAAGTGCTTTCAAATTCAAGTTCTATACAACAAGAAACTCAAATTCTGTTTATTCATTTTATCTTGTTATGTTTTCATCGTACAAAGAAATATTTTCTAGGCCAGCAAACGAGCATGTAGCAGCATTGTGTAGCCAAAACACAAGCAAAAACCAAGATAATTTAAGGAAAGATAGATTACAAGAACATCATTATCAAAAAGCCAAACATTATGCAAGAGAAACATATTGTAAGGTTAATTACAAAACACATCAAGCAAGTGGATTTCCCTTGAAGATTATTCACCTAATTAAAATCTCCCTCTTTGCATAATTAAATATTTTGTCTACCTTCATTTCTTAGGCACTCTCCACATATGTGATTCTCTTCAAACATGTTTGCAGTTGTTTTATAATGCTAACGAATTTCTTCTTGCCACTTAGGCATAATATAGACGTATCCCTTCTTTGAATGTGGATAGTTTGTCTACGTTGTAATGATATAAAATCAATGCATTCTTCTCCTATTTGTCCATAAATAAAAAAATTAGAACTCCAGATGCTCAAGAAAAGGTGGCTAAGGTGGTTGTAGGACTCCTTGCTACTCAGCTAGGAAAATATTTATGTGAAGGGGAGTAGGACTTGTTCCCTAATAATTAATGGGCATGGATTGATTAGAGAGAACCATGGGATAATTAAAAGAAAGACAATAGTTGGACGGAAAAATAATGAATCATCCAAAAATGCAAGACCCTTCACACCCAATGCAAGAGATGTGGTATAGGTAATATATTTACCTTAATGGATATTACAAATAAAAAAGAATTGTGAGAGGTAATAACCACATTTTTTTTTGTTAATTTCAAGAGATAAGATGCTTAGAACATAAGGACATAGGGAAAATAGCTAAAACCTCTATGGTATTACAACTAAAGGTCAGGAAACAGATTAAAAATATTGCATGGTATGAGCCATCATTTTAAAATTCTAAGGACACAAATAGAGGTCAGCACAAAGTCAATAAAGAACAAAGAAATAGAAAGCCATAAATTCAGAGACATAATGTTTCAATAGGTAATGAAAGTGAATTGAGTGTGCTTCTGGGTATTATTGTGTTAGAATGTTGAATGAAGCTAACAAAAAAAACCAAATGCGATACATATTGTATATGATAAAATAGAAAATAAAATACCTCGTCTATAATGCACATAGGGACCTAACAAAGGTTTTATTTAGAATCCAATTAAAAGAACATTTCTCTAAAAGCTAAACTTTTATGTGGCAATTGTGTATAGACAGTATAACTCTATAAGATTTGTTTGAGGAACTTTGGGGATGATTATATCCTTTCCAAGAAGGTGAGGCTATGCGTATCTACATAGAAAGGATTGAATCAGAACTCCCACATGCAAATGTTGTTTAAATAAAAATATAACCCACGAGATCTTCTGATGTATCCTTTCTGTCTCCTAATTTTTATTTTTCCTGCAAAAAAACATATCTAGTTTTCTTTAAATGTCAAAATTATATGTAACCACGTTATCACAAATAGTGATGGCATTCATGTTTCATTATTCAATGACCATTACTCGATTAATCATCAAAATAGCATGCTAAACTAAATTGATAGCAAGATCTTCTAGGAAAAAATGAGTACACTTTGTTCACGTCAAAGCTTCGGAAAACACTTGTGATCCATCACTATAGAAAGAACAAATTTGAATACTGTGAATCTAATGGACTGTGAAAACCTCATCTACCAATGAGCATAAATTTGGCAGATTTACAACCAAAAACAAATAGACGGAATTCAAGAACACAAAACTCTATAAATTTATCACCATCACATCTTTTAAGGATAGAATTAAGGAGACTTTGTCTATCAAGTGAGAGGGCTGGAGGAAATGATGGTAGTATTGACAAGGGGCAAAAGCTGGCTTGCTGGATGTGAATGGCTTGCCCTCTTTCTTTCCCCACAAATGATGATCTGAGCAAGGATGAATCAATGCCTCTCCTCCTCCCCCTGACATTCTGCTTATTTCCTATGATTTTACAGGTAAAATGATGCTGATTTGGCTGCAATTTTTCCGGTGCTAAGGACAAGAGAAAGGTGCAAGCAAAAGAATGGTGTTGCAGTCTCAGGAAGAAGGAAAAATGGGGATCTGATGAGGGAAAATACATAAAAAGGAGGGAGGGAGAATTGAGTTCGTGTGGAGGGAAAGCGGAAGGGGTAGGGAAGCCAAACAAATTGTGGATTATGTTTTCCTTTTCATTGGAGGAGAATGCAGTGGGGAAAAGGGAAAATGTTCATCAATTAATTTAGAGAATACAATTGAATTGCTTTCCAATATCGACACTGATAGGTTTGAGCAATTTCATCGAGAGCTATCAACGATCTTAATAGGGGAGAACGGTTCGCAGAAGGTGTTGATAGTTGCAAGAAGTTAAATCAGCTAGAAAGTAGCTTGGTCCATTTTCATGTCAGTCTTCTAAGTGCTGGAATATTTAATAATGAGAGATTTTTTGAAAGTACCATCTAAATTGAGTCCAGTTTTGACTATATGAAAATGAATTTGTTTAGTAGGATCAAGGTGATGCCTACTTTTGCAATTGCCTCTCCCAGATCAGTCCGAGAATATGTTGTTATAATGATGTTCCTTAAACCATTGTGTAACTATATATTTCATCAAAATTAAAGCATGCATACTCTAAGTTCCCACATTTCACATAAATATTAATGACATATTCCAAAACCTCTTAAAACTCTGATCTATTGTTAATCAATAAAGCATGAAATTTCTCTGCTTTTATCTTGTTTGAAAAGCTTGCATATGGGCTTAGAGGGCTTGTGAAAGTGATTTTGGTTGCCTATATATTTGTTTGTTGCATTTGGAAAAAACACTCAAAGATTCAATCTAATAACCTTTCTATGCATATCCAACAATGACCCTATTTAATCACTTCTATGTGGCATTTTTTCAAACAATTGGGAGCCATTCTTGACCCTGTCAAATTTCTTCATGCATACATCATAATTCTTCACAATTTAACAGAATCCTCAAAGCAATAAGGTCCCATGGAATTTAAAATGCACAAAATAGATTTCTAGAAATGCCTTGGAACTTAAAGGTGAATACCATTGGCCCATGTAATACCCAACCCCGCTCCTTCTGCCTTTATTACAACTGGCAGGTGTAACACAGGCTTTTTTTTTAAATGTTTGGAAGTGTCTCTTTACCAGGTTTAAATTGGCTTAATGAAATGGGCTTGTCAAACACTTATCTACTATTACTACTCGATGAAACAGGGTATTTTTGAGAGCCGAAACAAAGAAAGTTTATGTAGTCACAATTTTAGACTAATGGCTGCTAGGAGTTGTAGCAGTATTAGGTACAAAAAAATGCTTAACCAATAGCTAATATTGTAAACCAAGAAATAATGCATAGTGGATTCAAACACTAGGGTTTCAACCAAAAACAATGCAAAAGGGAAAAAGCACAGAGAGCATAAATATATTTGCAGAAGAGAAAAAAACCTAACCGCCTCTGTAATTGTTGTTGTAGTATGCACAACTTTTTTACGTGTGTGATAGAAGAATGTATTTGCGCAAAAGCCTCCTTTCGCTAATCTTCACCAAAAGTTTTACATTACATGGGTGGTTTCTCATTGAAGCGGTGGGCAGAGGAGGAAGGACAACCCACCAAAAATCTGATTTCATTTACCAACAAACAACCTCATTAACCCCAAAATGTGTTCAGTGCCAGAAAATAAGTGGATTTATACCTGGAAGAGGCAATTTGCGCTGAATAGATGAAGTCGGTGTTGTTGGCGGAAAGCTTTTCGGTAGCCATGGAAGGGCCGAGTCGACGCCATGAGTACGCAGGGAAGCGAGGAGGATGACAATTTACAAGCACCAAAATAGGGTTTTCAGGATCAAAAGCTCCCAATAGATGAAACTCCTTGCCCACCTCCTCCTGATATGAATTAAATGCTCCATAGTGACTGATGAGTGAGTTCTCCAGGGTAGTAATATATAGAGGAGGCCTTCAAATTCACAACAAAATTACTCCTTCCAATGTAAATTTTGAAATGCAGGCGAACAAATGACGGCATGAATGAAACCGCGAGGGATGCATACAAAGGAAAAATTGTTTGTTATGTGTGGAGATGTGCGACTGATTCTCAAAATTTGTGCAAGTAAAAAGGGTGATCAATGGTTCAGATGACTTCAATGGTAGTCATTCTATCTCTACCATTTTCCACCCTTGATTTTAAAAATAAGCCTGGCCTTTCTCATATGGAAATGCCTACGGCGTAATAAAAATTTAATCCTTTTATGGCCCACTATTTTTTGACTTGCATTTTACAATGTATATTGCTAATAATTATATTTAAATCAAAAGTGATTTAAATAAATTTCCCATTTATCTCTTGCGATAAGGGCATTATTATTTAAATCAAAATGATTAAAAAATTAAATAAATGTTGAAATCAATTTAAAATGTCCATATATCTTTAAGGTTGGCTTTAAAAAAAATCATTTTGAAACACTATCGCCCCAAAATGATCTAATTGTAACCTTGAATGCACCCAAATTGAGAAACACTAAGTGGGCGACCATGAAAACCAACTTCTGATACCTCTGCAAAATGACAAAAATAAGAGGGATGGCTTTGGAACTGCCCTGGAAAACACATCAAACGACCTCATGGAGCCATGAGAACTAAAATGCATACTGAATCCTAATATGTGAGTATGGTTTCTAAATGGTTTTTCATGTTGACATCAAGGTTGTGGAATTTTAATGCCCAAAGTTGGCCATTTCATTCATTCTGTAATTGCGCATGCCAAAACTCACCCGAAACCTCTCCAAAATGTATCTTGAAAAAATACTGAATCTCACCCTAAGAAGGTGCCATTGAGAATGCAAGTTCACTTAGATGCATCAAACACCTATGAAAAGAGGTTTTTCCTAATTCTAATCTGGGTGCTAGATATTAATGGTAAAAAATGACCATTCTAAATCTTTCTGAAAACGCAAATATCAAAACTTAATAAATTGCATTTGCATTTGGCTTTTGAAAAATAACAAATCAAATCCTAAAACCTTGCAATCACTCATAGAGGAACATTTACATACACAAAATTAGGAGCATTAATGCAGAGTTTATTCAAAAGAATGTAGAATTAGCTAAGAGGTTGTAGGTGGTTCGGGCGTTATCCCCTAAATTTTGTTCCTTTTTCTTGGTGTTGGTCTTTCTTTTTGTTTAGTGTTGGTTATACTATTTATCTTTTGATGTTTTGAACTTGGGTTTCTGGTCCCTATAAAACTATTTTTCCCTTTAATAAAAAACAATGATCAAGATTGATTCAGCCCCCCATCCCCTTCTCAACAGCAAAAACTTTAGTGGTGATTATTCACCATTTGGCGAATGTCGCATGTCGGCGAGCAGGGAATTGGCAATTTTTTTTTTCATATATTAGGTTGACCCTATCGCCTGACAATTATTAATATTGGGACCAATGCTTGGGCCCATCGCCCATTGCTTTATTTAATTTTCTACTTTTCTTACACATCGTCGCCAATAGAATCTAATTTTTGGTCACTGTAAATTTTGAAAATTCGCCTATAATTTATACACGACCCAAATGGACGGTTTATATTCACCAATAGTTTTATACATTTATATTTATAGGCCACCCCAAATTCACCTGGTATTTTGCGGATGTGTGTCTCAACCTGACCCAAATTCGCCAACTTTATTAATCATTCCTTCATATTGGACAACCCATAATCGCCTTGCAAATAATGCAAGACATGTTAAAATTACGTGGGCTTCGCCAAATTTGTATACCTTGACCTAATACCTCTCGCCGAATTCTCCAAATAAGGATGGTATAAAAACATTTGATCGATAGAAAATTTTCAGGCTATTGAGTGCAACTACATACTTCATTGGCGAGTAGCGACTACAATTTAATTTGAGGCAAAGGTAAGTGATACTTATTCTGCAACTCTGTAATTTTGAGTTCATTACTATTTAGTGGTAACTGGTAACCAGTTAGGAAACACTGGTGACAGGGAGACCTCAGACATGATTTTAGGGCCAATAAATCCAGAATCATATTTATATATATTATAGTCTATTGTCACTTCTTCAACAATTTAACATTTTTTTTGTAGTGGAAGTCGTTGGATAATGGAAATGTCGAACAAAAATAAGGGTAACAAGAATAAGGGTAAGGCTCTTGCAAGTGGGGAAAGCCAAGAGAGGCCAGCAAAACGCAGAACCTTATCATCATACTTTGGTCATGGTGTTGGAAATGTTTCTGTCCAAAATCGGGAAGCTACTTCATCACAAGTAGATTTTGAAGATTCACAACCTGAAACTACACGACATATTGAAGAGGT
>MU221590.1:5457-31615 GCA_018584345.1 Thuja plicata
GAAGGAGAACAATGTTCTGATTGTATCTTGTTCAGCAAGTTCATTTTCAGCTTGATGTCTTATTTTTCATGTAACCAGTTTTGAAAGATAATGAAGTAACTTTTGGTTCATATTCTGTGTTCATAGTCTAGAAGAAGCCAACCAAGGGGGCCCACTTGGTAGGTGTATTAGAGTAGAAGTAGAATAGATTTACTTCTTGCATTTCCAATATTCTAGATATAAGATTACAGTTTCTTCCTGCAGTATTGTACCTCGTGAATGTTCCTGTAGCACCTGCAAGGATAGCTTTAGTGAATGCTCTAGGTTGAGAGAATAGATTTCAGTAGAATTTTGCAAGTTGTAGCATTAATTTTAGTAAGGATTAAGTGTGTTTCCCTTCTTGCAACCCTAGTATAGATTCCTTTCATGTATTTTAATTTCCTGCAGCACAGGTAGATTGGCTCCTTAAGGAGCTTAGTGCACATACTGTGCTGTACCATTTCAAGTATACGTCCCTGGGTTGACAAACTAAATGCACATCATGGTAGGAGAAGTGATCCTTAGATTGAATACATTATTCCTAAGAGAGGCTTTGGGCATGATTACTAAGCACCTATTGTGAGGTGGTTCATTTTTGCCGTCGTTGTCAGGGATGGTGTCAAGCTAAGAAACCTTTTGAGTCTTTTAGTTAGTTTAATGGTTTGTGGTCCTAAATTTGCTTCACCAGTGTGAAGAATTCATTTGCATGCATCGAAGGGGAAGAAGAAGAGATGAATATGGCAGATTTCTTCCAAGAGAACATGTGAATTTGAATGAGCAAGCTGAAGAAGTTGAATTTCCTTTTGTTGATGCAAGTCTCGAGTTTCCTGCAGCATCTACCGCTAGAGAAGGATCTTTTGATATAAGTGGTTTCCGACCTTTTGCTGAAATCTTGGCCAGCTTTCTTGATAATTTTGACCCAAACACACCTGCTAATAACAATCTTGTGGCTAATATTCCTTTCAAACAAAAAGTACCACCCCTGATACCTCCAGTAATGGCACACCCTACTTTCCCATTTCCTCTGCCAAGCTTTATAAACAATACAAACCTCAATATACCCTCAGCTGCACTTCCAAAATTTTATCGACTGATAACTGAAGATCCTGACACTTTTTTGTCTGAGTTT
The DNA here is from genome assembly GCA_018584345.1 of Thuja plicata. Taxonomy (NCBI): domain Eukaryota; kingdom Viridiplantae; phylum Streptophyta; class Pinopsida; order Cupressales; family Cupressaceae; genus Thuja; species Thuja plicata. The sequence goes on from MU221590.1 coordinate 6,605, forward strand.
GACATCCTCTATCATATCTTTGACTATAACACTAATGCCCACAAACTCAAGTTGTTTCCAGCAAGACTGAAAGAGTCAGCCTTACGGTGGTTCATGGGATTAGGAGCAAATGCAACAGGCACATGGGATGAGATGCAGACCCTGTTTCTAGACAAATACAAATAATATTGCAAGGGGAGTGATCCAAGGGGAGATGAAATTTTTAGAATGTTGCAGAAGGAGGATGAAACTTTGGAGGACTATGTTTCATGTTTTTTATACACCATGCAGAAGAATCCCCAACATGTTCTGGTGGAGGATTCACAGAAACTAGTCTTCTTGATAGGAGTGAATGATAGCTGTCTGGAAGCATTGGACCTCATGGCTGGTGGGGATATATCCCAATCCACTTGGGATGATCTCAAGAAAATCTATCTCAACTACTCCAAATCAACTAGGAAGAAAGGTAGAGGATATCGATCTATAGCAACTAAAGGGAGTAGTTCAGGCATTTCTAAGTTGGAGATATCTAACATGCTAGCAGATTTCAAGAAAGACATCATTAATGATGTTGCCACACATCTTGACACCATGACTGCCAAGAAGAAACATGCAGACACTGAATTGTAGTTGGCTTAATATTGTCCTCATTGTTGGAAACAAAAGAAAGACTGTGAGTGCAAGTTGGTGGCGAACCTGGAAAATCAACATTTGCCTACTGAGTACATGAAGATAGAAGGAGATAATGAGCAAGTGTTGTTCATTGCTCAACATCACCCATGGGCACCAAAAAAAGGTATGCCTCAAGACCCATTAAAATTTTCAAATCCTTATAATAGTCAATGGAAAAACAAAAGTTATCAGAATAATCCTTAGTACTCTTAGCCACCCTGGAATAACCAGTGGCCTAACCAGCAAAATAACCAGTGGCCTAACAAGAAAAATAACAAGTGGCCTAACCAGCAAAATAACCAATGGCCTTATCAGCAAAACCAATGGCAACCACCGCAAGGGAATTAGTAGCAAAATAATCAATGGAGGGGACCTCCACAGTGGCCTAACCAAAATCCTGCTTTTCCACAATTATTGCCACCAGTGCCACCTCCTGTAATAATGTCACCTCTTTCAGCCACTATCCCCAATTGAAAGAAAACACAATTGCCTGCTCAACCACAACCAAATCCAAATAAAAAGCAACAGTAGCAACCAATGTATACTACTGATACACAGAAGTATCCTGCTTACGCTCTAGAGATATCTGACATACATCTGAGGTCAGGTACTACTCTACTTGTACCCGAACAACCTATGATCACAGAAGTTGCAGACACTCATGCAACATTAGCACCTCTTCCAGAGGCTATATTGCAAAATACCACCCAATCAACTCAAAAATCTAGCAAAACTGATGATGAAACCATAGTTGTACCTCCTTTTCCACAAAGGCTAACAATAGAAAAACCTATATCCCAAGAGGAAATGCCTTTTGATATTCTTGAGCAGCTAAAAAATATGCACATCCAAATACCTCTGTTTCAAGCTATCAAAGATGTTCCTATCTATGGGAAAGCAATTAAGGATGCATGCCTTAAAAATCCTGGGAGGAAGAAGAAAGACCCTCAAACAGTTCATGTCATAGGGCAACTTGCGGATATCATGTTGGGAAAGGTATTTATACCCAAGTATTCAGACCCTGAAAGTCCAGTATTTGACTTGATAATTAATCGACAATCTGTTAAAAATGCTTTAGTTGATTTGGGGGCAGCAATTAATGTGATGACTAAAGAAACAATGCACAAACTAAGTATATAAGGCTTAAGAACAACACCAACAATATTACAACTTGCTGATAGTTCAATAGTCACTCCAGATGGTCTTGTAGAAGATGTGGTAGTTACCCTAGACTCATGGGAATACCCTATTGATTTTCTCATCCTATCACCAAAAGTAAACTTTGTTGGCTATCCAGTCATCCTGGGGAGACCTTGGTTAGCCACCACTGATGCAAAAATTATTTGCAGATCAAGAAGTATGACAATTTCAAATGGTCAGGCAATAAAGAAAATAGCACTCTATCCTCCTGCCCAGCCTTAGCCAAATTTGAAGGATCTCATTTGGCTAGAACTAGGAGATGAGGAAGAAGAGGTCAAATATGTTGCTCAGCTCATGATGATGCATAGACAGTCTTTTCTGAAAATGTAAGAGGAAGATGATGTAATACAAAGTGTTCTTACCAATGAGTGTATAACAACAAAAGATGTTTCTGAAAGTATTATTTTGCAGCTATCTACCTATGAAGATTGTATCTTTCCAACAAGCCCTAAAATAATTAGTCAATTATTACCATGTGAAATTGCTACAAACCCAGTACCTGAGATGTCAAGGGTAGAGCTAACAACTGCTGTGGAAATTTCCCCTGGTCGTAATCTCCATGTAAACAACTAGTTGCCACTTCAGAAAATGGAACAGTTAACTAAACTCTTGTGTAAGCATGAGAAAGCCTTTGCTTGGAATTATGGAGAAATACTAGGACTGAACCCCAAGCTCTGTACCCATAGGATCTACGTTAATGATGGCAGCTTACCACTATGCCAGCCTCAAAGAAGGATAAATCTAGCATTGAGAGAGATAGTCAAAAGTGAATTACAAAAATTATTAGATGGTGGTTTCATCTATCCAATCTCTAATAGCAAGTGGGTATCACCATTAGTCATTGTACCTAAGAAAGGGGGGAAATGGAAAATATGTGTGGATTATAGAGAGTTGAATAATGCCACAAAGAAGGATCATTTTCCTTTACCTTTTAATGATCAAGTCCTGGACACTCTGGCTGGTAAGAAATATTTCTCCTTTCTAGATGGATACAGTAGGTACAACCAGATCAACATTGCTCCAGAAGATTAGGAGAAGACTACATTCACATGCCCCTGGGGTACATATGCCTATTTTGTATTACCATTTGGTCTATGCAATGCACCAGCTACCTTCCAAAGAGTTGTAATCAACATTTTTGCTCATATATCACATGATTGTATGGAGATATATATGGACGACTTTACTACATTTGGAGTCACCTTTGAGGAAGCCCTGAAGAATTTGGAAATAGTGCTAATCAAATGTCAAGAACAAAATTTGTCTCTCAATAGTGAAATTTTTTTCATGATGATGCAAGAAGGCATAGTGTTGGGACATTTCATATCTAAAGTTGGAATCCAGATAGATCCTACAAAATAGAGGTAATTGTAACATTTTCTATTCCTATAAAGAAGAAAGATGTTAGGTCTTTCCTATGACATGCTGGATACTATAGAAGGTTTATCCAAAATTTTATTCAAATAGCTAGTCCTCTATATACTTTGCTTACTAAAGAGGTTGAATTTAACCGGACAAAAGAATGTGATGAATCCTTCCTGCAGCTTAAGAAACTGTTAACCACTGCACCCATACTTAGGGGTCCTGATTAGACTTTTCCATTTCACATTCACATAGATGCTTCAAACTATGCAATAGGTGTTGTCTTAGGACAAAAGTCTAGTAACATGGAAAATGCAATTTACTACATTAGCAAAAGCCTCCATGGACGAGAGTTAAACTACACAGTGACAGAGAAAGAATTACTAGCAATATTATATTCCTTGAACAAATTATGTTATTACATAATTGGCTATCCTATTTTTGTTCATACTGACCATGCAGCAATAAAATATCTCATAAAAAAACTTGCTATCATAGGCAGGTTAGCAAGATGGCTTCTTCTTTTGTAGGAATTTGACATTACTATAGTTGACAAGCCTGGCAAGGCAAATGTAGTAGCTAATTATCTATCAAGAATCCACCATACAGAACAAGATACTACTCTGATAGATGATGCATTTCCAGATGAGCACTTGTTTCATATTGTTGTCCAAAGTCCATGGTATGCTGACATAGCTAATTACCTTGCAGCTAACAAAGTTCCAACACATTTTTCTTACAAAGAAAAAAGACTACTGGTTGAAAAAAGTTTTAATTTCTCTTGGATTGATAACATGTTGTTTTACACTAGACCTGATCAAGTAATGCACAGATGTGTGAGAGAAGATGAGACATATGACATTCTCCATGTCTGCCATGATGAACCGTGTGGGGGACACTTTGCAGCAAAAAGAACAACCCAAAATATTTTAACAACTGGATATTATTGGCCTACACTTCACAAGGATTTAGCCAGCTATACAAGAAAGTGTGACAAATGTCAAAGAATGGGCAGACCGACTAAGTCTGATGAAATGCCATTAAATCCACAAGTGGTGGTCACTCCATTTGACAAATGGGGTATGGAATTCATTGGTCCAATAGACCCTCCATCCAATGGAAATTCTTACATCCTGGTGTGCACCAATTATTTGACCAAATGGGTCGAAGTAAAAGCTATGAAACATGCTCGAGACCATAAAGTTGCAAAATTTTTGTATTGTGAGATTTTCAAAAGATATGGAGTACCGAGAGAGCTTGTAACTGACCAGGCACCCAATTCACTTCCAATTTAATAATAGAGCTCATAGAAGAATACAATATCAGACATAGGAAGTCCAGCCCTTATCACCCTCAAGCCAATGGACAGGCTGAAGTTACAAATCGGGAAATAGAAGCCATTCTAACAAAGACAGTTCATCTGCATCACCGGGACTAGAGCAACAGATTATTAGAAGCCGTCTAGGTGTATAGAAAAACTTGGAAGACCACTACATGATTCACTCCATTTGAACTATTGTATGGAAAAAAACTATGCTACCAGTTAAATTTGAACACAAAACATTGAGGACAACACTGCAGTTAAATCTTGATCTTCCTGCAGCACACAAGGAACGATTACTGCATCTCAATTCCTTGGATGAAATATGTAAATCTGCACTGGAGTGAACTGAACTAATTCAAAAACAAAGGAAGAAATGACATGACTCACATATCAAGAGCAAACAATTTCAAGTTGGAGACTGGGCATTGCTGTATGATTCAAGATTCAAGGAAACACCAGGAAAGTTGCAGACAAGATGGTTGGGGCCATATGAAATAAGCCATGTTTTCACCAATGGAGCCATCTAGTTGACCACAATTTATCTAGTACAATTCAAGCTTCTAGTCAATGGACATCGGCTAAAGTTGTATCACCAACCTCAAACAAAAGAAGACTTCCTGTAGCAATTCAAACAAAAAAATTTAAATGAGCAAAAGGTAACACTTCCTGCAGCAGAGGGTGCGAACCTTCTTTCAGTAGCTCTTCAGTAAAATCCATCAAGCATGTCCATAATAAATGCTTCCTGTTCACATGAAGTACATTATTTCATTCACTTTCTATTTCTACTTTCCAACTCATCTCATTTCTTTAATCTACCACCCACCCACCTTCCGCGTCATCATTATTTATTCCTTTAAAAAACTTTCAATAAGCAGTCGGGTACGCTGACGTAGGCTGCTGCCACTTTTGTACCACTCTCGCCACCTTTTCTGGCATGTGCAAAGAATGAATGATAGGTACGTGCTTTTCAAATTTTTTCCATTTTTAGCACATAGATTTCAATAATTGTATCTAGTACTACAAAATATATATCATTATGACATTACGCCAGTTTCATCCCTCATGCCACATCTGCCAAGTGTGGACACTTGTTAATGTTAAGTAGGGGGGAGGGAAGTGTATTAATTCCAAACTGTCATTTCTATTTGCACCTGAAATATTTTATGTCACTTCAAATCTGTACTTAGCCTTGCCTCATTAAAGTTCTAAGTGTTATATCACACAATTGTTGTACTTGTATTCCCGAATCCTCCATGATTGTTAGACTAGATGTGACTTATAATTAAATTAAGTGACAACCCCTAGTAAATATTCTAATCTCTCCTGATTTAATTCATCACCATTATTCATGCCAAGAAAAATAGAGAAATTAAGGAGAAAGCTCATAGTCCTTGTAGTCGGGAATTCAAATAAGGAATAAGGCATCTACCTACTACTGAGAAGGAAAATTGAAATTAGCAGGCATAGATGGGAGGCTAGCTGCAAAGACATGAGATGATTGTGCATGGTGTGTTACTCTTAGATGTTGAGGTGGTAAGAATATTCAATGCATACAGCTGGTTGGGGTATTTCCTAAGGTTAAAAAAATTTGATGAGGATTCAGCAGCAGAATTTGTGAGTATATTTGAAGAAGGTCAAGCAACAGCGTAGGGATTAACAGTGGTCACAATAGAGGAGTAGATTGCAGAAGTTACTGGATTACCAATGGTTGGAGAATATTACCCTAATGTTCATGATGCTAGATCAGCAAGGGTTTAGTTCACCCTACCGGATGATCCTCCTTTGGAGATTACCAAACAGGGTTGCAAGAGAATGTCTATCCCTTCGCCGTATAATGAGTTGGCTATGCATATCATCAAATATTTCACATGTGAAGGGAGATTTTCCAATTTACATGTACATCATTTCAAATTACTGAGTTATGTGAGGCATAATCTAGCAGTAAATGTTCCAAATGTTTTGTATAACATGCTATGCATTAGTGCTGAAGAGACCCAAAAAGGGAATGTAAATTTTGTTACCCACCATGCCCTAATTAAACTGTTAATAGAAATATCTCTTAGGGATGCCTCTCCCATGAAATGGTCAGATTTTGTCCAGTGGAAAACCCTACAACCACAGGTTAACCCTAATGAACAAATTGGGCATGATAATGTAATACCAACTGACCCAGCCGTTGAAAAAGATACCCAAGGGGCAGAAACTGTAAATCTTCAAGAAAATGTACCCTTACCTGCTCATGAGAGAAATGTACCTACCTCTTCCCAAGCCAAAGGAAAACAAAAATTAGAGGAAGAACCTTCAGTTCCTGCAACCAAACCACAAATCCCTACTTCTTCGAAAGGGAAGAAAAGGAAGCCAGTTCCTGCAGCAGCTACTCCTGCAGCAGATAAGCCGAAGAAGACTAGTAAAGAAAAGGCTATAGAAATTATGGAGACCCCTGTGAAAAGGGTTCCTAGAATGAGAGGGAAGCTCCCTAGGGAATCCTCCATAATCCAACCCGCTTCTCCTATGCAATCTGTTGAATAGCCCAATGTGCAAATAATTTCAGACAATTCCCCAAATTAGTCTACAGTTCTAGACTTTCCTCCACACTCCACAAAAAATTATGAAGTTGAACCTGGTGATTTTCAAAAAAATTCCCAGGAAATCCATTAGAATATTCTAGTCATTAATGAGGAGAATGCCTTAGTAATCCATCAGTCAGCCCATGCAAAAAATGCCTTAGTGCCCTAAAACAAAACATGGTTAGTAAGTTTCCTAGAGCAGTCTTGGAAGGAACAGAGGAGGCAAAGAAATCAGACAGAATATAGTGGCCCAATCACATTGCAATCACTTCTCTTTGGATTGCATAATAAGTATGTGTTAACAACAACTCTATGGAGAGAAGAAAAGAAGAAACTAAAGAAGTTCATAACAAAGAAAGAGGAAGAAATTGCAGAATTGAAAGAACAACTAGCAAAACAAAAATAGAAAATGGATCATGCCCTCAAATTGGCTGATCAGATCATTGCGTGTAGGCCACCTCCTAGGGTCTATACCATGTGTTTGAAGGAACAGTTCCTCTTTTTCTACCTAGTGATGACCATCAAAGATATTGATTCTGAGTTCAAGTCATCCCAAGAGTTTTATGGTCTTTATCAGACTCTTCCCACATGGCAACAAAATATCCTCTGTGAACTATACATGCATAACTTCATTATCCCAGCAGAGACTTAGTGGAATCCTCTACTCTACATAGGGGATATCCACCTAAGGGCATTGATGTTGTGGATGCACAACGAAGCCAACTATGACAGACAATTGGAAAATTATAGGGAACAAGAGAAAATAGAGCCGTTACCATTAAGAGTAGAGAGTAGCAAGCCAGCTACACTCTTCAGAGATTGGCTCAATTTGACTTATGGAAAAATTAAGGAAGAAACAAGGGACACAATTTTTGGGATTAGAACAGAGGTTTATGCCGAATATGATGGTTTATCTTAATTTTTCTTTCAATGAGCCCTGGCCGGAGCCAGAAGAAGATGGGGTAGGTTATCTGAGGTATTGAAGAGATCAGAACCACATAGTCCTATCAACCTCCAAAAAGCTATCCAAAGGGTGCCAAAATACATACAGCTGGGAAGGAAAACTAGATAGGAACTCTGGTGTCCACTCACCATGCAGCCACCAATGCTCCTCTAGCCCCTATATGACATCAACACTAATAGATTGGACCAACTCCAAGAAGACCATAGAGTGGGTGTCTAGGAAAGTACAAGGGGGTTCTATTACACCTTTAAAAGTCAAAGGAGAGGAAGAACAGAGGTTGGAGATCTTAGGGAAATCACCAGAAGATATAATTCTTGAGGACACGCATTCAGCTTGCCAAGGGGCAGATGATGAGCCTATTTTATTGTCTTTATTATATTAGTCCTTGCACTCTATTTTCAAGTATTATTATAACAATTGTGAACTTTAAGTTAGTTGAACTTTTGTTAAGTACATAAAAGAACCATTAAGCCATGGGTGGAATAGATATGTCATATTACACCAATATTATATATATGTTGCAGTATTTCATATAATAATTTGAATGTGTGTTCTAACATATGGATTAATTTGATAAGCTTCTTGCATGAATATCTTTTGCATATTAACTAATCTTGCCAAGGAGTAGGAGTCGCTGTGAGTGGTCGATAGCATTGAAGGAGGACGTAAAGACTAGCTTCATGCGGATAAGCCATCATAGCAATAGAAGACATAGCTGCCAAAAATTAGAAGCCATTATTTTAGAGATGCATAAATATATCTCTGCTATATTCCCTCCGTATTACCAGCATGTTGACTTGATCGGCCAGACTTCATTGTGCACGTCATGGGCCGTTGCGCTTCCTATTCTCTTTCTTTGGTGTGGTTTTTAGTTAGTTAGTTCCTTTTCTATTTTGAATAAAGAAGTAAATCCTCTATTTATAGGGAGGAGACTATTTGTTTGTAAGTTCATATTTTTGGAAGGAGAACAATGTTCTGATTGTATCTTGTTCAGCAAGTTCATTTTCAGCTTGATGTCTTATTTTTCATGTAACCAGTTTTGAAAGATAATGAAGTAACTTTTGGTTCATATTCTGTGTTCATAGTTTAGCAAAATCCAACCAAGGGGGCCCACTTGGTAGGTGGATTAGAGTAGAAGTAGAATAGATTTACTTCCTGCATTTCCAATATTCTAGATATAATATTATAGTTTCTTCCTGCAACATTGTACTTCGTTAATGTTCTTGCAGCACCTGCAAGGATAGCTTTAGTGAATGCTCTAGGTTGAGAGAATAAATTTCAGTAGAAGTTTGCAAGTTATAGAATTAATTTTAGTAAGGACTAAGTGTGTTTCCCTTCCTGTATCCCTAGTATAGATTCCTTTCATGTATTTTACTTTCCTGCAGTATCAGGTAGATTGGCTCCTTAAGGAGCTTAGTGCACATATTGTGCTATACCATTTCAAGTATATGTCCCTGGGTTGACAAACTAAATGCACCTCATGGTGGGATAAGTGATCCTTAGATTGAATTTATTCCTAAGAGAGGCTTTGGGCACAATTACTAAGCACCTATTGTGAGGCGGTTCACTCACTTCAAAATTGCTAAAATAATATTAAGATATATAAAGGTACTCTTGATGTAGGATTATTTTATGATGCAAATTTTGATTTTACATTAAAAGTTTTTACTGATTCAGATTTAGGTGGAGATCCCAATGATGGGAAATCTACTTTTGGGTATTGTTTCTTTCTTGGTTCAGGTGCTATATCTTGGAAAAGTAAAAAAGATCAATCTGTTTCTCTATGTCTATCAAATCTGAATAAAAAAGTTGTACTAATGCCTCTAAGGAAGCCTTATGACTTAGAATAATTCTTGTATATTTGGGTCTACCTCAACAAGAACCTACACCTTTATATTGTGACAATCAAAGTGAAATAGCCTTGGAAAATAACCTGATTTACCATGGAAAGTCAAAGCATATTTCTCTCCACCACCACTTCAATAGAGAGAAAATTAAATAAAAGAAAGTTTTCCTCATCTATTGCAAGGGCGAAGATCAAGTTGCAAATATTTTGACAAAGCCTCTTTCTAGAGAGAAATTTGAATTTCATTGCAAAAATTTGGGTTTGATACCCCTTGATGTAAATACCCCAAGTAAAGATTAAAGGGGGTGTTAGAATTTAATCTTTCCTTGGTGAACTATGTAATTAAAGAATAAACCAAGGTATCCTAATTTGTATTTGTCCTATAGTACAAGTAGGAGGACATGTCACATTTTTGTAATTCCTTTAATAAGGAAATTAGATATTCATCCTTAAGAGGATTCTCACATTTGGCACACACTCAATGTGAATGTGGCATTCATAGAAGATGGACGTTACATGCAAACTCCTCCACTCATCTCTATTTAAGAGATGCCTCTACACACACTTGCTCAATAATCCTCTCTATTTTCTCACTTCTCCTCACATTCTCAAACTTTCTCTCATTATTGTAATGAGCTTATTTCTCTCATTCTCTCTTCTTCTTTAGGCTTTGTGCCGCATTCATATTATACACAAGGGATTTTTTCTTGTTTTTTACCCTTTCAAAATTCTTGTGTTCTTCTGTTGGTCTTGGAGCAATTTGGTGAATTTGGTGTTTGATCTATTGGAGCAATATCTCACTCTTTGTGTATTTGGTAAAACTCTTACTTTTTCTCACTCACTTGGATTCTTTCCTAAGATTGTTTCCATTTTTTTAATATTTCTAACACAATTGTTATCCACCTACCACTGTACGAAGCATTTATTGAAGACCTAATCTGACCATTTGAGGGTATATAATCAATTTAGGCATTCATTCTTCATTGCAAACAATGATTAGCATTTTCATATCATTCTAAAGGTGATTCAAGAGAGATTTGAGTAGAGTTTGAAAATATTCCACCTGTGCATCGATGACAAGTATTGAGAAGTTTGAAGAGACATTGTTTCCAAGTTACACAGAGTGTTTCACAAACCCTAACTTGCAGAAATGGTAGCCAGTTCATATGTTGGTGTAAAATGACAAAACAAGGAAATGATGAATGTTTAGTTGGTTAGGAGCGACACGTGTGCACCACCAAATTTCTGAGTCATTCCTGAAACTGTGATGAAGGGAGATCTTACGAGATCCCAGTCATCATTCACCTAAGGTACTCATGACCCATGATGTGCAAGCATGTTATATGTGAAAAGTTGGAGAAGTTGAAAATTTTTAATTGAGGGAAGCGTATGATAAACTATGTGAAAACAAATTTTTAAAGGTTGATCATCAACATATTTCTGAGAAAGGGTTAGTCTGTACCCTAGACTTCCCACATGACTTTAAGGTTGAATGGATTAGGATTGTGTTGAGAAGGACACATGATATGTGTCTATGGTTAGAAATTGACTAGTAAAGATAATAAAAGACATTATTCACCAAGTTATTGGTTAGCCCATTATACAAGGGAAGCATACAATACGTTGTCAGAAAAAGGAGGATATTAAAAAGTTCACTTTGGGCAAGTGGAACAAATGAGGAATGACAATTTCTATGATCACCGATCTAGAAATTGATTTTGGAGTAAGAGTCATTGCACACAAATTCTATCAATCTAACAGATTGGATAGTGTCCCATGTGTAGTAGTTGACCAGGCATGGAAAATAGTAAAGAAGAATCATACTTATGATCTTGTCGAGTTACATTTGACTCAAATTGTTGAGAACCTATCAGAAATAACGAAGGCAAAGAACTCTATGTGTAAGTTTGGTTCCTTACTTGTTTTCATATTCTTTTATGTACATAACACTTTTACTACAATTGGAAATGTTTTATGGAGTCAAGACCGACCAATAAAAGTTCAGATTACTGAGTTCATTCAGAAATTAGGAGAGAGTTTTGATATTGTGATGGGTAATTACCTTATGGAGTTCAAGAAAAAGATAAGATAAAGGAGCAGAATCCTGGTATCACCTGGTATCACCAGTGGAGAAACATTATAATGATGTTTTCTTTCTAGTTGATACTCATAACACCTATGTACAAGTCATAGTACCAAGGGTAGCATGGCTAAGGCCATTTCCCTATGAAGTAAACATAGATGAAACATCTACAACTATCACAACTCTACTTGCAGAGGAAATAGATAGGAAGGCCAGGAGATTTGGAAACTATGATGAAACTAAAACAAAGATAACTTCAAATTTGAAGGTTGCTATAATGGAGAGGAATAGAAAGAAAATTGTGAAGAATCTTGAGAAGATGTTAGGAGAAGAAGAAGAAGAAGATGCACCAGTATAGATCACAACAGGTTAAGGAGAGGACCAATCTAGTGATTCTAAGGAAAGTGATGATGATGTAGAAGTGGACAAAAAGGGAAAGAAAGTGATGGTTGTCAAGCCAACCAAGAAGAGGAGTTCACAATAGAAATCTACTCCTCCTGCCACATCTTGACTGAGAACCAAAGCATCAATAGTTACTATATCTGACGAGCCACCAAAGAAGGAGATGGTAAAGGATGCTGAAGGGGTTAGCTCAAGGAAGAGAAAACAAGTTCAAACTGAATCTGAGCTAAGTCGCCCTAAGAGGAAACCAAGAAGAAAATATGTTATAGGTAAAGATGAAGAACTGAGAGAAACCAAAGACATCAGAAAGTTTGAATTTGCAACACACAAACATCCTTCCAATGTTGATGAAATTTTTCACAACATCCAGAATTCAATAGGTTTGTCAAGTTTTAAGTTTATTAAGTTTGAGAAATTAAGAAAAAATGATAAGACTAAGATAAAAGAAGCTATGATCGACATGTTAGTAACATATAAGATGACACCTTTGGAGATTGGGAACCTAGTTCCTGATGAGCTAGAAAGAAAAATTGATGAGAGATGGTAGCATGACATGATGACAGAAAGGAAAATCAGAGAAGGAGCATTAGCTCAAATTATGCCCGAGTTAACAAAGAAGCAGAAAGAAAAATTTGTGGATCAATATAGAAATAGATTCATTCCTAAATTGAGAGCCTATTCCATACTGAATAATTATGTAGAAGGTATTGTGCAAAAAACCCGAAGGCTATGGAAGATTATCTTTGGCTTAATAGTTGACAATAATAAAGATGAGGGCACATCTAGAAAAATTGAGCTTAACAACAAAGAAGACATTTATGAGCCAAACAATACTGATGATAAGACACATGATGATATTGAAAATGAAATGATTGACATTGTTGAGGATGAGATGAAGGAAGATGTTGAAGATGAGGAGAAAGATAAATTTGAGGAAGAAAAAATTGAGGACTTAACAATTTATGAAGAAACACAAGGTTTGAATGTCGAGGAAAATGGAAATGATGCACTTATAATTCTAGATTCACCTACAGAGGCCAAACTTGAAGAAAATGTAGAGGGAGATAAAAGAAAAGAAGAACAAGCAAATAATTCTGCATTAGATATCTCTAAATCACTTGAAGAAGTCAAAGAGGTGACTAAGACTCTGAAGACTAAGGAGGAACAAGAACCTAAGGAGGAAGAGGCAATTCAAGCCTTGGTACAATTACCTAATGTTACCCCTCTGGTATTTACTAAAGTTAAGAGTGTTGATACATCTTTCAAGAAAATCCTTAATACTTAGAAGGAGATAGTATCAATCAGTGGTGATACTAATATTTTGAAAGATGAACACAAGATGAGTAGCAGCTCACCAGATCCAATGAAGAAGAAATCACATAAGAAGAAGAAGGATGGGAGATCTGAAGTTACACTTGACAAAGTTATATTCATTCCAAAATTGGATACTGATAACTTATCTTATGAGCATATGCTAATCTTGCTAGACTTATTGAACAAGAAGAGGAAGCAAGAAGAATTGAAATGAGAACATCAACAGAAGCATAATATACATGAAATAAAAGAAATATTTGTTGATGCATTTGAATTTCAAGACCTAAATGAGAAGGCACCTATCTTGGAAAAAAAAATTCATATTGTTTAGAAGGTGAACATCGATGACATAGTTTCAAATGAGAAGCTCCTACAATGACCCGAGAGAAAATTTGGGACCAAGGTACTTGAGAAAGTTGCAACAAAGCTTACTAAGAAGTAGGTTGCACTTTCTGATCTGGTAAGAAACTTAGAAGAAGTAATATAGAATGTTCTCTCTTTGTAAAAACAACTATGTGATACTAAATTCTTTACAAAGGAGGAGAATCAACAACTTATTCAGAAGCTACAAATAGATCTAAAGTCAACATGACAGTCACTGAGCATGGATGCAAGTTCTAGCTCTTTTCATTTTAGCAAGTTGACACATGCCCAAGGGAGACTAGCTGAGCTTATGGATAATGAAGGTAGAATAAGGGAAAAATTGATTTCAATTCAAACAATGTTGATAACTCATTTGGAGGTTATGCAGAAAGAGGTGAAAGTGGAAAAGAAACTAGCACACGTAGATCTACCTCTCAACATTGCAGAGAGTCTGATTAATCTATTTTTTGAGCTAGAAATCAAGTTTCAATTTTTGGAATTTGTAAGGACAATTTGGAATAACACACTAGCCATGATACTATAGATCCATAAACCATTTTTGGATAAGTATGGTTTGACCCCAATGACCCCATCAGAGAAATATAACTAGAGTGACAAAAACAAGGGGGAAATTTCATATATTCAACAGGGGAAAACTTAATTATGTATGTACATATGTTGTAAAGGTAGTGAAGTCTTTATGGAGAAAGACTGAGTTAGAATCCTAGGGGGAGTTCTAAGTTCTAAAGTTCTTTTGAGTATTATATTTTTTTGGACTGAAGAGTCATGAAATTTTTTTTTTTGCACTAATGAAAAAGGGGGAGATTGTTGATCTCCAAGTTTTTTTGTCTATTAGTGTCCCACACTTAGTCATAATCAAGGCAGGTTGGTCAGTCATCACTGCGACCGAGCCATCCGACTAAGGCCAAGACCGATTAGTAGTTATTGTTGATTAAGTCAAAGGTTGTCAAGTACTCAATGGATGCCGAGAAGAATGATTTTTGAGTTGCATAGAAGAGTTAGTGCTGAGAAACAACATATAGTTATGCCGAGCAAGACAATATTGACCGAGCACCAGTGTTTGGGTATGCCGGGTAAAACAATTTTTGTATATGTGTTTGGAATGGTACAAACACCAAGGTAAACTATTTTGGCCAACTTCTATGGAGCATTTAATGATCATGCATAGATATTTAATGCATTAATTATGTGCTATTTTTATGATCATGAATCCCTATGCAATCCATGCAACCAATCAAAATTAGGGATGCCTAAGCGACAAAAGATGATGGATCTAGATCATTGATCTTGATCTGGATGATCTATATATGGGATGATTCAAACCCTAATCTATGTGTGTTAGAAATTACATGTTTGGATGCAGATGTGAAGAGTAGAGATTAGAATTATATGCATGTTTTTCATATCTAAAGCATTGACTAGATAGAGTGACCGAGTAGAGCAGTGAAGAGCAGAATAAAGATAAATCAGATTGAAGATCAGTTAAGAGTTGGAAAGAGGAGATCCATTATAAACATTTGTAGTGAAGATTGAAGGATCAGGTACTGATACATTCTAACAAGTGAATGAGGGTAAATCTCTTAATAGAGTGGTCCTACCAGGACTTTGTAAATCTCTTAAATGAGTGCTTACTTTTTTGTAAGTTTAAATCCTTTAACAAGGTAGATTGTATAAGTTTGAAAGCTCTAAATAGGGTAGACCCCTCATAGGGTAGATCATTAGAAGTGATCAAAACTTTGTATCCCTAATAGGAACACTTTATTACTGTAGTAGTGAAGATTTATGAGTGTCATCTCCACCCTAGTTTTACCTTCAAGGGTTTCTAGGTTACCAAAATATTTGTGTTATGTGTTCATAATTAGATGTTAAATCTTTACAAAATTTTAATTTATGTTTATGAATACATGTTTGAATCAGTTTTTTTAGAATTGGTAGAAGTTTTATAGATCTGATTCACTCCCCTCTAGGTTACAACTTTCCCCTATTAGACTTCCAACATATACATCTCAAAAATTAGAATGGGATAAGAGAGTGAAGGGAATATCAAGACTAGATCCCTCCCTTAGCATCTTAAGGTGCATGTGGAGGAGGTGCATCTATTCTAGGTGGAGGGACCACTCCCTTAGATATCACCAAGTACTTCAAATATGGAGGTACCAGCTTCACCAAAGGCACTGCTAAGTTGTATGCTGGCACATAGTAGGATGCCCTACTGGTTTGATGGGTAACCTTGCACTAACAGACCTTCCAAAATCCCTCAACACCCCCAAGAACATGTTGTGCATTTCCCATCTCCGCATCTTCTCTACTTGTGGGAAGGACATCATCTCCAGCTGAACCTAAAGTCCCACCCTCCCCGCACTAGTTTTTCTCCCCTGATGCTGGTGCCCTGCTCAAACTAGCACCAATATCCCCCTTTCTCTCCTCAACAATAGAGCTATGTTTCCTATTCCCACAACTCTCCAAGGGACATCCTCCTCATCGATCCATGAAACTCTCTCTGCCAAATCAGTAAACCTTGGGAATGGATATTATGCAAAGTAATCCCTATACTCTGGCATTACCCCTGAATCTACAACTTCATCCCAATAGTCCCAAGATAATTGCTTCATCTACGTAATCTCCTATAATGAAAGGGTGGGAGATAATCTGGGAGCCCAACCCTATCGCTCCTCATCTAAAAAATGAGCATATGTAGTAAACTTCTACGATATACTCTGAGGCCATCCGTACTACCTCAATACCTAGTAGATAGAAAAATTATCAATAATGGAAGAGTTCCCCCTAATAAATGGACGAGAAAAAATAGGTCTCTCCTTTGAGATCTCCAATTCCCCAAGGCCTTTATCCCTCGATATGGCCTCTAGGTCATTGGACTCAAATCATCAAGCTGACACATCCAATAGTCAGTCTTCCTCAATTAGGGATGTGTAATAAAACCTTCATATCTATATACAAATGGCTGACCATCCTTATGTGAATCATTTGTAACTGGCCTACTAATGGGAAGGTGCTCCCATGCCCATACCTCTAAAAGCAGTACTCTTGTATCCATACCCCTCGCACCTCAGATTACCATCTTGTGCATCTCATTATACATCTATGAAAGAAGGCACTAACCCCAATCCAACTTTTCCAGCCTGGTGAGAAGTCTCTCCAATACTCAGCGTCATCCGCACGAAAAACCCTGCTGACCTTTGTTAGCCATACAAAATAGACCATTGAATCCTGCCATAATTCAAGCAAGAGAAAACTGAGCCCCATATCTAATCATTATGTCATCCCAGGTGATATCTCAGTCCAAGATGGTGTGATCATGAAACACCTAGATAAGCTCCTGTATAACAAGTAGTGGATTCATGTCATACTCCACTCTCTCGCCAACAAATGGAATCCAGAGGATCTTATAGATGTCCTTGGGAGTGATGGTCATCTCACTAGTAGGCAGGTGGAAAGTATTATGCTCTCTATGGAAACACTCAACCAGAGATGTGAGAAACTCATGATTAACATGGATATCATGTATATCAAGCAACCATACAAACCCACACTCTTTGATGTGACCTCTCTAGGCATCTAAAAAATTCCTCGCTAACATCATGGTCAGTGGGAAGGTTGATCATAACTGTATATCAGGAAGTTCCACCTGCAAAAAGAAAAGCAATGGGAAAACATCAGTAAATAATCAAAATTGAGCTAAATATGCTGAACAAACAAACAATGACTATCAGATAGGCTATAAAACATGCCAATAAATCTAAATCCATGATCAAAGAAGATGAATATTGGTGACCAGACATTAAAAAAAAAAAAGAATCACTATTTCCCAAACCAAAAAGTACAAACAACATCATTGGCATAAGAACTCGTACAAGAAAAGATCATGGCCCGTACGACAAAACATCATGATATGACTAAAGATATAGGGATAGATGATATTCTATAAATTTAGGAAGAGAGTCGTATGAGTCAAGGGTGCTTCCCAGACAACAAAACTAATAGGCCAAAATGAAGAAATGAATCTGACGGTTTGAAAATGACTCAAACGTCTAAAAATTCACTCAAAAAATCACAAGAATGGAATCAACAAGAACGTTTTTTGACTACTTAATGGAGGCGGATAGTTCTAGGGCCAGTTGTGCCTTTCCATGCACTCAAATTGGTGATTTTTCAATGGGACCACCTTTTTTACTCATAGAAGGTTTTTGAAATTTTAAAATCAAAGAATTAAAATGAATTGAAATGACCCCTTTGGCCCTTATATAGGTTTTTGACCTAATTTTCAACTTACTTCGACTAACATGAAAATTTCACCCTTAGCTATTTGGACAGTCCTAAATCCATTTTTGGAATCAAAATTGAAATTTGATGTCATTTTTCTAGTAAAAAAGAAAGTTAATCTGTTAATCTATTATAGTTTACTGTTGACACTATCTTTGCCAGATTCCTCCTCAATTTCATTCCTCATCAACTGAACTATGCATCCTCCATTTCAATCCAAGAGAGTCAACCTTGGTCAGCCCTAGTCAACTCTTGGTCAAAATTAATTAACCAAACCTCAAATCAAGCTTGAATCTAGTCCTTCATCATCTATGATCTTATTGCGATCAATCTAATCAAATTGATGCTTTCTATTCATAAAATATCTGTCGCAATCATGCTTTCCGCCCTAACAACAGTTTTTTTTATCCTGGGAGGACAACATTAATATATCAATAATTTAAATTAATCAACAAGCTTGATTACTAGGGGCATCAGAGCTCTATATCAAATCAATATTATTTCTGCATAAGTGATTTCATCGCCTCACATCAAGTCACTTTGATAGATATCTAACCCAATTGAATCTCTAGGGGCATATTAGTTACATCACATCACATCAATCTGATAGTGCCTCCAAATTAGGTGATTGGCTTCATGAGGACCCATATCAAGTCAATTATCTTGAGAAATTGATCAAATGAAAATTAATCTCATTGTACCAAATCAAGTTGATTAGTCATTCAAACCAATACAAAAATTGGGAAATCTTCTTTGAGACGGATATTCAGTTTCATCTCTTCACATCAAGCTGAATATTTAGATCTCCTTATTATTCTTCACTCATTCAAGTCCATAGTTTATATCTTCAATCTTCAATCGATCTTTGTTCAATCAATTTCATAATTGGTTATGATCTTTGGGATATTTTCATCGCTTCACATCAAGCTATTCATGATCTATCATCAAAT
The DNA here is from genome assembly GCA_018584345.1 of Thuja plicata. Taxonomy (NCBI): domain Eukaryota; kingdom Viridiplantae; phylum Streptophyta; class Pinopsida; order Cupressales; family Cupressaceae; genus Thuja; species Thuja plicata. The sequence continues at coordinate 25,933 of MU221590.1, forward strand.
TTTCTTTGAATAAATGCGTTGCTCGCACATCAATTCAAAGAGGGACAAATGTAATAACCTAAAATTTGTCTAGTAAACCTATAGCCCCTAATTTAATTAATTGGTCTTAAAAATCCTAAAATCTAATTTCCTTCAATACAAAACCTTAATTGTGCAATCAAATCCTAATAATCTCTCTTGCATAATTAAGCCAAATTTCTGAGTCAAATCATCAATTTAATCTTAATTCAAGCTTGAAAAATCAATTAATCACTATACATTGGACACTTAAATAAAATTTCTTGCACTTTTATTAAGTGAACCCATTCACACATGGGAGTGCACACTTAATCTTGATTAAAAGAGGGATTTACCAAATTTGTCCTCATCCTCCCCCATTAAATACAACTTTGACCAATCAAAAATATCTCACATGGATTAAGCTCATATGGATTTAAGGAGAGTGCATTTCAACCACCCTTCATGGCTAAATCTCAGTCATCCATCCTGAGGAGGTTTCTATAAAAGGGATAAATTTCATTGTTGAAGAGGAGGAAAATTGTGGGAGTATGGTCATAATGTCATTTTAATTCTAGGTTTTACTCATGTTGTAGAAGTGCATTTTCATGCTGGCTTAGTACTTACATTTTTTTCTTAGATGGTTGAATCCTAGCTTCAATTTCTTAGCATGCTTTTGCACATTGTTAGATTAAACTCATGTTATCTCATGCATTTAGCTTAGTGGCATTTTGCATATCATTTTCATAATCTTGAGGGAAAAGTATACAAGTACATGCATCATGACCACTTTGAATCTTCCATTTTGGAGTTGTATAGTTACAAATTCTAATGTCAATTTGATGAGCATCTATTGATAATAAAAATCACTTCATCTAGGAAGAAATAAGCCAATTTTGGGGGTTGTTGCATAATGATAGAGTTTAATTTGGTGATCACCAATCCCTAAGCTAATGGTTTATAAAGTGTTTGGTTTTTTTCAGGTTGAATACCACATTTACACCACACATATATAACACCATGTTTATAATCTATGTATTCACTAATTCCAATGCCATGTGTTATATAGATACACATTTTCCTTGTGATCTCCCACCATTTTCTTTCCTTCACCATATCCACCAGCTTCATTCTTGACCAATGTGGAACTAGATATAAGAGGATTGGGGGATGAAACATGATTTATAACTATAGAACCTCAATGTCCAATGAAGCCTTAACGTATCTGGTTACTTGATACTCTAATTCAATGCAATTGTAAATTGAGTGAGAATCCTTTATTTTAATTCTAGGGTAATTACACTCCATCAATTTTGACATTGTTCCTTTATTTCCTTACTTTTCTTAGCCTCCAAATCTCTGAACCCATGATAGTCCTTTTCTCTATGCTAGAAAATATTCTTAGTCACTTCCTTTCTATTAATTAGATTAACCTATTCATCCACAATCTATTGGAAATGAGTTGAGTAACTAAGAGGGGAGGGGTGAATCAGTTACCACAAAAGCAAATCCAAGTCCCTTAGATTTCTTAATCAAACTTATCACTCTTCTCGGTTAATAAAAGATATTTTGTTGTTACTCGGTTAACAAAGCAATCTTAAGATATTAAATTTGATTAACCTTTAGTGCTTAAGTGCAGAAACATAAAGCATTAAGAAAATAACATGTACACCAAGATTTACTGTGGAAACCCAATTTGGGAAAACCACCAATTGTAACTAGTTACTATTTTTCACTCTTTTGAAGTGAGCCATGTTAGGAGACAACCCTGTTAAAGGTTACAAAACACACTATTAGGTGTGACCTTGTTAGAGGATTTAATCACCCTGTTAGGAGTGGCCTTGTTAGAGGTCTTTAAACACTTCAATGTAGAAATGCCACCTTGTGAGAAGATTTATGAAAGACTGTTAAGTCTACTCTGTCAAGAGATTTTGGATCACTGCTACAATTGTTAGAGAGTAAAAATGAGTTGACCTGATTAAAGAAGAAACTAACTTTGCATATTTAGATCTCTGTTCTGGCTTTAACTAGATCCTCACTGATCAAATATTATTTTGCAGCTTGGTCTGGATATTCTATCCTTAATCAGAATTCCCTCTTACTTCACCTTCATTCTTCATATCAAAAACTCTTCCACTTTTGCATATTCAATCGAAACATGACCTTGTATATATATGATAGGCCTTGTCAAGTCGACTTGAATACCCTTCCAAATAAACAATAAAACTTAAGTCTGTCGGCTACAATTAACCAATTAAACATAAAGTGTAAATTATTGTTAGTCGACATACACTAAATGCATAACTTAGTTGACACTGTAATCCTTTGATGCCCAACCGTTACTTGGCTAAAACTAAAATTACTATATAGACCGAGTGAACTCAGTTAAATACAGAATGAACTTCATTAACTGATAGAGCTTGGTTAATATAGAAAATCACTTTGGCTGATACTAGAGTCTTCTTGAATACCTGAGAGAGATTGACATACACTGACTGTGCTCAGTTAGGTTTAGACATTTGTGTAACATCACTACATTTGTGTAACATAAATAACAATACACAATTGAATAATTATCTTCAACAATCTCCCTCTTTGGCATTGATGGAAGCATAACATGTCATTATACAAAGAATTTTAGAGGAACAAAAACAAGAATAAAAGTTATAATGTCCTTAGCTTCATTCTGATTATCATCTAGAAAACTCTCTTTGTCCTCACTATCACTGATATACAGATTTATCCTTCTTACATCAATCTCTATTTCTAATAAAATTTCTCCCTCTAACATACTGGTTTCTTTGACATGACATCAATAATCTCTCCCTCTTTGACATCCAATGCCAAAGACTCCATCCAATGAAGTTGTAATTGTTAAGCTTGGGGATCTCCCTTCTGTAAGACATCTTTGATATTTAGCTTAGGCCTTGAAACCTTCCTCGAAAGCACCAAAAGCTCTTCCACTTTCACATATTCAATCTAAACTTGACCTTGTATATATATGGTAGGCCTTGTCAAGTCGGCTTGAACACCCTTCCAAATAAACAATAAAACTTAATTCTGTTAGCTGCAATCAACCAATTAAACATAAAGTGTAAACTTCTATTAGTCGGCTGACACTAAATGCATAACTCAATTGACACTATAATCCTTTGATGCCTGATCGTTACTTGGCTGAAACTGGACTTATCGTATAGTCCAAGTGAACTTGGTTAAATACAAAACTTCCTTCATTAACCAACAGAGCTCGGTTAATACATAAAATCACTTTGGTTGATACTGGAGTCTTCTTCAATGCTCGAGAGAGCTCGGCATACACTGGCTGTGCTTAGTTAGGTTTAGACATTTGTGTAACATCACTACATTTGTGTAACATCAATGAAAATACGCAATTGAATAATTGTCTTCAACACAATCTTCCTTGACTCATTTGATTCTAATGTAATATGGAAAGGGTGTGACTTCTCCTTCTTGATATGTGTAAAAAAATTATTCCCTTTCCTTCTCATTCCTTATGAAAGATGTGATAAACTTGAGATGCAAATATCCTACATAGTTTAGGGTTTCTAGTTGAAATTGTAAGGGGCTCCCCAATTCTAAAGATTAAACTCACACATTTAATCCTTTATTTGTTGTGTGGCCTTGGAGTAAGAAAATAGAATGATTGAGGAGTAATTATAGAAATAGGAAAATTTCTAATGAGTTGACTAATTTCAAAACATAAAAAAAAATTCCTATAAATATAGGGCATACACCTAGATAGGTTGTCTACAACATCTCAGTTGGTTTTCCAGATCAACCATATGTTTTATATTAACTTTCAACCTCTTAATCTCTAAGTCCCTTTATTCTATCTTTGCTTCATAATTAGCCCCGATTACTTATTTTTATTTCATTGGTTGTTGCTTTCACCATTAAAAATTCAAATTTGCATGCCATAAGGCAATTCCAAGAGTCAACATTATAAGTGGAAGGGATATCATAGGAGCATCTGCCTCCTTAGTAGGAGGTATTTATTTCTTCTATATCTCTATCAAAGCTATATTGGCTAGTTTATTCAGCTCCACTCCTCACTAATTAAGTGTCAGTTGTATTTTTGGCTACTTGAATTTTCCTTGCAATGCAATCTATATCTCTTTTTACCCCATTAGTCGCTCTTCTATTTTTTGGATTTTGTTAAGAGCTTCTTGTAGCTCATTATACTCATCATTACATATGAAAATATTTTTGGGTCCCATGAAAAATTTAGGTACAATTATCATCCTAGCATCATCATAATACCCCATAGGAGAGACCATATATTTCTATCCTAAGTTTGGTATATGCTTAGCCTTTTTATTAGTTATCAAGGATATTCATTATCAATTTCAGTCTCAGGACTAAATTTTATATAAAATCTATGTGTTTCTTCTCTTATGGCTTCTTCTCATTTCAAATTTTCACCCCTAATTTCTATTCTCCTATTCCCAAATATGTAGTCTCATTCATAATAAGTATCAAGATTGAAAATATTATCCTATTTTTGAGGCGATTGTTCTTCTTATTTCCCCTTCTCCCTAAGGTAATGAGAACACCTCTATATCCTCTCATGTACTTTAGTATTTTTCTTCTTATGTGTTGGTCATTGAATTTTATTTTCAATCTTCCATTCCTCTTGTTTATTCCCATGCTTTATACCTCAAGATCTTCCCTTGGTGACTACTTGAAATTATTCTTAAGTTTATGTTTCTCAAGCGTATCTCTAGAGGAAGAAGTAGGTTCTTTACATTTTCTAGTTCTTAATAGAAGGTTTTGTTTAATTAATTTAAGGAAGCTCCATTGGACAAAGAACTCATGACTGGCTTTGATGATATTTGAGCTCATAATATCTTATAACAATTTTAAAAAGGTGGAGGGAAAAGTTATCAAGACTCACTAAATAATTCTATTAGTCAAAGGAGAATACAACATCTATAACCTAATCTTCAATAAATTTCCTACCCATAACATGTTGGAGAAAGCTCTCAAGCTACTAGGATCACAAATGAAGACACTTCCATAGAAAGAGAGAAATAATATGATTCACTAGGAAAATGAAATGTATTGATGAGATGTGACCTAATGTACATAATATCTTATTAAAAAGGTAGGAGAAAGAAAGAGAGCACCAATGAGATGTGAGAGTAGGTACAACTACCTGATACAATTAACTAAAAAGTAGGTAATAAAATAATAATAATAAACTATACCTACTCACCTAGAAAATATGAATGACAACTAATATGCCTAAGTAGAACTTAAGAAAGAGTAAATAATAATTTACTCTATCGCCGCCCCTCCCTTAAGTGCCACTTGGGGAGAAGAAATCAATATGGAAAATTATATGATGACGGGTCTTGACAATTAGGCCATGTTAGGTACCTACATACAATGCAATGCAACTAATTGTAGACAATTAAAAAATGACCTGTCACTTTAACACAATAACATTACTAACATTCCTTTTATTTTATTAAATAATCATTATTATTTAATTAAAATGTGCACTTCTATTATATCCTAAAGATTCAAAATCATCATTTTCCTATGAATTCATAATTAAGTGATTTTAATTAATTACCTAATTATTTAATGTCTAATCAAATATTTCATCAACTATTTTGTCTATAAAGTAATTAAATAATTAACATTATTTAATTATTCCATA
>MU221591.1:16413-28231 GCA_018584345.1 Thuja plicata
TTTCGTAGCAGTTGGAGGGAATTGATCCTGATGATATGCTAATTCATGAGCCTGCAGTGATGGAAGAGGTTTTCCAAGAAAAGAACATAGACAAAAACCTTGAAGAAAATTATTTTTTCAATATCATAGAAGGTTTTTGTGACAGATTATGTGAGGAATCTTTATCCCCTAGGGCAAAGGTTCAAAGTTATGTGTCTATTGAAAGAAGCCTAGTCTTGGATTGCTCTCTTCGTAAGGAATCTATGCATGAACATGAGTTGGAACCAATTCCAAACCCTCAAGGAATTGACAGTTATGAAAAGCTCCCTGCTTGTTCTATTGAGGGTAATGATTCTCTGACCATAGTGTGGACAATGCAGTTGAGATTGTGCATAAGAGACTCGTTGTGCAGAGTCATCATGTGACTAGCCAGTTGAGAGTTGGTGAGGGAGATATTACTTCTACTCTCGAGCATTTCGATGTCGCTCGTCAGCTGTTGGTTGTTTATGATTGGGGTGCTCCTATGACAGAAGAGCACGGTGGTGGTTACCTTTCTCTGACAGAGATTCATTCCTTGCGAGAGGCTGTCGGGATTTTGAGACAGGATTATTTACAGTTGGTGGCCGACCGAGATCACCTAGTTGAGTGAGGGAGTACGACATGTGAAGCACTAATGGACAGAGAGGAGGAGGTGAGTGAGCTTACTTAGGAGCTCACAGCGACTTTTGAGGCTTTAGAGGGCACTCAGTTGGCTCTCCAAGAGTCGCAAGGATGCTTAACAAAGGTAACTGTGGAGTTGGAGCGGATTCAATCTTTGCCAGCCATAGATTAATTTCAGTTGAATATAGTAGTGGTTGGTGGTGAGTCAGCTTCCAGAGTTAGCAGTGATGGATGTGTTCAAGACACGGTTACATCCATCCTTGAGACAGATGCAGTAGATACAGTTGAGGAGTGTGCTTCAGTGGAGGACAGCAGAGAGAGATTTAAGGTATCAAGTTCTCCAATTGTTAGCACGATGATAGATGATAGAGAGCAGGTTGTTGAGAGTCCTGAGGTAGCACGAGTGGATCCGTTAGAGAGTTGTGTGCCATTTTTTGACACTACTCCCTTTAATTCACGGGATAGGGATAGGGTATCATCTGGTTTGGGGACTAGTTCTCATGATGATTTGTTTCCTTCTGTCGAAAGCAAATATGTTCCTTTGTCTCATACAGCTGATCATGATAGGCAGTTGGCAGTGCCACAGTTTTCGAGGGATCAGTTGTGGATTGCAGGGGAGAAGGTTGATGCTGCTTCTTATAATTTCTACTGCACGGAGTCGTTTATGGAGTACTTGCTTGAGAGTTCGGTTTTGCGGGACTGACCCTTCAGGGACTCTAAGGGTACACTCATCCGGGGTTCTCGCAGTATTCATTTGTTAGTGGGGAAGATTGTATATACCTTGACTACCATGCTTCCTCATCGGCATTTTGTGGTTGGGTTTGTTGAGCGGGTTACTCGGGACCCTGCCCAACCAGTTATTGGGAGTCAGAGACTGGAGCTCTCTCTTGATTCTCAGTTGGGTTTTGATGAGCATACGACAGGGATTGGAGCATTTCACCATGATTACACAGTGAGGAGCGCTCATCAATCCACTTTTCACCCACCAGTCGAGGACTTGTTTGCGCATCAGTGTGGGTTGGCTCCAAGGTTATATCGTACTTTTTGGGATGGGTTTTCTCCATATGCAGTTGATGGGGTTGGTTACTGCAAGTTAGCAAGAGGTGACTTGCAAGGTTAGTACATCCAGGATGGTTTTATAGTGGATGGATATCTGGATTACGAGAGTACACAGAGAAGATTGGCAGGGTGTGCAGGGAGTTCTAGTTTGTTAAATGGTTTTGGATATCCATTCATTCTTGTTTTGAATGGTTGTGAATTTCATCTCTACTGGGAGCCAGGGGGAGGCAGGATTAGCAGAGCGAATTGTGTGGGCCACTATGGTTGGCATGGTGACAGTGTGATCAATACAGCTCCGTGGATGGAGTTGTCATCACAGGGGTTTGTAGGTGATGCCTAGGATATTATACATACTTATCCTTGGGATCTGGGTGGTTCGATATGTGCCTTGTTTCAGTTATTTCTTGAGGACAAGCGATCTTGGGGAGGGAGGACTGTACTATCCCCAATTTAGCAGGTTCCAGTTTGGTCTTTGTTTGGCTCAGATAGGACTTTGTTTAGGCTCAATTTTATATACTTACTATCTATAGTAAGGCTGAGGTTGATCGAGAAGGACCCTTTCTATTTTCGGAAAGTGCATTTGGTCACATGGGGAAATATTAGGTGTGACCCCTGTTTCAGACGACATATTTAAAGGATAAGTATTTTGGGAGTTAATACTATTTTAGTGGCCAAATTATTATTTAATCATTAATTCACATGGAATATAATCCTAAGTCTTAAAAGCAATGCTTTTAAGCAAAAGGTGTGTTGAAGAAGCCTTTTAAGTGAAAGTGTCTTCATGAAACTTTTAACTTTGGATTTATTTATTATTAATTCAAAGTTATTAAATGAAGACTTCTAATTGAAAAACGTGTTGATGAAGGCTCTTTAGTGAAAAGTGTGTGAGAAGCTATTTGTTTTTGGTGTCTTGAAGTAGATATATTTTATTATTATAAAAGCAATGTTTGTGCCAAAAAGCAATTCATTCTATTGTGCATTTGTTTTTTGTTGGTTTGGGTGAAGTGAAGAAACAAAGGTTTAAAGAATTTCAGCATAGTGGAATTGTAAATTCTACACAAGCTTTAGCACTTTGAATTGGTGAATTATCCAACTAATTGTGCAATCCGGCGATGGCTTTATACAAAAGTCATGTTTGAGGTTAATTGGTGAAGTTTTGAAGATTTTGGACGAGGGTTTGACCATGCTTTTGAAGGTTTATCAACTGCATATTGTAAAGATATTATGGGTACAATTATAAATCAGATTACAAGCATTTGTTTATTGAAGAATTCATCTGTTGTTGTTTTTCATCCTTTCAGAGGGTTTCCAGGCATGTATTACCTGTGAGTTCATTAATTGTAACTCCTAGATTTTCTGGGTATTGTTGTTTTCGATAATGGGGGTTATTTAATGAACTGGGTTGTCAATATATTGTCAAAATTTTGAGTATTCAAGCTTGTATATAAATCTAGAATTTTCAGCTGTGTATTTTCAATGCAATTTCAGATTTGAGTTGGAAAGTTATTATTGAAATATATTTTATTTGCTACATTATATTTTCATATCAAACATTGCAAATATACCACATTCATTCATCAAAACAAACAACCAAAATTGAAACAATTCAGTGCTTGTCAGAGTTAGAACCAAAGAGGGTTCTTTACAGGGGACCTCTCTTTAGACCTTCTCGTCCAGATATATCTATGGGATACTTCCCCCTTGAAAACTCTCTCCTTGCCATCATGCAAGAGTCTCTCGAACTTTGTCCTTGATATTTTGAGAGTGACAGTGACCTGCAATTCAATCATATACCAAATGAGTCTCCTCAAAGACTCAGTAAGGGTCCTAGTCTTGCCACTATAAACATTGTCATTACGAAATTTCCAAATAAGCTACAAGATTTCAATAGAAAGAACAAAAGAAACTAAACTCCTTCCTAAGGCTCTAGATGTAACTAGAGACCACATCCAAAATAGAGAAACAACTGCTAAAGGAAATGCCAAAAATGCCCCAGACCTCTTTAGCAAAAAAGCAATAAAAAAACAGATGTCTCAGTGTTTCTTGAGTTCTGCAAATGTTACATTCAATCACTTCTCCAGCAGGCTTCTTAAAACGTAGTTTGCTTAGTAAAAATTGCCACATAAAACATCTTTATTTTTACTCAACCTAGTTAGCCCAAACTCTAGAAAAGACTGTCATCCAAAATTTGTTGTCATGGTTAATGTTCCAGCAAGCATTAATATGAGTAAAAACATCATCACTGTCTGTAAGTTCATAAATATTCTTGGCTTTAATACGATACAAGCATGCTCCATCTGGCCACTTGTAGGAGGAAAACCTCTTAGAATATATTGAGCATTGCTTGGGGAGGGATAAGACTAAGAAGGCCTCTCTGAGAACGGAATAGGTTCTCCAATGTGCTTGGGGGTTCTTCCCAACCCAAGAGATTCCATCAACTATGATGTCTGCAAGGCAACTGATGCCTTTATGATCCCAAGGCTTGGCAGAGCATCCCTGCAGAAATGCCAAGGGCTTGCCCTTGTGCATTAGATTCCACCACAAGGATCTTTCCCCACATATCTCATTATCAGGAGAAACAATGTCATTTTGACAGAAAATTTTCTAACCACTTCTCAAGCTTTCCATACAAATTTAAATGCATTAGAACCTGTGACCTTAACTCGAAAGATACCTGCAATCAGGTCATTGAAGACTAATCCTTTCCAGGAAGGGCCTTTTAAGGGAACAACATTGCAAATATTATGTCTAACTAAAAATTTCCATGGCTCCATGCCTTGTAGAGACTTGAAGATCTGCTTGGTTGTCAGGGCAATGCCTTGAGTCCTGAGATCTTTCATTCCTAAGCCTCCTTTAAATTTCCTCATCACACACCACTTCCATTTCACCCCATGTCTCTTTTTAACCCCTTTGCCATCCGACCACAAGTACTCCCTAATGATCTTCTGAAGATAGTTGATCTGGTATTGGCTGAAGAGCCAAGAGGAGGAGAAATACACAATGTAAAAGGATAAGATCGTCTAGCCGACCTAAACTTTGTTTGCAAGTGATAAGTATTGCTTGTTCCATTTAAGGATTTTCTTTTCTACCTTCTCCCTAAGCCAATTTCACATCTCCTTGAGATTCTAGCATATAGAAAAGGGGATGCCAAGATACCTCACCATAAAAGTAGAGCCACCCCAGGCAAGAAAAAATCTATGAAACCAAATGGGAGGATTGCATTTCCAAACAAACATGGCCAATTTATGGATAGAGATCTTACTGCTAAATGCTTTACAAAAGATCTCTAGTTTCCACATTAAGGATTCCATGTTGCCTTACTACAGATTCAGGAGTATAGTTGTATCATCAGCAAATTGAACATTAGAGAGGTCCTCATTATTAGGAAGGGTGATGCCATGCACCCTAGGGGAGAGAGATCTATCCCTGAGAAAATAATAGAGAGCATCAACAGCTATTACAAAAAGTGTAGGAGCCAAGGGGCATCCTTACCTGATGGACCTAGTCAAATTAAAACATTCAGACCTGCCCCCATTAACTTCTACCCTAGCATTGGCATCAGTCATCAAAGTCTGTACCATCTGGCAGAATGCTTGAGGAAACCCCAAGTGACTCATCATCACGACTTTAAACTTTGATGCAGGAGCATCCTTGGGTCGTTGGCAATCTTGCATCACCCAAAAATATTTCCCTTTCAGTTTGTTCTTAGTTTAGTTTCTATTAGTAGTTATGTGTTTCTGGTAGTGTTCCTTGGTTTTGGATTGTTAGCTTTTGCGAACCTGGGGGTTTGTTCTGGACATCATGGTTTACCTATGTTTGGGTTCGCACCTCATTTGGATACTTCATTGTGGAGATATTGAAGATTCATGGTCATTTCTGTCTGTTCTTCATGCTCTAACGGTCAATTGGGTTTTCCGATCTCTTGAAGCAGTTTCCCAATCGACAAAGCTTGGTGACTCATATCCCGATGTTCTTGGATCTTTGGCCGACGTCTCTCTTGCATCGCGTGTCATTTCTACATCTTGGCATTGAGATCTTTATGATTTGGGTCCTGACCTATAATTTTGTATTAGGTTTTCTTATTCTTGGAAAATGTAATTGATCTGGCCGACTTATGAGTTGTGAAGGCTCTATATATTGAGGCTCTTTATCTTTGTTCAAAGGGGGGAGTTCTGGCAGTTCTCAAGAGATAACCTTGGATGGTTAGCAATAGGGTTTAGGTATAGATTTTTGCTATAATCAGGCATGTATGCCGAAAGTTTGTAATCTCTTTGTTGCAGGCCAATGTGATGTAAATACCTGATTCTATGATAATGTGAAGATCTGTTATTGCATGTTGATTGTCTATACTTATTTCTAAGTTGATTGTTTCTGCTGTGTTGACTCTTGCTGCATGGTTGGACCATCTCGCTTGGGGAAACTCTGACCATGACTGCATCAAGTGGTATCAGAGCAAGTTTGATATTCCTGAGTTAGCAGACTGAGTTCCTGAGCTTGCGAAGCCCTAGTTGTGTTTTTTGTGAGGTGGCAAAGTGTAGATCTGACTCGCAATTGCAGAGGACTTGCGCAAGGGGATCTCTAAGGAGATTGTTGATGGTTGAGAACTTATTTGGACTGGTGAAGGCATACCAAAAGGCGAACATAATGCCGAGTTGGAGGCAAGATGCATATCTGTATGATAGATCGCCGAGTGTGAGGCAATTAGCACCCTGTAATCAGATTGCCAAAGCTTACGCAATTGCACCTAAGGATTGGAAAGATGTCGCCTAGAAGGATGAACCCTAGAAGGCTAGAACAAATGATGGAAGACTTTAGAAATGAGATGAGGACTGAGATCATAAATGTATTGACTAGATTGCGAAGAAATCCTGAGACTGAAGAGGAATATGAGTAACCTGCTAAAGATCTTGAGACTGAAGAAACTAAGATCCCTACACATGAGGGAAGATTGTTGAGGGCTATGGCACAAGTAAGTAAAAGTCATAGGATGGATGTTTCTACTTTCACTAGTTCATTGCATCCTAAGGATTTGATAGATTGGATTGGTGAACTAGAAGACTACTTTGAGTTAGAATATATCAGATCCATAGAGGCTTAGGTTAGCACAGACTACGTTGAAGGGTCATGTTGCCTTATGGTGGAAAGAATTGCAGAAAGATAGAGAGCAACATGGTGAAATGAAAATCACAAGATGGAGGGTGATGGTTGCTAGTTTGAAGGCTAAATTCATTCTTGAAGATTATGAGTTAGAAATGTTCAAGAAATTGCAGAACTTGAAACAGAAAGACATGAGTGTGAAGGAATACACCGAAGAGTTCTATAAGATGACTACTAGGTCTAGGTACTGAGAGGTATCTAAGGAGAAGGTGGCCAGGTATGTTAATGGTTGGAGATTTAATATTCAAGATGAGCTGAGTATGTTGAGGATTTCTAAAATGGAGGATGCTTATCCATATGCATTGAGGGCAGAAGATAAGTTGAAAAGAAGACAGGGTAACCCTAGAGGAAAGGTGAAGCAAGCGAGTAGAAATGGCAAAGAGAAGAAAACCCTTGAGGTATAACCTGATCAGAGTGCACTTAGGAGAGGGAATGGTAACAAGGAGTTCAAAGGTACTTGTTTCAAATGTGGTGGCATAAGAAAGAGTTTTTCAATGTTCTGAAGGATCTAGTAAGAACTTGGGTAGACAAAATCTTGTGGCCTATGAGGAATAGACTACTAATGAGCTTGTTGTAAATGAAGCAGAACCTGAGATAGGAGCCTCTTATGCTTAGGAGAGTCATGTTGAATAGGAAAGAAGTTGAACCTATAATAAGAAGGAATTTGTTTAGAATTGTTTGTAAGTTAGGACGTAAATGTTGTAAAGTTGTCATGAATGGTGGTACTACTACAAATTTGGTATCAGAGGGAATAATGTAGAAGCTTGGCTTGAAGAGGCTTAAACATCCTTGCCCCTATAAGATAGGTTGGTTTTCAGATGATCACAAGGTGGAGGTGAACGAGCAGTGTTTGGTAAACTTTGGCATTGGACCTTACAGTGATGAGGTGTTATGTGATGTGGTGTCTATGAGTACTTGTCATGTTCTATTGGGGAGGCCTTAGCAATTTGATAGAGGAGCTATTCATGACTGCAGAAGGAATTTGGTCACAATAGAGAAGGATGGACAAAAGTTTACTTTGGTTCCCTTAAAGGAGGAAGAGGGGAGAAGTGCAAGGAATTTGAGTATGGTAAAGAGTTATTGTTCAAAGAAGCAGAGTACAGAGGACGGTAAGGATCAAAAGAACGATCTTGAAGGCAGATCAAAGAACATGTTGGTATCAGACTGTAAGAAGGGTAAAGTGGAGCAGCAGAAGAGCTTAGTTGTAGATCAGATGAAGGCTTGTAGTAGAAGTAATTCAGTTGTGCGGAAGAAAGGAGGTAGTGGTAAGAATTCTGATGTTGATATGAGGTATGACAGAGTAAGGGCAGAGCAGAATAAGTGGATGGATATGACAGAAGGTGGAGCAAAAGTGCAGAGGCAGAGAGTTGCGGATAAAGAGGCTATTTGAATCAAGAATGTGCATGGGGTTTATGTCCCTCATCCTATCAAATGTTCATAAGTTTCTCTTACGGAACATTTTCTACTCGCCAGGGGTGTATGATGTAGGAGCATCCTTGGGTCTTTGGCAATCTTGCATCACCCAAAAATATTTCCCTTTCAGTTTGTTCTTAGTTTAGTTTATGTTAGTTGTTCTATGTTTTTGGTAGTGTTCATTGGTTTTGGATTGTTAGTTGTTGTGAACCTGAGGGCTTGTTTTGGACATTATGGTTTACCTACATCTGGGTTCGCAGCTCATTTGGATACTTCATTGTGGAGATATTGAACATTCATGGTAAGTTTTGTATGTTCTTCATGTTCTAACGGTTAGTTGGGTTTTCTGATCTCTTGAAGCAATTTCCCGATAGGTGAAGCTTGGTGACTCATATCCCGATGTTCTTGGATCTTTGGCCAACGTCTCTCTTGGATCGCGCGTCATTTCTACATCTTGGCATTGATATCTTTATGATTTGGGTCTTGACCTATAATTATGTATTACGTTTTCTTATTCTTGGAAAATGTAATTGATATGGCCGACTTATGAGTTGCTAAGGCTCTATATATTGAGGCTCTTGATCTTTGTTCAAAGGAGCGGAGTTTTGACAGTTCTCAAGAAATAACCTTGGATGGTTAGCAGTAGGGTTCAGGTATAGATTTATGTTGTAATCAAGCATGTATGCCGAAAGTTTGTAATTTTTATGTTGCGGGCCAATGTGATGTAAATACCTAATTCTATGATAATGCTAACATTTGTTATAGCATGTTGATGCTCTATACTTGTTTCTGAGTTGGTTGTTTCTGTTGTGTTGACTCTTGATGCATGGTTGGGCTATCTCCATTAGGGAAACTCTGGCCATGACTGCATCAAACTTCCATTCTATCCTTTCATATGCTTTTTCATAATGAATCAATAGCATGCTTGCACTCTGATTGGAGCAGTTAGCCCAATGCATAGCCTCTACTTTTTAGAAGGGGCGCCCCGCTGTCCCGGGTCGGGGAAGTGGGAAATGTCCCTGTTCGATCACGCTCTTATAGAATCACCCCACCAACTCTGCTTAAAATCAATTTGGGTGGGCATGTTACCTATAGAATATGCCCTTAGAACCATCCCCCATGAACACCCCCGGTCAACTATCTTTCTTAAAGCCTCCCACCCGCCCCTTTGCCATAGTAGGGAAGATAGATAGAGGGGCCCACCCTGGCCCCAAGCGTTGAGAACAAGGGCATTTGCAGGCCCATCCTCTTGGGACCACCTCTTCCGAAATCTACCAACCCAGACTAAGGAGGTTTTCCAGGATGAATCTACCCTTAACAAAGCCTATTTGAGTCAGATTGATCATACCCTTTTGGCTACGATCTTAGCAACAATCTTGTAAGAGACGTTAAGAAAAGTAATTGGCCTCCAATTTTTTAGCAAAGACTTGTCACCCTCCTTAGGATTCAATTTGATGAGTCCACTATTAATGCCTCTTTCGAGGGAACGTTTATCAAAGGCCTCATCATAAACCTCCTTAAGCTCTTGTCCTATCCAATAAATGTTTTTCTTATAAAATTCTTCTAGAAGGCCATCCAGGCCTAGTGCCTTGTCATTTCCCAGAGCCCAAATAGCTGCAAAGATTTCCTCGAGACTGATCTCCTTGCCCAATGTCTCTACATCTTTGCTATCAACCTTCTTGGGAATGATATTGCTAATTTTATCTCTAGCAGCCTCCATCTCTAACCCTATAACCTCCGAAGTGAAAAGTCTGCTATAGTACTGGGTAAATGCCTTCAATATATTTGCTTGCTTAGTGAGGTTTGTCCCTTCCTCCCAACTATTATCTATTCACTCTTTGGCTTCCTTTCTCTTCAGGATCTAGAAGAAAATCTTTGATCCTTTATCCCCATGAGTCAGCCAGTTGACTCTAGCTCTTATCCTTGCTCCCTGCACTTTTTTGTTTTGGAGCCTCCTAAGGGAGTCCTTGGCTTGAGTAAGAACTCCATTTGCCTCTAAATTGGCTGGGTCATTCTGAAGGATGGCCTCTGATTGTTCCAAGATGAGATGCAAATTTGTTTCCTTCCTTCTATCATCTTTGGCCTTTCTTCTCCCAACCACTTGAAATAGTGTCCTCCAACTGCTAATATTCTAATTTCATCTATCAATAGAGCTAGAGAACTTAGACATCCATTTGTTGAATTTCTAAATGAAGGAAATGGATGCCATCAAATCTTCATCTCCCAAAAAAGTTGTGTTTAAGGAGAATGCATCTTTCCTCATCTATTGTAGGGGCGGGCGGGATTCCAGGTGGGAGATTTTATCCATGATAGGGTGGTGGTCAGACAGTGTATAAGGGACCACCTTAACCGGGCTGCCAGTTTGATCTTTCTTTACTTGAAACACATTCTTATTCATATAGACTCTGTCCAATCTAGTGTAAATCCTCCTTTTACCTTGCTATTGATTGCACCATGTAAACCATATACCCTTATTTTCATGTTTCTTGCCTGCAAGAGGGTCTAACAGACTATGTTTCCCCGTCATCCTGTTCCGAAAGAACCATTCTGCACCTTTCCACTCAAACTTATTGCCTCCTTTTTCTTGGGCAATCTCCACCATGTTGAAATCCCCACTCATGATCCAAGGTATCTCCTCTAACTAGAATAACCATTTCCAAACCTCTCTCCTTCCAGTATATTCATTGGGGGCATAAACGAAACAAATACCCCATACCATGTCCTTGTACCTAAGAATTGTCCATACCACACGATTGCAAGGTGAACAACCCCATCTTTCAATGAACTTCCTCCACTTTGGGCCCACTAAGATGGCTGCCCCCCCTTTGCCTTTAGGATTGGTGGCATATGCCGAGGCATCTCTCCAAATGCACCTGAGGTTGATCTCTAAATTGAACTATACCGCCTTAACTTATTGCAATAAGAGAATGACAATATCTTTCTGCATAAAGAGAAACCTTTTAACAATGTATTTTCTATTCGAGGATTCCAACCCCCTAACATTCCAAGAAGCAATTTTAAACTCCATCATCTGACAAGCTTAGGGGGTGATCTCCCAGAGAGCCTTGAAGCTCTCATAACACTTGGGAAACTAGCCCCTAGGAGCTCTGGCCTCCTGTTTATGGTTGTTGGATCCAGGGGACCTACCCCTCCTCTTTTTTGTTTAAATTCGAATCTGTAGCACTTGTTGCCCCTCTTGTTTTTGTCCCTGTCTCAATCAACCCTTGTGGTTCAGCATGCTTTATCCTTGTTGGATACCCAACTAGAGATAAATTCTACAGTATAATTCAGGAAGTACCATTCAACAATATTGCATAGTATACCCTACAAATGGAATAACATCAATAACCAAAACTAACACAGAATCACATAACATAATAAGTGGCAGAATAATATATTTTTCGTAGCATAATAGTCTCCAATATTAACAACACATGAATTGCCCCAACCTTCATACAAATAGTGCTTCAGGAGTTCATTAAGACTGCCAACTGTCGGCAACTGACACCTTTTTGGAACAAATATTTTATTTCATTTCCCTTAACTAACA
>MU221593.1:0-17122 GCA_018584345.1 Thuja plicata
ATATATCATGATATGAAAATTCTACAAATCTATTAAACTCTCTCTCAAGAGGGAGTGTTAACATATTGTTCGTTCGTGTTTAACTATGCATATATTATATATATATATATATATGTATATATATATATAATATTAATAATAATTATTAATATATATATTTCTCTAATAAATATATATTGGAACGAACTCATATATATATATATATTAGTTATAAATAAATGATATGTATAATGAACAGTCACTTCATTTAGTATCAACAGCCACATCTCTCTATAATGAAGTCACAACTATTCATTATAGATTCTATATATAAATACAAATATATTTTTGTAGAATCAATAAATCACCAAGGCAATTGCATTCTACTACATATTAGTTTATACATTATCTTCAGATCTACATTTCTTAACATATGACATATTTTTAATTAATATCACAACAAAATTTTTAAGTCTACATACATGATTGGTAGAGCTATGGTGGGAACCCAACTGACCCATTCTGATGTATAGACTTGCAGCACTCAGAATATATTCGAGAAAAAAGTCTTTTAGCTCAAAGTTGAATTTGCAAAGCATTTTTACATGCAAGGCATTGAAACTGTGATTTACTTTTTAAAAGGTTCATTTTAAGCTTGACTGTTATTCGAGTACAATCTAGCATATTAAATTGGATGGATGATAATCGTATATGATTCATTTGTCAAAACTAACCCTTCTCTTTCTTTACTAAATTCATAATATTTACTAGTTTAGACACAAATGCAAACAACAGCACTTGTTTTCCTTGTTCTGCAACAATTTTACGCACACAATGCAAAAAGAATGGAATTAATAATTGATTTTCTAGTTCAGCAGTTTCTTTTCATCCATTTACTGAATGGGCATTTTGACACTAGTCCCCATTAAACAAGACCAAAAACTATTTATCTTTGAGCCGATGGTTGATGAACAAGTACCCCATAAAGCCTCTGCAGTCCACAAGCCAAGTAGTTGTTTTCCCCTTAGTATTTATAAAATTCTGAAAATTGAGAAAAGTATCTTTGACCAGCAGATCCTGAAATTTTGAAATGCTAACCTCAGATTTTGTGATAGGAACTTGCTCCAAGTGAGATGACACATACAACATGAATTTTCTCATATAAAAAATATAGTAGATACCAAGCTGAGGTGGAAGAATGATGCAAAAGGCATTAGCCCTGGCTGCTTGGAGAACAATGAAAGGCCCATATCGGCTGGGCCACAGCTTAGGACATTTGTAGCAAACAATTTGTTCATTTATATGGTACCGACATGATCCCAACTTGGAAAGAATTAAGTATTCAATACTGAACAGGAAGTCTCCTAAATTTAGCCAAAATTTATTGTAGAATACTTAACTTCTATCTCAAGGTTGGCCAAAATTTGCACAAATTTAGGAATGCACTGTACCTAAAGTTGTATAGGCAGCCAGAACCTCATATGGTGCCAAAGGGTAGAAGCTCTAACAAGACTTGGAAAGGAGAATACCCTATATAAACATGAGCAGCTAGGTCATAACCATAGAAGCAAATATCTTTATAAATATCACAACATATCCTAATATATTTTTTCTTGAAGTTCCTAACATTTTCTTGAAAGTAACACTAGTTTTTCAAACTATTATAGAGCACAACTTCAAGTGAAATTTTCACAAACATAACACAATATAAACAGTGACGTACTGCAATATTGAATTTCGCACAATATATCACCATTAATATCGCAACAATTTTTGTTTTTAAGATAAGTCTTAAGACATGTGTTTTTCTAATCATTCTTCTCTGAAGCTTTTATAAACAGGTTATTCAAGTTGAATAGAGTGAGTAGCTATTATAATTCCAGCTGCCATTATTGAATAGCAGTAAGGTCTGTTGTCAAGGGACAAAAGAAATGTTATTTCAAAAATGAACTTGGTTATCTACAGTTGTGAATACACTTAGCATAATCATGTTAGAAACCTTGTGAATAGGGAACATGACTGCTGTTATTGTGATTAATTGTTATGCCTGTTGTCTTTCATAAGAGCAAGCACTGCTGTCATTATTTATCATTCATGAGCATAGTCATTACTAGACAATATCATCAAATGATTAGCACCAAACATGTTAGTGCTGCAATTTCTATTTGATGAATATAGCTGTCATTACTTCATTTGTAAACATAGTTGTCTTATTGAGGTCATTGTTTGGGAACTTTCATTGTTACTTATCAGCTCCGAATAATGTAGCATCAGTTGAGATTGTTGTCATTATTATTGTCTTTGTACATACTTATCCTTCTGCCATGGGTAATCCTCTTTTGATCACTGGTCTGTACCATTCTGTCAACATTGTGATTTGTATCATTCTTAACCGGTAGAGTGTTCAGTGGCATCATTATTGGTACTCTGATCAATTAATGTGCATCATATTGCTGCTGTCATAACATTACAGGAAATATTGTTCAAATCCCCACAGGGTCGCTCTCTACCGTGTCAACAACTGAGAGCCTTTACCTTGGTCCTTGACCCTTGGTGAAATAGTGGGGCTTCTTGCCTATATAGCTTACAACCAAGGTTCAACAATTTAAAGCCCATTAACGGGCCTTTGAGGGCTCAGCCTCCTTCCTCTTCCATCAGGTCAGTGTCTTGGAAGCCTCCAGAAAGAGGATGGATTAAAGTGAATTTTGATGGTGCCTCCAAAGGTAACCCCAGACCATCGGGAGCAGGATATGTTGCTAGAGATGAGGCAGGAAACATCCAGATGCTGGGAGCAAGATTACCAGTGGGTACGAACAATGAAGCTGAATGTTTGGCTGCACTATTGGCAATAAGGATTGCAAAGAAAATGAAGGTAAGGAAATTGCACCTGGAAGGTGACTCGCAGATAATAGTGAATGGCATTATCAAGGGTGAGGCTGGAGTATGGCATTTGAGTAAACACATATGCAGAATAAAGTCCATGTTAGGTACATTTGAGGAGTTCAGAATATCACATGTGCTATGGGAGGCGAATGAGCAGTTGGGTAGTAGGGAGGAGGCCTTAAAGGTCATGAGATTCTGCGTACGCCCGGAATGGGCCGGGGGAATGATACCCATTATAGGGAAAGCGGAACTTGGAGTGGGCATAGTAACAGGGGGTGGCCCGTGGAGGGTTGTGGAAGGTGCGACAAGGGAATTTTAGCTATTTTTATTGTGGAGCTCTTCGAAGCCGAAGGAGAAGCAGATTGACGATGCTTGGGGTGGCTGGGAGGAGTTGTTGCCGTTTGTGCAGAACGAGGAGGAATTGGCACGCTCAGTAGAGTCAGAGCAAAGGATAATGAAAACTACAAAGAGGAAATTGGTTGACATTGCGCAGGGTGTGGACACTGAAGGGATTGGAGCGCAGCAAAAAAGGAGGATAAAGAAACACAAGGTTGACACCTGTGGTGGAGCCTTCATTCACTGAGTCCGGAGAGGAGATGATGGAAAAATGGCGGGGATAACTGCTTCCCAAGTGCATCGAACGAGTCCAAAGAGGAGATGATGAAGTAATGGCTAGGGAAAGCGGTTTCTAGTTGAACACAAATTTTGTCTATTAGTAGATAGATTTAGCAGGACTTATTCCCAATTTTGGCAAGGAAATGGGCCTGAATTTGAATGTAATACCGTAATGCTTATGTCAATAGTGTCGAAAGGTTAATTCTATCCACCTAGATGATATATGCCATGTTTATATGGTTTTTGATAATTTCTGTGAGAGCCCGAGCGGCTTAATGTAAATCTGAATATGGATGTAGTTGCAGAATAGGTCAGTAGGGAAGTAGAGAATGAAAATCTGCAAACAGATAAAGGCTTTTCATACTTTTGAATTATGAAATCAATATTACCGATCAAAAAAAAACATAACAGGAAATATTATTGATCATAATGATTAATTTAAAAAACATAGATGGGAGATATGCTGTCCTGAAATGTCATGCTGAAATGTCAGGCATGATTGTTACCACTGCTATAAACTTAAGAAGTCTTTGACGAGGTCAAGCAGTCTATTGTTGTCAATTTAGCACTCTAGTCACCATTTTGTATTAAGACTAGTCTTTTGGACTTAGTAGCTAAGGAGAATGGTAGGTTTAACATATCTTATTTACCTTAGCTGTCTTTTATCATATGAAGCAATCATTATCAGTTTGGCAGAGGCATTTATTGACATTCTTAAGGATATTAATATTATAATTATTTGTAATCTGCCATCTCAAAATTAATGAGAAAATTTTATATTTCAAAATTAATGGTGTACCCTCTCATTCACTTTCACTTTCTCACTCTCTGTGCAATTAGGATTGATTTAAAATTTTAAATGCAAGAGAACGTCAATTATTTCTCCTACAGTCCTACTTATTTAAATTGTTCTTCATTTTTTGGGGTTCAGCATATGTTCCCAGTTTTTTTCGACTATATCCCGAGATAGTGAAAGTATTGTAATATTTTACTATGCCATGAAATTACCGAGTTATTTGCTTCTATGGTTCTAACCATGTTCAATGAGTCAAATGTCCCTACTATTCTAATGTGAAACATGGAGCATGGACTAATGTGCAATTAACAAGCTGCACTGGACAATTACTTTGCATATGATATGAAGCAATGAAGAGGAAGTAACAATCCAGAACATACCACACAGATAATCAAAAGTGAGTCAGACTGAAAAGGCATGAGATGCAAACTGAAAACTATTCAACATCAGCCCAAAACTACCTCAAAAATGTTTGTAAGAAAAAGTTTACAGATTATGCACAATTGTCTTGTTACATGGCATTAAAATCATCATTCTGGAAAACCACCACATGAACAAAAGGATAGTCACATTAAACATTGACCATCATGCATACCGTTTATCAAGCCAATGGAAATGGTCTCTCTTGGTCATGAAGGTACTGGCAATGATTGACTAAATCAAAGCATCCAGTTGGAAGGGTTTGGCCGAATGCAATGAGAACATCAACAGATGTAATCCTCAACATCCCCCTATAGAGGAGACAAATGAAGGTGATGCTGAAGGTATTGCAAATTCTAGGAGGGCAGCTTGCCTCCTTTAAAACAAGTTGATGAGGACTACTGGGAACTATAGAACAACTTATCCTACAAAGTTGCAAACTATAATCAATTTTGGTTTACAATTGCAGATTGCAGAAAAGCCTCAAGAATCAGACCAAACTGCATGGAATGATAACTTTCCATCCATCACAAATTGGAGTACAGATTACCCAAAATACCAAGTACTTGAACAGGACAGCTAGAAATATCTGTCAATTTGACAAGACCACCCCATACCTGATAACCATTGAATTGAATGTGAGAGCGCCACTTAAAGGCAACATTCCTCAATCTTTGAAAGAGTTTTCATTAACTGAATTGGTTGGTGATCAGTATCCAGAGTGACCTCCTTACCAAGAAGATAATGGCCTCATTTCTTGAGCCCTTCAGCCAAGGCATAGAAATAGGTGATATAATTAAGCTTGGTTTATGATAAGGCTTCTAATGAACATTGCAACAGGCAGCCACCTTGGTTAAGTATCATTTCCAATATAGGGAACCAACATTCCAAAGCTCAAATGGTTGTTGCAAGTTAAGGAGAGCAAAGTAAGAGCTTCAAACAGGTAAGTGCTTGAGAAGATTTTGGGTTCCAAAGTGCGTACCAAGTGAACAATTGTGAATAAGCATCTCATAGAACAACAATCTTTACTTCATTTCATAGTTACCAGGTTTGAATAATTCAATTTGTCAAGAAGGTTTAGAAAAAAGGGAAATACAGAACGTTCAAAAAAACTCAAGTAAATTAGGAATTGAGAAATCCAAATTGAATCGGACAAAATCCAGATCCAGCTGGATTCAGCAACTATGGTTCATTTAAATCATATTGAAAGAAAAAAAAAAGAATAAGAGGTAAAAATAAGAATAGATTTTTAAGTTGCCATCAAGCAAACTAATAATTTTCATGTACAAGATCCCCTTTTCATAAGCAACTTACAGGGGAATTGGTTTTTCATTTACCTTAGATATTATTCAAATGAGGTGAACAATTCAATCACCCTCTGCATTGGCATATGTAACCTCCAGTTTAGAGTGCATCACCATTCACCATTAGGAAAATTCATGTTATGTGCTACTGTGTTTAAAACTTTAAAGTAAAGAAAATCAGTTATCCAGCTTTGAGAGTTTGGACTCACAAGGACATATTGTTTTGTTAGTTGGGTGCCTGGATTACGGAAAATGGGCATCTTCTTGTCTTCTGGCCATATGTGTGACAATTACATTGGGTTTATATGTTAAAGTGAAGCACACACATAACCTTGATAACACAAGTCTCCAAATAGAATTGTCATTTGATTGCACAGAAATTAAAAATACTACTCACTTGTTAAGCATATTTTGATAAAAATACTAAACCACTAATATGTTTACTCTGTCTGTGCCAATGAGAAATATCATTGCTATTAAGATTGGCTATTTTAGTTGGTAGTTTTCTTCTTGTGGACAACTCTATTTAGAACTCTAAGGATTCAAATGTGCAAGAATTATGACTGCCGCAATTGAAAGAAATCACTATTTCAATGGTGAGGTGATTGGTTTGCTCTTTGCTGAAAACAGAAGAATTTGTTCGACTGTAAAATCTGATTTGCATCTAAGCAATAGTAATACACTATGCCAAATGCCAATCACAGCATAAGTAGTATGAAATCATATCAAACATTCCCCAAAACAGGGATAGAGTCGTACAAATACGGCCGAACAGAGTCTCATGAAAGCCTATATCCTAGCACTGATAATTGGACTACAAATTCAATGACATACTTCCATTCCAAGATCATGGTTTTAAAACAATTAAACTAAATTTATTTATTTATTTCCCTTCATAACATACAAGTTTTCATAAAACATGACAGTCGTGTAAACTCTAAGCAGTGAATTTAAACCCCTATCAAATTCACAAAGTATTGATCCCAATCCCAACTCAAATGAATCATAATCTATTCCAGACAACTTTCCTGTGAAAGCGCTAAGCTGCTCATCAGAATGATATAACGAGGACATGCATATTTCCAGTTCCTCGTCAAATAACTACAGAAACTGGACTGTAAGAATTTAATGCAATCCATTCTGTGACAACCCTAGCCTCAACGTTCAGAGATAAAAATAACAGTATCGAAGGAAGGTTTCAAAGGAGCCCGGTTTGAATTCAGAGCTTCCGAGGATGTTTCCTACAATACCTCCACTCCCTTCTAACCCTTCTCCTTTCTGCCTCTTTTTTTATCGTCTGTTTGGATGATACACAAATAGTTCTTAAATTGGGATATGCCCATAAATGTACTTGTAATTTTACATCTACTACCAAAAATTCCTTGATTCGTTTAACATCTTTGCTTGGGCCCTAAGGTTTATAAGGTCAAATTTTATATTCACGTTATTTTATTTTATATTAGTTTTATTTTAATTTTTTTGATAAATTGTCCTTATTTGCATGTCGATAAATGGTACAATGTTGTGTAAAGTTGATCACTTTATCTCAGTGTTCCATCGTGTTTTGGGACTGGGGGACTAGTTTCAGGGACAGGGGGACAAAGGGCCTGATTTTGGGGGGCGGGGGGAGGGGGTTGGGGGGGTGGCGGTGCTGATATACATATAGCACTTGAAAAACTAGTTATGAAAACATGTATAAGAATTACATTTCAAATGAAACTTTGTCAATTAGTAAAATAGCAAAATTGCAAATACTAAATAGTAAATACTAAGATATGAATTGTATGTGTCAAATATGACTGCTGATTATGACAGATATTTTATGGATACTGATACTATCATTCACCAGTCACCACTGTTTATATTATACATTGAAATTTACAATATATGAAAATGGAATTGTATAATGAATTGTTGGATAAATATGACAGTAGCAATAATCTTAGTCACATGGTTCGCCAAACATTACATATGAAGTTCGAAGTTCGGTGAACTCGAATAAATTTTAAAAAAAACATTCAAGTTCGCCCTTAAATTCATACAACACAAGGTTTGTGAGATTTTCTCTTCAGAAATCACAAAAAAAATCTGTTGCACATTGCTTTGATTTAATTTTACCCCATTCGAGATCCGGAAACAGCAACAAAAAAGAACAGGTTATGATTTAATTTTACCCGGAACAATTTTAAGCAAGTTACAGGAGAGCCAATTTTCGGGCAGTAGGAGAGAAGCGTGGGCGGAAATGAAGTCCTCGACAAAAAATTGCATCACACCCTTGATGAAAAATTTCATTGTGTCGTGGACCTGGACGGAAAACTCCATCGCACAAACTGAAAATTCGCCTAAAAATAGCAACCACTTTGAATATATTTATATTACATTGTTTTTAAATTTATTATTATGTATCCAAATTTTTATTTATTTTTTGATCGGTGATAGTCGCTTTTGACTAGAGCTTTGAACCAGTGGGGTCACAATGGGGGATCCCATCCCCGAGAACAAACTGGGGCATTAACACCTCCTTTTAATCACAATGGGAAAGCCTCCTTCCCACCACATACAATCTCTAGCACGACCACCAATGTCATCCCCACCAACAACTACCTGGAAGGCCACCAAGGTGGGCCCAAACCAGCATTAACACTTGTATTTGGGCCAAGCGGGCAATTGAACCTTGGTTGCATCATTAACAGTGCAACCAAGTCACCACTACACCACAAGGTGATCCCCATTATGTATCCAAGTTTAATAATGTTGTTTTATTTTTAATAATTTTAATAGAATAAGTGAAAATATTTATATTTATATTCATTTTAAGTTAATATAGTAATATTTTTTTTTAACAAAAAAATACATTTGACTATTTTATTTTATAATATAATATAATTTTAAATTTTTACCATTATTAAATTATTTTGACAACTTAATGAATTTATTATTTATATATTTTTGAATATATAATATATATAGCGAACTTAATGTCGAATTCTTTTTTGAATTTTATCCCCTTGCCGAACTTCATCCGAATTTTATTGTTGCCGAACTCAAACCTTGTGACATAGGCAATAATAATGGAAACACCAACATAGAAACCCCAGTTCTGATTTTTATTTAGGGTAGCCAGCATAATCAGCAATAATGCATGCAATAGCATCTACAAACCCTCATAAATTGCCCAGATTAGGTTTGCAAACGATCTGAAAATGTCCTTCAATCAGCCAAATATTTACATGTATGTGTGTATAATTTGCTTGCAAATATGAAAAAGGAAATTTAAAAAAAAACACTTTTGAGACATCTAGGGACGGGAGACTTCCATACGTCCCCGCAATACTCAAGGAATGCCTAGGCATCCTCAAGACATCTCGGAGATGCCTGACCGTCTCCCCTGTCCCCGAACACCCGATGGCAATGGTGGGACAACAGGGGGACGCCCCATACCCGCATCCCAGATACACCCCCGTCTCGAAAATGCAGAGCTTGAACGGGGATGCTTCCCCGTCTTTCACTGCTTTTCCTATATTATTTATTCATTTCTTTATATCTATTTTCATACATTTATAGAATCTTATCCATACACATATTTTGATGTGTATACAAACATTACACATTAATTGTCTCTATCCATTCAACCTATTCAAATAAATCTATTGTTCACCTGCAACTAACCATTACCATGTCTTTGATCATATTGAACGTTAACCATGAATAGTCACTCACTATGTGATGTCCCCTTCCAACTTTGTCCTCAAAGTCGCCCTAAAATAACAATGGCAACAAATTAGGGTTAGGGTTACATCTTACCAAGTAACATATCTCCTCAAATAGTGCAATCCTAGATTTGTGTCTTGCAATCATAAGAAACATGTACACACACACATACATACATACATACATGTGTGTGTGTGTGTGTGTGTGTGTGTCTATATAACCATTATTAGAGTTAGTGCATAGAATATCTATAGCATCATTGCAAACAAATCAGAGAAGAAGCACAATAGGTTCACCCACAGCCATCCCACACCAAGCCCAACAGTTATAGAGTTAGTCCATAGAATATCTATAGCATCATTGCAAACAAATTAGAGAAGAAGCACAATATGTTCACCCAAAGCCATCCCACACCAAGCCCAACAGTGGAACTTTGGCCCTCTTGGCCCCAATGGTAGGCAACATGGACATCCATCCAGGGTCCCTAACCTAGCGGAGTGCTTGTATATGCTTTCCCTATCCATGTTTCTCCTCCTAAGACTTAGTAGCCATCATTATAGAGTCGGAGAGAAGGTTGTAATGGAGGATCCTTGATTGTCCTATCTAAGCCCAAGAGTGGAACCGTGCCCCTCTTGGTCCCAATGGCAGGCAACATGGACATCCATCCGGGGTCCCTACCTAGATGGCAATCCTCATGATCCCTCTTTCCCTTACACCTTCTTCCTTCTATAATAATGTAGGTTTACAAACAGATTATTGGTACTTGCGTTTCTATCCAATCATAAATAAATATTTATAAAGTTACTTGAATGTCAAATAATACATAGGCAGTGATAAAACCACAAGAATTATCATTAGATTACTTAATGATATAATGGCAGTCCTGAAAATCAGGGGGGTCTGTATGCCCGATCTGAGTATGTATGTGATTGCTTTTGTTTCTGATAATTAAATAGGTATCGGTGCTGAAGAATACAGATGGTATTTCCTACCCTTTGATACTGCTGTATGTATTCTGACTGGTGTGTAAGACAACTCTCTTCTGTATTTCCTTGTCTTCTCTGCTGATCGATGCCCTATATATGTTTTCAAATTGCTGAAGGTATTACTTGTTATTTGTATCTTCCTTTTTACTTCTCTCTCATTTTTCTTTTCTTCTTATCAATAATGTTGCTGTGTATCTTTCTGTTGTTCCCCACCTTCCTTGGAGTTGATTCAGATGTATTTATATCCCCCTCCCTCTCTTGGAACAGAAAGGTCCTGACTTTTCATGCGGTTATGACTTACTTGGAAGGTGGTGTCTCTTCTTATTTTAATTCCTTAACTAACTGCCGCCAAACCAATTGTTGTTTGCAAACAGCAATTACAACCTTAAAGAGATTGCTGCTCCCAAAAGGATCGCAATTGTTATTGCATACCAAACAACACATATTAACTACGGGGAAATGCTTTGATGCTTGCAGCAAAATTGTTGATCTATTATTGCAGAAAGATGACATCATTGAGACTCCAATTTCGCAGATTCCAAACCCTTTTACAACAGTGTACTTATCATCATTAGTGTGCATTCTGTTCCTCCTCCAGCACTGGTTGTGGGATCGAATCTGTAGGCATGGAAATCACCTAACAGTGATGTCATGTGGGCAAAGAGAAAAAACAGTTGCCTTGTTTCCTTTCGCATTGATACGAAAATAAAATGGGAAGGATAAAAGGTGGTGAAGATTTGCGTACCCATGTCATGGATTGTTTAATCCACCTTCAACTAATAAAAGAGAAGTACCATGGCATGCAAAAGATTATTTTGCCCCGACTTTCAACTTAATTAACTCGTAATTATATTATATTATAATTTACTTATATATTTAATTTTCTTATTATTATTATTTAATATTGAATCCTATATCAGTCGGGACATTACAGTCCGCTCTTCCCAAGATTGCTTGTCCTTAAGCAATGATGGAGTTTAATCCGTAATCCCCCTTCCACTGTGCTACTCTGATATTCTCATAAGTTACAGATAAGAATTAAGACACGTGTTTCCTCCTTCAATTTGAATGGGACTTACCTCAACCAATAATGGGAAGTTTGCAAGGTTTGTATCGATTGTAATTGTAAGAACTTTTTGGTTGGTCCCGTGGATATCTCTTTGAGATAAAATAAGAGCAAACTTCCCATATATTGAGAGGATTGGAAGCATGCACACATCTATACAATGGTACTTGAACTGCTTGTTAGCTTTATATTATAAACCTTTCTTGATCAAGCATTACTCATTTGCTTTAAATGAATTGATCCATAAATACCACAAATATGAATTTCCCCTTTTTTTCATAGTTGGGTTAGTTTTCACTACTTATGATTGCCATGTACTTCTTTCTGACTTATAGTCAACTCAAGACGAGAGAAAACCGTACTCTTCTTTTGGTTTAGGTTTTTTTCAGTTACTATCATCTTTTGATGTCAAGTTTTAACATGGATTTAATGCCACTGCCTTTGTTCCTGAAAACATGTTGTTGTACTGGCTCATCTCTATTAGGTTTGTAGAATGTATTACCATACAATTGTTATGTCATGTAAGGTATGAATCCTTTATCATTCATAAGTAAAATTAGACGTGTTGTTTGTTAGAATTAATAAGGTTGGTAGAGTCACTCGAATTTTATTCATAGAAACGATTCATGGTTAATGTATATTAGTTTGAGAATGTAAACCCTGTGAGTGGAAATTTTTAGGGCTTCAAGTCTATTTAAAGTGTTGATGATATAGCGTCGGGAGTTTTTTTCCCTACTAAATTTGGAAAATTGAAGAGGCGCGTGTTTGGGAAGCTGAAGGGTCTTCGGTATATATTGAACAATTCAAGAATTTGAAGAGTCCTTCATGTGTAGATGAACGGTCTTTTGGACTATGAAGAGTCATCTTCTTGAATTCGGCAGTTACTTCTTCTGCCACGTCAATCTGAAGTAATACATTGCTTTGTCTTTTACATTGGTTGAGAGATGATCATGCATTGTATTGTTGTTTTTGTGTGTAGTAGATGTATTGCCGGTTCAATTTGGAGCATTGTGCTGAGACTTCTATTATTTTATCAATAAAGCATCATTTTTGTGCGGCTGGGTTTTTTCCCCTCAAGTTGGAGGGTTTTCCCAGGATAAATTTTGTGTCTTGAGTCCATTATTTTGATCTTTAGTTGTTTATCTTTATTCCTAGTATAAAACATTAACATGGTATCAGAGCCAGGTTGGATAACAGCAAATAAGGGTTTCAGTTCTGCGAAAGTATAAATGATGTCTATAATTTGTGATGATATCCGATGAAGACTTCTTGTCGTATATTGAGGTTGGGCAATCGTGTTCCAAGAAGAAAAGGATTTGAATGCAATTGTGAAGTTGGCATGGATCAGAAATTATGTGGTTTGTGACTTTGTTATACATCATGTTTTCTATTGTTCAAACTTGCATCCTTGATGAGTGCATTTACCTTCCTCTGTATGGTTAAATGAATATATCACTGCTGGAAAGTGGGAAAAGCTTTGTTTTCAGAGCTGTGTATTGTAAATCAAATCTTTGAAAGCGGTAACCAAATTGATTGTAATCAAGGGATTAGAGGCGGCAAAAGGGGGTGTTTCATCTTCCTGTAGGTATGTGCAAAACATTTTTATACAACGTTCCCTTGGCTGCCTGTAATTAAGGTATTCTTGATATCCAATTAATGCTCCTATTTTCTAACGGCATGTGCTACTTATGTTCCTCAAATCATTGTATATCATCATTTCAAATTATTTGCATGGTTGACTAATTGTGTTTTGTTTCGTGTATGGATACATTGCACTTGAGTATCTGATTGGAGAATTTGGCTTTCGGGAAGAGAACGACGAAGTTTTGATTTCTTTCAAGGAGGGATTGGAATCAGAACCCTGCTCTTGGAGAAAATGCCACAAGATATCAGAGACAGTGTGAACTGAGGTATTGATATTCGATCATGGAGGCCTCTGAATGTGGAGGAGATAGTGAAGGTAGGAGGAAATGAGATTCAGAGGGAGCTTGAGTGGCAGAGGGAGAATGCCAAGTCCTTTGCAGAGGATCAGCAAGCTCTTGAAGCAGTGTAGCTTGTAGCTTCGAAAGCTCCTTGTTTGGTCATACATTGAAGCCAACTGTTGTGATAATCAAAGTTGTGAGAATGCTGCCCTTGCTGAGAGAGTCTCTGCTGAGAGGGAGTCTCAGCATCAATTGCTCTTTTTTACTTGCCCTAATGCATTTTTCTCTGAGACAGAAATTTGAGGAGAAAGCCCTTGTAATGTATTTTCCTCTGAGACGGAGAAATTTGAGGTGAAAGCCCTTGTTGCTCTTTCCACTCATGGGAGTAGCCATAGTGGATGTCATGTTGAGAGACTCGGTGACAACATCACATTGAGTTACTCCGTGATGTGAGCTTGTGCTTATTTCACACATGGGAGTAACCATGGTGAACATCATGTTGAGTGACTCCATGATGCTATCATGTTGAGAGAATTCGTGATAAACCTTTTTTGTTTCCTCACAAATGGGTGTAGCCATTGTGAGTGTCATGTTGAGAGATTCCATGACATGAATATCTGAAAAGATAACTCCCTAGCTAAGAGGGAGTGTTGATGATATAGCGTTGGGAGTTTCTTTCCGTACTAAATTTGGAAAATTGAAGAGACTCTCGATTGGAGAATTGAAAAGGCACATGTTTGGGAAGTTGAAGAGTCTTTGGTTTATATTGAACAATTCAAGAAATTCGAAGAGTCTTTCATGTGTAGATGAACAGTCTTTTGGACTACGAAGAGTCATCTTCTTGAATTCAGCAGTTACTTCTTGTGGCACGTCAATCTGAAGTTAGATATCTCGTCTTTTACATTGGTTGAGAGATGGTCACGCATTGTATTGTTGTTTTTGTGTGTAGTAGATGTATTGCTACTTCAGTTTGGAGCATTGTACTGAGACTTATATTATTTTATAAATAAAGCATCATTTTTGTGCGTCTGGGTTTTTTCCCCTCAAGTTGGAGGGTTTTCCCAGGATAAATGTTGTGTCTTGAGTTCATTATTTTGATCTTTTGCTGTTTAGCTTTATTCCTGGTATAAAACATTAACATAAAGGAACATTCAGTTTGATTGTTTTGTTGCTATAAGGAGGTAATTTCAATTTGTGATTTTGCAGCAAATTTGGCATATTCTGATATTATTATTCCTAATATCATTGCTGACATTGTTTGATGTTGAAGAATTAGTGGGTTGCTACTGGCAGCAGACAAACGGATATTGTAACAGGCTGCAATGACATTACCAGCTAGCAACTAATCATCTTGCTTGTATGACTTTAGAAAGTAGTACCAATAGGGTTACACTTAGTTCTTTGGAGTGGAATGCAGTCATGAGTTACCTGCACATAAAACTTGGTTGTTGCAGAGTTAGAGTTGTTAGTTTGACATATGCTGCTCCCACTAAACCTTGCATTGGTTTGTGCTGGCTGTTTATGATTGTAGCTTCAGTCATATGATCAATCAAGCATATACATAATAAACTACATGTTGCTGATCATAATCAGCATGATCAATAATAATGAAATTATATGCATATATATATATATATGGTATTTATATACGCACATATACATGTATATATGTGTAATACATTATTATTAATCATGCTGATTACTGTATAAACATATTATGTATTTACCACTTCATGATCAATTAGAGAGACCGATCTATGTGACTGATTGAATCATTATAATGATCATCTCGAGAAGTATAAGAAAATAATTGATATATATGTAGATTATACTCAGCCTGATTAACATTAAGGAGATGTTATCATATATATATTTATGTGCATATATATAATAAGTGTTTATTATATATGCACATATATATATAACTTAAATATTGTTATTATTAATAATCATGCTAAGAATAACATACATATAAAGCACTCAACTCAATGATGGAGAGCGGCGGAGGGGAGCGGAGAGCGGTGTAGAATGGTTATTATTCCACAAATGTACAGAACAATACAACATATATTCAGTGATACCAACAAGACATTTACCAATAATACAATTACCAATACCAATGAAATGCACAGAACACCATACCAGAATACCAAGATGGCAAGGAAATGTTTATTCTCTATTTATTACCAGCCAAACCATAAGTTCAACAACAATAAATCCAAGTCTTATATAATAGTCGGTTGGTTGGGGAAACCAACGGACGCATCTCCTCACTCCTAACTACCCTCCTGACAAAACATAACTAAGTCTAATTAATAATGACTTTATTACCTACTACATATATCCCCCAAAAAAAAGAAGTCGACTTCCAGACGATTGTATAACAGAAAAAAAAAGAAACTCCTTCGAGCGCCCTCAATGCATCCATATTTTTGGCTTCGCTGGCTTCGTTAGCTCGTTCTGTCTTCCCACATAGGCTTCTCCTCTTCCCATTCCTTCTTCATCCCGTTTGTCAGGTCCTTTTCTTGTTTCTTCCTCCGTATCCTCACCCTGTGTAGTTTCCCTTTTCTTCGTATAGTTGTCCTCCTTGGTACAGACCTGTGCACTGCCTTCCGTAATAGGAGTGGTACAGGCGCCTCCCACCGTACTAGTCCCATCCTCTTCTAAACTGTCTTCTCTAATCTGGCTTTATCCCTCAGATTTTTTTTGAAGTCTTTTTGCCCCCATCGTTTTATCCATGGAGTGGCCTTCTCCTTCTTGCGTACGGCCTCCCCCACCTTGGCCTCCTTCTGGCATACGGCCTGCTTGAGTACAGCCTTCCTGAGTACGGCGTACGGCCCTGCCACTCGTACGGCCTTGTAGTCCGTACGTCACTTTGATGTCCTCCTCCGTACGGCCTCTCCTACGGCCCAGTCTGTACTGGCCTCTACCACCTCCCGTACAGTCCAATCAGTACGACCTCCTTGTCGTCCATACGGCCTCCTGCTGCGTACGGCCTCTTATATACGGTCTGCGTACTGCCTCCCCTCGTACGACCTCCCCCTCCTATGTCCACCTCCTGTTTTCTCCCTACCTATACGGCGTACGGCCAACCTGTACCGCTTCTTCCTAATCTCCACCATGCTCGTACGGCGTACGGCGTATGGCCTCTTCCTGATTTGTACCTGGCCTGTACGGCGTACGGGCTCCCACGTTGCACAGCCTTCCCTTATGCGAAGCCTTCGTACGTCCAACCTCCTTGTGCTGCTCGCTTTCTTCTCTCTGTCGTATGTACGACGTACGGTCCTCCTGCACTTCATGGCTGATGTCTACGGCAACTCTCCCACTTTCCTCTCTTTGAACTCGTACTTTCTCCTCTTGTTCGTACGGTGTGGAATGAGTTAGAGGGCCACGCTTGGGCTTTTTATAAAACTCGTCGATGTTAGGGTTAGGTTTTATTA
>MU221593.1:18780-32209 GCA_018584345.1 Thuja plicata
CTTCAATGAACCATCTTTTTTTCAATTCCTCAGCAGGTTTGTTATCCAATTTTCCTATCAATTCCTTTAATCTCCTGGTATAACCCCTTACTGACTCGTTTTTGCCTTGTCTGGTATTGTAGATTTCTGTGACTATCTCATCGTCATCCCATAACAATCTGAATTCCTCCTCAAAGGCAGTACGGAGGTCCTTCCATCTGGTTTTCTAAACAGCCTCCAAATCTGTGAACCAATCAATAGCGATCCCTCTTAGTGTGGCAGGGAAGGCTTTTAGCCATTCATCTGTATCATTTTCTCCATTGGCCTGCCATATGGTGATACATGTTTTACAGTGTCGGGCCGGGTCATCCGACCCTTCTCCAGTAAATCTGGGAAGTTTCTGCTTGACTACTGCCATTCTTCTCCCTCCTGCCGGGACCCTTCCTCCTACCGGGATGACACTTCCTCCTGGTGGGACGCTTCCTCCTGGTGGGACGCTTCCTCCTGCCGGGATGACACTTCCTCCTAGTGGGACGCTTCCTCTTGGTGGGACACTTCCTCCTGCCGGGATGACACTTCCTCCTGGTGGGATGCTTCCTCCTAGTGGGACACTTCCTCCTACCGGGATGACACTTCCTCCTAGTGGGACACTTCCTCCTGCTGGGATGACACTTCCTCATGGTGGGACGCTTCCTCTTGGTGGGACACTTCCTCCTGCCGGGATGACACTTCCTCTTGGTGGGACACTTCCTCCTGGTAGGACGCTTCCTCCAGAACTAGTGCTCTCTCCTTCTCCTTGTGACTCCTGTGTCTGGGTGGAGTGAGGCGTCTCTCGGTACTCCCTTCAGGCAGGTGTTTCAGGATTCTCTCCTCCTCCCTTCA
This sequence comes from Thuja plicata, assembly GCA_018584345.1. Classification (NCBI taxonomy): domain Eukaryota; kingdom Viridiplantae; phylum Streptophyta; class Pinopsida; order Cupressales; family Cupressaceae; genus Thuja; species Thuja plicata. Next base: position 19,642 of record MU221593.1, read on the forward strand.
ATGTTTCTGAAATGGCCAAGTTGGCTATTCCTTCTATGGTGTTTTGGATCAAGCTTTCCTCAAGTTGTCTTTCACTTAGAGATTGGTTCCCCAACTCTCGCAAGCGGCGACGTCTTGCTTCTTGTTGTTGTTGGCCAAGAATCTGCACTCCCACTTCTTCTTCAGTTTCTTCTCCAGGCCTGCGTTTAGGATATTTGTTTGGAAGCAGGGGCATGAATTTATAGGGTGGACCAAATGTCTAGCCAGGAGTTGAGGAACTCCGCAAGGTAGATCCTACACACTGGTGGTACCGAAATTAGTCCGTACCGTGGTAATATGGAACCGCTCTCTCGACTTCCCTTTCCATGTACCGAACTATCTAGGCTACCCCCCTCGTGTCTTGATCTTTCCTTGGTATTCCCTCCTCTGTACTATGACCTCTAGGTCCGAACTTAGGCAGCAGCACCAAAATGTAGAATGGTTATTATTCCACAATGTACAGAACAATACAACATATATTCAGTGATACCAACAAGACATTTACCAATAATACAATTACCAATACCAATGAAATGCACAAAACACCATACCAGAATACCAAGATGGCGAGGAAATGTTTATTCTCTATTTACTACCAGCCAAACCATAAGTTCAACAACAATAAATCCAAGTCTTATATAATAGTCGGTTGGCTGGGGAAACCAACGGGCGCATCTCCTCGCTCCTAAATACCCTCCTGACAAAACATAACTAAGTCTAATTAATAATGACTTTATTACCTACTACAAGCGGGCGGGAGCTCAAATTCAAATTTGAATATGGGCGGGAGCGGAACTGGTGCGAACGCTGTAGATGCTACAGGGCACAGTAAGCCGGAGGATGTTGTTGACAATGTGAAGCAAGGGAAGGATCCCGATGCTGGACTCACGCCTGGGGACCCGGGGGGGCCAACTCAGAAACGTCAGGAGACATGCCGAAGTGCAGCAAAAAGTGGGCCTCCCTCTTTGGGGTCAAGCCTGGTAAGTCTTCTTTACCACCGGTCAAGAACATATCAAGTCCTTCACAGGGTAGTTTTGCTTTGGATATCCCGGACCAGATTATTGATCACACCATTGCCAGAATGAACAATTCCCTGGTTGGAAGATTCATGGGGATGAGACCCAACATTGAAGTGGTTAGAGCATATGCCAGCAAGAAATGGGATCTGAAAGGGCAAGTTGATGTGGTTGCTATGTCAAAAGGGTGTCTGTCCTTCTTCTTCTCTTGTGAAGAGGATAGGATGAAAACTCTATGCAATGGGCCTTGGATGTTTGGCAAAAATACTCCGATTCTCCAAAAATGGAGCCCTAATCTGGTTTTCGAGGAGGATGAGGTCAAACAGGTTCCGGTCTGGACAAAGCTCCATGGCCTACCTCTCGAATACTGGACAAAGGAAATTTTTGTGGGGATAGCTAATACCTTTTGGGAGCTCCTGTCAATAGATATTGTCACTACTTCAAGGAGAAGATTAACATATGCTAGGATATGTGTGGGTATTACACAGAATATTGATATGCCAGAAAAAATTAACTTTCGCTCTAAATTGGGGTCATGGGTACAGAAAATAGAATATGAGTCAGTCCCTTTTGTGTGTTTTCATTGCAAGAAGGCGGGACACTGGGTTAAGAAGTGCCCTTCAAAGATGGTCCAGAAAATGACTAGGCAATGGATACCAGTGGGAAGAGTGAAGAAAGATGGAGAGGAACCATCCTTGGGAGCCCCTAGTAAAATCATCAATAATGATGATTCAAACCCCGCAAAAAATCATGATGGTAGCAAAAAGATATTAAGTGGGGACTCTGAAAGTAAGGTATGTAATGAAAGCCCTAAGACCAATATAGAAGAACAGAGGGAAGATGGGGAGATTCAGGAAGAAAACCAGCAAGAGACTATTGATATAGTGGATATAACAGTAGAAGAAGAAAAAGAACAGCCTTTGATCCAAAATGATCAGAAAGAAAGAGGATCAGAGGACAGAAACCAAAAAATGGAGGAGGATAAAGTCTGGAAGGATGATTTCCAGGGGTTAACTGGTCAAGGTTCATCAGATATTCTACATAAATCTCCTAAAGGGATTAGAAAGATATCTTTTGAAGTTAAGACTCCTAAATGGGGGGATGCTGAAGATATAGGTCATGCTCTGTCAGGTATCCAGAGTGATGCAGAAAGTCATGGGGATAAGAAAAAATCTAAGAAGGATAAAGGAAAGCAAAATAGATCTATGGAAACAAGGAGTAAAAAATTAGGGGATGTGGGAGGAATGTTGTCTTCCCCAGGACGCCCTTCGAATCAAAAAGTTAGAGCCAAGGAGACTAAGAAGAATATTGTAGATGGAAGTCAGCCCACTATAATGGAGGTGGGATCCTTTACTAAGGTATGAAGATCATTTCTTGGAACATAAGGGGATTGAATAATCCCCATAAACAGGATATTGTTAGGAATATGATAAGAGATAATAGACCTGATATTTTCTTAATTCAGGAAACCAAAATGTTGAAAGAGAAAGTGGAAAAGCTTAGATTCTTAAAAAATGGCAATATTTGTGGAGGTGACTCAGAGGGTGCTTCTAGGGGTATTGCTACTGTCTGGAATTGTGATGTTATTAAAGGGGATATTATTTATTAGGGGAATAATGTTGCGTGTATAAGACTTAAGCATCTAGAAGATAATACTTCTTGGGTTTTAACTAATATTATGCCCCTAATTCCAAAAAGGGTAGAGAGGCTTTTTGGAATAAGCTATCCTCCATGAGAAACAGTTTTATTGATGAGTGGCTTGTTATGGGAGATTTCAATACTCCCTTAAAAGAAGATGAAAAACAAGGAGGAAGCCTAACTAATCTGGATAGTAGACTTGATCTGATGGATTTTATTGATAGCCATTCTCTCCATGATATTGAGTTGAAAGGTGTTAACTATACCTGGACTAATAGAAGAAGTGGGCAGAATCTTATCCAGGTTCGACTTGATAGAGCCTTGATCACTAATAACCGGTTCTCCCATTACTACTGCTCTTTATCTGCCCATTTGAGGGTTGCATCGGATCATAACCCTATCACTTTCCTAGCGGATTTTATTTCCAAGAAAAAGAATTTTCCTTTCAGATTTGAGAAAATGTGGACTATGCACCCTCAACTTCAGCATAAGATTCAAGATTGGTGGAGTATTAAAATCCATGGTACAACCATGTTTATCCTAGCTAAAAAACTCAAACATGTTAAGGATAACATTAAAGACTAGAATAAAGACACTTTTGGTAACATTTTTTCTTCAAAGGCCAATATTGATATGGATCTGAAGGACATTCAGGACTGCATTTAGAAGGAAGGGTATGTGAGGGTTACTAGAAAACAGGAGAATGAAAAGTTGGTTGAGCTCCATGGTATCATTGCTAAGGAGGAAACCTTCTAGAGACAAAGGTCCAGAAAGGTTTTCCTTAATGAAGGGGACAGAAATACCAAGTATTTCTTCATGGCTACTTTTAAGCACAGACATGCTAATAGAATCTCTCATTTGAACATCAATGGTGCTATTTCGGAGGATGAAGAGGTTATTAGGATGGAAGCTAAAAATTATTTTCAAAATCTTTTATCAAAAAATAGAGATCTGAATAGGGAGGATCAAAGAGATCTACTGGGATGCATTCCCCATATGCTGAATAAGAATCAGAATTCGGTTCTTAATGCTATCCCCTCTAACTCTGAAATCAAAAAGGTTGTCTTCTCCTTTGAAGGAGATAAAGCGCTGGGACCAGATGGATACCCTATGTTCTTCTTTCAGATATATTGGCACATAATTGAAAAAGATGTGACGAATGATGTCAAGGAATGTTTTGGGTCTAGAAATTTGCTGAAGGAGTTAAATGGAACTTTTGTTGCCTTAATCCCTAAAAAACAGGGAGCTGATAAAATGGATCAGTTTTGGCCTATAAGCTTATGCAATTCAGCCTACAAGATCATTTCTAAAGTCCTTACCTCTAGGATATTATCTATTCTCCCCTCTCTAATTTCTTGGCAATAAAATGGTTTTGTGCCGGGAAGACAAATATTGGATTCTATAATTTTTGTGCATGAGAATGTGCATTCTCTGGTGATGTCTAGAAAGGAAGGCCTCATCCTTAAACTGGATCTTTCTAAAGCCTATGATAGGGTGGATTGGGAGTTTCTTTTGAAAGTCTTGAGTGCTTTTGGTTTTAACAAGAAGAGTACTGATCTTGTCTTTCAACTTGTGTCTTCAGCTACCTTCTCTATTTTGGTCAATGGGTCTCCCACCCCTTTCTTCAAATCTACTAGAGGGTTGAGGCAGGGGGATCCCCTTTCTCCTGTCCTTTTCATTATTATGGCTGAATGCTTGGGTAGGTTCATGGAAAACCATGTGAGGGATGGAGAAATTAAGGGATTATGTCCTTCTGCTAACCAAGTGTGCTCTCACCAACAGTTTGTTGATGATTCGGTTATTATGGGAGAGGCCTCAGTTAAAAATGTTACTTATATTAAGAAAGCTCTGACTAAATATGGGAATGCTTCTGGTCACACTATTAATTGTGAAAAAAGATTTGTGTTCCTCTTTAATGTTCTAGAGAAGAGGAAGATCAGAATCATGAGGATTCTGGGATGCGATTTGGGGACCCTCCCTGGCACTTACCTTGGGCTGCCTCTCTGTTTGGAACCCCCTGACACATTCTAGAGCTCTCTTGTTGATAGATATCACAGTAAACTTGCAGGATGGAAAGGAATTATGTTGAGCCAAGCGGGCAAGATTCAGATTCTCAGAGCCACCCTTCAAGGTCTTTCACTGTATGCTTTAAGCATCTTCAAAATTCCCAAAAAGTTTGGGGATGCTATTGAAAAAATTCAAAAAACTTTCTTATGGACAGGTACAAAGAAAAAGAAGAGGATAGCTCTCTTAGCTTGGGAAAAAGTTTGTAGACCTGTTATTAAAGGGGGACTTGGCGTCCGAAGAATCAGAAATCTCAACAATCATCTCTTGGCTAAATTAATCTGGAGATATTACAATTCCAGAGGAGAATGGACTCTAATATGGGACAACAAGTACAATAAGGACCACCCTAACTTTATTTCTTTTCTTGATTATGACAGGATTTCTGGAGGATATTTTATATGGAGGAATGCCATGAAAAACAGGGATATCATTAGAAAAGGAATAAGATGGAAAGTTGGAAATGGCAGGGACGTTCTCTTCTAGGAAGATGAGTGGATTTTACAGGCTCCCCTTAAGGACTGTCCCAAATGGCAGAACTTTGAAAACCTCTGCAAGGTTAGATTTGGAAGGAAAGTGGAGGGTTATTGGGAAGGAGATCACTGGAAAGATCTGACTGTTATTGACATTTCGATGGGACAGCTTAACCAAATTCTGGAAACTACCACCCTGATTGAGGAGGAGGATAGGATTATCTGGAAGTATACTTCGAGTGGTATTTTTTCTACTTCTTCTGTGTATAATAAGGAGTTTGAAGATTTGATTGAGCCTTTTTGGGCTAAGGCCTAGATAAAGGATCTTACTCCTAAGATCAATGTTTTTTTCTGGATCCTTTTACAAAATAAAGTCCTCACTATTGACAACCTTATGAGAAGAAGGATGACTATTGTGAATAGATGCTACCTTTGCAAGCAGAATGAAGAGAGTGTTGATCATATGATTATTCATTGTCCTTTTGTTAGGGTGATATGGGACAACTTTCTTATTCTTTTTAATATAGAATGGGTTTTCCCTGAAAATTTGAAGGGTCTTTTTAATTCCTGGATACATCATTCAAAAAATGATATTGTTAGTCAAGTATGGAAATTTGCTCTTCCCTATATTTGTTGGGGAATCTGGAGAGAAAGGAATGAAAGAGTTTTCAGGAATAAAGAGGCAACTGCCAAAGAGGTTTTTTACAAGATAAAAAGAGCTATTAAAGAAAATGCAGTATTAAAGGATAGAATTATGGAACCAATCTTGGAGGAGGATATTGCCTTTCTTCAAAAAGGGAAGATAAAAGGGAATTTTAGGAAGCAGGATAACAAAATTACCAGAGCTGATGCTAGGTGGGATTGCCCACCTAGGGGGTGGATGAAAGTCAACTTTGATGGGGCCTCGAAAGGCAACCCAGGGGTGGCGGGATGTGGGATTGTCATTAGGGATGAGAACGGGGTTTGTAAGGGTATCAAAGCTGTCCCTATTGGTTTTCAAACCAACCACCTTGCTGAGGCCACTGCTCCCCTTCATGGTCTCGTCATGGCTAAGGAAAAAGGATGCAAGAAAGTTTGGATTGAAGGTGACTTCTCAACATTGTTAAATGCTTGAATTCTCTTACCCCTGCTTCGTGGTCAATTTACAATATTAAGCAAAAGGCTGAAGCCTTAATACATTCTTTTGATAATTGTATGGTGACACAACTACCGGGAAACCAATGGGGTAGCTGATTGGGCTTGTAAAATGGAGGCGGTGACTCAATGGGGAGGTGATGTTGACACGCCAGCTCAAGTGCAGTTATTGATGAATAATGATCGTTTGCGAAGTAATCAAAAAAGCGATCATAAATGGTAAGTTTTAATTATTGGTTTATGGCGGAAGTGACTTGTCATCATTACCAGCTAAGGAGAACGTACTTAGTGGCAATTATTAGCTCGAAGCGGCACGTTTTCTGGGTGCACTTCTTTTTTATGAAAGAGAGGCGGGATATTTCAAACAGCATTTGTAAAGACATCTACAGAGAAAATAATCTGAACCAGAGAGTAGATATGGGAGGTAACAAGAAGCAAGTGGAACCTGCAAATTATGATGAATGGCGTGAAAGGGAAGATGTGTGGAAAATTTTGGTGGAGGGTGGTTTGGCGGTTTTCCTGGAGAGGCTTCATGGGCGCAACTCCACTATCATAAGAATCTTCTCGAAGACCTAGAAAAATGGGAAGGTCATGGTCGGCAACCAGTATATGGAAGTCACCGATGAGGTTATTGCGGAGGCGACTGGTATGGGGACGGAAGGGCTTAAATTTTACAAAGATAGGCTTATCTCGGACAAGGCGTGGGAGAAGTTTCCTGAGGAAGATAAGGAAAGGGCTCGGCTGGTGAAGGCGGGCACCTCTTATCACGACCCTATGCGTATTTCCAGACCCTGACGATATGTTATGTTCGTGCTCATCAGCTACATCACTCTGGATGGTAGGTTCACTAGGGCCTATGGCCACCACGTCATGCTTCTTAACCACTTCAGACACAATATGAAGGTCATTTTGCCTTTCTACCTGCTCAACTCGCTTGATTTCACCATTAATAGCATGCAGAGGAAACCTAAGGAGGATCACGCCTCACACCAGGGGCTTATGGTGTTAGTTTATGAAGTTCTTAAGTCCAAGAAGGTGGAGAGACCTCTGGTTAAAAGGACACAGAAAGATGAGGAAGACACGGAAGGAGATGAGGAGGAAAGTATGTATGAAGAAGACACAGAGGATGAGGAAGAGGAGAAAAAAGGGTATAAAACCCCTAAGAAGGGAATAAAAATGGGGTCTTCTTCCTCAAAAAGCCTGAAAAAACCCACATCAAAATCTCTGATACTGAGAAGGATACGGAGGATGAGAGATCTGAGGACAGTGACAGAAAAAAGAAAAAGGGCAAAATTAACCCTAAGGCTAAGAAGATGACTCCAGCGGAGGAAACAGAGACTGAAAAGGAGACCAAGGATGAAGATAAGGGGACTAAACCCAAAACTGGGGTTAAGAAAAGAAAGAGGGGAGATATAAAATCCCGCAAAGGGAAAAATCCCAGCAAGCGGAAAATCATGCTTTCCTCGGATGAGGAGGAAGACAAGGAGAAGGATGAGGGCAAGGATGATACTAACCCTACTGAGAGCACGGAGAATAAAGAGCAGAAGGAGGAAGAAATGGTGAAGGAGGATTCTGGGAAGGGCCTTCAAAATAAGAACATTGGGAAGGAGGAAACCCGTCACAATGACGACACAGGTAATACTTTTGAACCTGAGGATTTAGACCATGGTAAAGCGTGCATTACAGATTTTGCAGGTTTAATTAGCAAAATGTTAGGTGATAATGTTGACCTGAAGAATCAAATTGAGGGTATGAGGGGGGAAATGAATATTTTAAAATGTGTTGGTATTGGGGAGAAATCTATTGCTGAGTGTCTGGGGGAAATGAAAGAGGCTGTCGGAAATTCGGAAGCACAGGTTGATTTGGTGAACAGAGTCAACAATTTGGAAAAGAGGCTCAAGGATTTTGAGGATAGAGCTGCTGAAGATGACAGTGTGAGGCAGATTAAGAACCTAAAGGCCAAGGTGGACAAGCTGGAGGACACGGTTCGTAAGATTGGGGACCAATCTCTGAAGAGTCTCAAAGCTTATACAGGGCAGGCCAAGAGCTTAATGGAGAAGCTGGAGCAGGATACTGGCGATAAGGATAGCCATGCTGTCAAGGACCTGGCTGGCCCGGGAACCCGCACTAGGGCTAGCACCAAAAAGACAAGCCCAAGGGAGGAAAAAGAGAAGGACAAAGGTGACCTCAAAAATAATATCAATTAAATGGAGGTTATGGTGATTCAGGCCCAGGATATGGTTGATGGCATGTAGCTGTCTTTTCCTAGGCCCTCCCCTTTTTTGTGTTGTCCATGTTTATTATGTTTATCTTTGGGACTGTTGCTAGCTAGTTTGTCTGCTGGCTTTCTTTGTCGGCTATCTTTTTTTGGTGCCTCGGCACAGTTGTTGCTGTACTTTCTCTAAATATTTGTATAACTCTGTTTAAAGGTTTCGGGTCCTTGTAAAACCTGTTTTTACTTAATCAGAACATACATATAAACCAATTATGTATCATCATTCTATTAATCGTTAATGAGATCGATTAGATATTATCAATGCAGATCGATTTAAATGAATCGATTAAATGATTAATGAAATCGATTAGATATTAATGCGAATCATTTTAATGAATCAATTAAACATTCATACAGATCGATTAAAGAGGAATCAATCAAGACTAGTTAAAGATCAGTAAACAAGTTGTTTATGGCATCGATTCGGTGACACAGCAGATTCACGCCTCCTCATTTGTGGAGGAGCATGCCTCCTTGAAGAGGCATGCCTCCTCAAGGACATGCCTCAAATTCAAAGCGTGTACATAAATATATCAAAAGATAAATCGATCTTAGAACACACAGAATGAAAAATAAGTGCAAGTACAAGTATCAATCTCAGCCTTGGCATTACTTACAACAGCAACTTATATACATAAGGACTACATCTGCAATATCACTCATTCATATTGATTGTATTCTCTCATACAAAGAGCATTGATATTAAGAAATTGAAATTGAAATAAAAATATACCTTAAATCTGATTACACAAACACAGTATCAGAGACAAGGTAAGGAAAAGACCTAAATCAGATTATAAGGAAGACAAACTAAACTTGTATCTATTGCTTATATCTGTCGTAGAGCCACTTTGCCAGCGATTGATATTGGTATCTGGACGTGTAACTACAATTAATTTGTATCTGGAAATCATTCTCTCTATCAGTTCTATGCCAAATCGTTTGTAACTCTATGCACGGTGCATGCATGAAGGAGGTGGATTTGTAAGTTTTACTTTAGTGGAAGACAAATGCTCATTGACCATCAATTCAAAGGCTCGTGTTAGCAGGCGCTTAAAATGAAGTTAACTAGTTCCTGTGGATGCAAACAAAGTATGAGTAAAGTTATATACAAGGTAGTAATTTGATTAATTACGTGAGATATGAGGACGTGATTCTTGTTTGTTTGCTAATACAAACAAAATCATTAAATCATTAGAGTCAATCCTTTATGGGGAGTAAAGTCAACAAGTAATACGACTTTTATTATTAAGCGACTAAATATGTGTAAAGAGAGGCAAATATATTAAAGATGGCGAAAGGGAACATCCGATCCATTCATAATAAAATGATTAATAATGAAGTGCGATTTATTAAGTCAGCGATTACTAGAAACTCACAATTATCTGTGTGAAAGACTAGTAACAATGTTAACAAGGGATAAAGTGATTTGTTATTGAAGAGATGCGACTTATTTAGGATCATGTCTATACTGAAGAGTGGTGTCTTTTCACCTCTCTTGATAAAGATACAAATAGAGATTAAAATAAATGCAAGTGTGTGTTGGAGTTGAAGAAGTGGAGGCGTGTGGTGTATAGTGGAAGTTCTGCAATATAACATCATATGAAGTGGGGCAGATTTGGAGCAGATATAAAACAGAAGTATATATATGAAGTAAGAGTGATATGTGAAGTATGGTTGTGTGAGTGTATACACAAGGAGATTTGAAATAAAATAAAGATATAAGAGTGCAGATTTAATGAAAAGGATTTTGCAAAAGAAGCAATATATCTTCATCATATATACACAGAGGTGTGTATGAGATAGAAGAAAACATACAATGTGTGTAGTATGTGTGCTTTGAAGACAATCAGCTTATAGGTGTGTAGTGTGGTGTATATGAGATGAAGGAAATATAATGAATTTCATAAAGAGATTGTGATTATTTTATGGCAGATTTGTGACCATAATAATAACAGATTGAGGAAGGAAATGTATTCACTGCATATCATATTGATTGGAAATATCGCAGCGTGAGCATTTTATGCTATATTGTTGCACTTGGCCATCCTCTTGAGATTCTTATGTACGTTGACAAGTGGAGTCGATTACTCTAAGGTTTCCAGTGATTTATTTGTGGGACTCAATTTTCATGAGCGGCAATCTCAATATTTGATGATCAATATATTGATGCTTCCATTCATATCCCCATGATTTGAAATTTCACTATTGATAAGGAAAGAATAATTGGTGGACTGTGAGGAAGATTTGACAATAAAAGATAAGTATTTTATACTTGAACTATGTTCTTTAATTCATTGGATAGTAAATCTTGTATGCTTCTATCATTGATATTTCCCTTCGGGACAATTTTGTTTCATTACCTATTTGCAATCTCTCTCTCAAATACTTTTAGGATGGATCAAGAAACATAAAAAATTACATTTAAGGGAGACAAAACTGGATACTTGCAATTATGTGACTAAGAAGAAGATTAATATCAGATTCAGAAGGAGTCTGACAAATTCATCAGTGGAAACCTTGAACGAGAAGGCTAGAAGGTTGATGCATGTACTTGGAGGTTTAGAAGGGAGCCACATTATCATGAATGTCTAGTATAGCCAAGCCTGAGGATAAATCCACAGTTTATTACATTCACTCATGTTACAATGAAATCAGTCAAGTACATTTATGTACAGGAAATTGCTCTTGAGAACAAAGTTGTGTTCATTGAACAAATAATCATGTGCCAGATGATGACAGTCCCTTATAACAAGATATCACCATGATTAGAGTATGTCAGCAGGGTACGCTTCCATGACAGAGGAAGCATCTAAGATGATATGCATTAGTTGACATTTGAGGATCTTGATTCAGAGGGAGTAGAACCTGTCAAGATGATTTCTCTAGTATTCAGTTGAGGTACATTATCACTGAAGAACGAACGGACGATATTCTCACCAAGCCTCTTGCTAGAGAGAAGTTTTAGTATCTTCAAGATAAGCTTGGCACGTGAGAGAATGAAGTCTTAGCTGAAAAAGAGTTTCAGCATCAGTGACCTATTATTTTGTATCCTAATACATACTTCTCCTTGAGAGAGAAGTCTTAAGGTGAAATCCCCTAGATCCACTCTCTAATATGGTTTATGGTGGATGTCATGTGTATGACTCCATGACCTCATGGGCCCCTGTGTGCGTCATTTAGAAGTGACGACGGCTAAATGATAATCACTTGTATTTTGGTAGTATTGTAAAGTGACGACTTTGCAATAAATTTACTAATCTATCATGATTGATATCATATGGTTGATATCTGTGTACACATCACGATAGACCATATCTCTGCTGGATTAGATATGTCATGGTGAATATTAATATGGTTTAATATTTGTATATATGCCATGAATCTATATCCTTATGATAAGCATCATATGGTTGATGCTAGTGCACATATCATAATGGATATTGTGTGACTATGGTAAATGTCATAAGTGTTGACATTGAAAACCATTACCTATGATATCATGAGATGATATCTCTATTAGGTAAATGTCATAAGTGTTTACATTGAAATCCATTACCTCTGATATCATGAGATGATATCTCTATTAGGTAAATGTCATAAGTATTGACATTGGAAATCATTACCTATGATATCATGAGATGATATCTCTATTGCATCTTATAGATAATATACCTTGTGATCATCCTCTCTGGCTAAGAGGGAGTGTTAATGATTGTAGCTTCAGTCATATGATCAATCAAGCATATACATAATAAACTACATGTTGCTGATCATAATCAGCATGATCAATAATAATGAAATTATATACATATATATGTGCATATATATATATGGTATTTATATACGCACATATACATGTATATATGTGTAATACATTATTATTAATCATGCTGATTACTGTATAAACATATTATGTATTTACCACTTCATGATCAATTAGAGAGACC
>MU221593.1:32259-42462 GCA_018584345.1 Thuja plicata
TATATATGTAGATTATACTCAGCCTGATTAACATTAAGGAGATGTTATCATATATATATTTATGTGCATATATATAATAAGTGTTTATTATATATGCACATATATATATAACTTAAATATTGTTATTGTTAATAATCATGCTAAGAATAACATACATATAAACCAATTATGTATCATCATTCTATTAATCGTTAATGAGATCGATTAGATATTATTAATGCAGATCGATTTAAATGAATCGATTAAATGATTAATGAAATCGATTAGATATTAATGCAGATCATTTTAATGAATCAATTAAACAAATCTGTGTATTGCATTCATAAAGAACGATTAAAGAGGAATCGATCAAGACTAGTTAAAGATCAGTAAACAAGTTGTTTATGGCATCGATTCGGTGACACAGCAGATTCATGCCTCCTCATTTGTGGAGGAGCATGCCTCCTTGAAGAGGCATGCCTCCACGTGAGAGACTCTCACGTGGAGGCATGTCTCTTCAAGGACATGCCTCAAATTCAAAGCGTGTACATATATATATCAAAAGATAAATCGATCTTAGAACACACAGAATGAAAAATAAGTGCAAGTACAAGTATCGATCTCAGACTTGGCATTACTTACAACAGCAACTTATATACATAAGGACTACATTTGCAATATCACTCATTCATATTGATTGTATTCTCTCATACAAAGAGCATTGATATTAAGAAATTGAAATTGAAATAAAAATCTACCTTAAATCTGATTACACTAACACTGGCAGTGGATGTGCCACTTTCATTCTTGTCCCAAAAACATCAAGGGAGGGTCAAGTATCTTAAATATGGGTTCCTGTAAACACAATGAAATATCAACCTAAAGGGGCTTATTAATCCTTTTGAAAAGATCCGGCTTAATGTTAGGCAAATATGAATACAAGCTAGAGTTGATGCACACATACTCATAAGACAAGGAGCATAAGTACCTAAGATATGAAGAATAAGATGCGAGGAGTACCCATACACTTAAGTACATGCAAGGCATAAAGCATACGTAGCATGAAAAGTGTGAAGCATATATGTAGGATACAAGTTATACACGAAAAAGGTGCTTATGCTTGTAATGAAGCATACACTCGAATGCACGTAGCATCAATTCACAAGACATACATGGGAAAGGTACACCCATAAAACATACATGGAGCAAATGCATGAGTCATATACATGACTACATGTGGGCATGAATGAAAATGCGAAAGGCGTGAATCATATACAAGAATACACATAAGACATGAAGTATGCACCTGAATACACATAGGGCATAAAGCATATGAATACACATAAGGCATGAAACATATATGTAAATACACGTAGCATATAAGCATTCATACACTTAAGTCACAAAGCATACACGTGAACACACATAACACATGGATTCACTTAAGTCGTAGAGCATACGCATAGTGCATGAAGTATACATATGAATTTACTTAAGTCATGAAACATGCACATAGCGCATAAAGCATGAAGTACAAATATGAATTCACTTAAGTCGTGAAGCATACCATGTAGCACATAAAGCATGAAGTATACACATGAAAAAGTATCCACTTAAGTCATGAAGCATACACGTAGTGCATAAAGTCCAAGAAGAATAGCATAAGTCCCCATGTGATTACCAGCATATCACATCATTAAACTAAGTTGTGTCCAACATAAAGTCATACGTATGCATTGTAAACCTTGGGGTTGCTTCACTTGATCACACAATTGCCACATTGTTTAGCATTTGGAGTGTCCTTGTTCAAGAAAGGATAGAATACTTGGTATTTTATTCTGCATGTTGGAGTGGTCACAAAACTCACATCAACACTAGCATTTTTTACGTCTTGGACATATTTATTTGTTGCTCTTTTTAAAAGCAGGTGTCCGTAGGAGATAAATATAAACAAATTAAAAAGAGGCTAGTGTCCTTTTGTTTTACTTCCATAGATTCTTTCCACGTGTGAGTTTCAGATCTGGGCAAAGGCTCCTTGATTCACAAACATTGTGTAGAAAACACGGGATGAAATTCATGGAGGAAGTATGCTTTTCTATTGAGCATATATGCTTCTTTTAAAAAGTTGAGTATATAGTAAAGTGCTTTCTTATGAAGGAGTAAATGATCTTGTTTTGAAATCTGCATTACGTTTTGGCTTGTTTGCTAGTTAATTTTAACAGTCATTTAATTATTTGATCAGTGATATTGTTTCTGGTGTTTACTAGAATGACATAATGAAACATGATATTTGAGGAAGGAGATCACCTTGTGCCTATTGCATGCTCAATGAGATCACAATGAAAAATAAATATCCTTTATCATCCATTGACAACTTCTTGAGCAAATTTTGAGGTTTGCGATACTTCACCAAGATTAACCTCAAATCAAGATATCATCAAGTACCAATCAAAACTAAAGATATTTGAAAGACGAGTTTCAAGAAATAGGTGTTGAAGTTCTGATAGCTGCGATAGAAATTATTCATACCGCTGATGGTTTCTTTCTCCTAGTTCTCTGTTTGTGCATCCTCGAGAGCTGCTTCCTTCTACACACAGAGATGTTATGGCTTACGCATACACTGTGATTTAGCTTTCCTTCGATAAGAGTCATGGATATTCTTCTCATCATTGTCGTGGCATTCTCTTATGAACCGTTTTCATTTGTTTCACCATTTCTTTATCGACGTACCATGAATATTGTTCGAAACGGCTTCTTCTTGTCATTCTGTGGAAGTCTATTTAGTTACTTTGATGACTTGGCATCGTGGTCTCTCGGTGTGGTGCCTTCATCCGCTCTTGAACGTGTGGTGTCATCGGTTGAGGCTGGGATTTATCGCCGGTATTATGTGGATCTGTCAGTGGCTTTGTAACCGCAGACTCTTGGCCTTCTGGATGAGACACGTCAAACACATGGTGGTGTCGCTTAGTTCCAGCAACGGCAAAACAAAATAAAACATTACTCTTTTCAGTTATCGAGTTCATTTTTGTATGAAGGACATGAGCTTCACTTTTGGGGTTGTTTTTTTTTGGTTCGGGCATTCAAGACTCCTTCATTACACTTGAATGGAATTACATTCCGCTGTGGGACAGTATTATATTGTATTCTCTCAAAATGTATTGACTGGAGGAGATTACTGTGTATGTTTGATCTGTGTAAGATCGGGTCATATTTTTGTATGCCCTTTGTCAGACAGTAGTGTATTGGGAATGTATGATATGTGGTTCATCTTCTGAGTTTTGGTGGAGACTCCAGTGCTTGGAGTATTGACACTTTTCATGTCTGATAAAAGCTTGTATGAAATATGTGTGATGATTAAGTTGACTGTGTATTTCATTCTCAGTGAGAGAAGTATCTGTGAGATACTTGCAGTTCTGAAGATCGTGTGTATGCCTCTGTGAAGAAGTCATTCATCTGACGTAGCTTGTGAAGCATTGTATTGTATATTGTGATTATCAATAAAGGATATATCTTGGGTGTGGCTGGGTTTTTCCCTCGAGCAGGAGGGTTTTCCCAGGATAAACTCTGGTGTATTTGTGTTCTTAATTTATCTATGATCTGTTATGTTATTCTGGTTCTGAAAAACATTAACAATAGGAAGGGTTGTAAGAATAGATGGTTATGCCCTTTGGCTTAACCAATGCTCCAGCCACATTCGTGAACCTAATGAAAGATATTCTCACTCCTTTGTCGTTGTCTAGTTGGATGAAATCCTCATCAACAATAGGACATAGGAAGAGCATGTGTAGTAGATGCATTGGCCAACACAAGCTACAAGCCAACCTCAGCAAATGCACTATTAACAGAACATAGATCTAAGAATTGGGCTACATCTTTGACCAATCTTGCATACATGTAGACCCTAACAAAATAAAAGCAATTAGAGATTGCCCAACACTGCACAATCTCACTAACTTGTGCAACTTCCTCAAACTTGCCAACTCCTACCAAAAGTTCATACTTGGCTTCTCTCACATTGTGCGGTAACTCAGTCAAATCATGTGCACCACCAATCTCATGGACTCCTACTTAGCAACATACTTTTGAGGAACTCATGCAATGCCTCTATACAATACCTATTCTTGCAATGCCTAACATTGTGCACCCTTTGAAGTCTATACCAATGCATCTTACTGTACACTCAACCCATACTCACACATGGACATTCAGTTGCATAGCATTCTGAAACCTTTAGCACCACTACATCATCATTAAGGAGGCAATCATTCACTCTAATCATAAGCAAATCTAGTTCTTACACACTCAAAGCAAACTAGAAAACATGTGTCATCAGAAATGGATGACTTATCTACAATAGTCACATTTTGTGATCAAGCCAAGAAGGCAAACGACAATGGCAGCTGACTGCCTCAGCTAATCCCCACTTCATGTGCTCATCATAGTGTCGAACTCACACAGTCACAACTTCTCTAAATGGGAACCCCTCTACCTAGTAGACACAAACTTTGCCAAACCTACAGCAAGCTCTCACAAGGAAAACATGTTGGCAAATTATGTATGTTTAAAAAGGATCTCTACAAGCTTGGACATCTCTATTTTCTAGACAATGATCCATGCCAAAAGCTCATTTGGGAGGCAATTAACACCAAGACAAATGAACACTTAGAAGTTACCAAACAGTAGCAACACTTCTACTGGCCTCAAGTGTACACACACATTGAACAAGACATCAAATCCTACATTCCTTGAATCCTTGCAACATTGCCAAGCTTATAAATAGGAAGCCTGGTTCTGCATCCCTCTCTTGATTCCAAAGTGAACTGGGAGTCCATCAACATGAATTTCCTGAGAAAACCGTCTTCAACCATGATGTTCCATTCATCATGATCACGTGCAAGAAAAGCATCAAATGATGTTCCATTCATTCAGGTAGACAAATTCACAAAGACAGCCATCATGATCTTATGCAAGAAAAGCCTCAATGTGCTAAATATCACACACCTTTTCTTCGCCCATGTTTGGGTCCACTTTAGCTTGTCAAAATCCATTGTTTCTAACCAAAACCAATTTTTTAATATAATATAATAATTTCCAAAAAATATCATGACATAGAACTTTGAAAACCAGAACAGTGGTAATGTAAAACATTAACTTCAAAGTTTAAAGTTTAAATACACAAATCAAAATGTCAAATACCATTGTGTCAAAGAGTCAAAGAGGTTAAAACTCACACTAAATATTTCAAATTAGATAATTATTACATATTGAAATTCCAAAATATTGATAGTTTGATGCTGATATGCAAACAAAAAAAGAAAATCAGAAATCTATCGCCTGCTCTTGAACGTTTTGATCGTTGATATCAAGGTCCTCATATGATGCTCTCCAAATAATCATCACTCTCAAACTCTGGTTCCTCTTGTGGTAGTAGAACTGGGGGTAATTCATTAAGGCCATCTGGTTCAACCACTTCATGCACCATGGCTGCTGAATGGTGGAAATCAATGTTTTTGTTTTGTTTTTAACATTTTCACATCCCTTTTGATCAGAGGAGACGTGTGAGAGACGGCCAAAAACCTGACAGGAGACAAGGAGACGGCGGGAGACATGGAAGTGAAGTCTCCAGCTGAAAATGAAGTTTCAGGAAGCGTGAAAAGTCTCAGAGACACGTCTCAGGGGGGTGGAGATGGGTCTCAATTCTCCAGTAACAGAGGTTTTAAAAGTTTCCTTCATAATTGTACTTCTTCAACAGCAGTGAGTGGGTAGGTTTTTCCATACAAACCTACATTTCAAACATATAACTTTTGTTTCCCAGCTTGAAATGGTTTTATGATAAATGAAATTTTTTAACATGTAGTAACCTACAAATGCAAAAGAGAAGATGTTATTGTAATTTCTTGTTCTCTCTTTTATCTGATATTTCCAATCACAAAATTACTAAATAATAGGTAATGTTTGGCTCACTCTGCATTTGGCTATATAGGATTGCTTAAAGTATGATTATAGATGCAGAATCCAAAGGACTTATTGTTCCTGGAAAGATAATGTTGTTTTTGACACATATTTTAACTATATTTTTTAAGCAAGGGGAATCTTAACAAAATGTGAATCAGCGAGAATATTCCAATGGTTTTCTGTTTTAGACCAGTGTCTGCTTAGTTATTGACAATGATAACGGCCGCATATTTGATTATTATTCACTGTTATCCAGAATAATACCCAAAGTTTAATACTGCAGAATATGTTATAGGAATCTAGGATGGAGTGACCAAGGTGCATCGCTAGTAGTTCTTGGCTCATGATTGTTCTTCTCTTTGTTGAATGGTTTCTCCTTGTTTCAAAAGCATCTTTTTAATGGTGACAGTCATATTATTCTTGATTCATTGTTTCAAATTTGGAGATTTATGCTACGGAGCCATCTAAGAGTGCTGTTTTGAGTGGAAGCAAACCAGGTAAATACTTGATTTGAGATTTTGAGATGTGCGTTGTGCTTCTTTAGAGGCTGATTTTTTGACATGAGAATAAAAAGGACACATTTAACTGTAAAGATGAATGGGAATATCAAACTCAGTTTCCATATAAATTTGAAAAGATCCTCTACTAGCCAGGAAACTGATCCTTGCCAATGATGAATGATTAATAATGTGTGTAATTTTTTTATCCTTTTAGCCTTCCAAAATTATTGCTCTTCTCAAAGTCATGGTCTGAGGGCCATATTACAGCACCAAAAGCTTGAAGTAGGTATTTAAGGGGGAAGTTGAATATGCTTTAGCTGAGCTAGGATAATGCTTAGTATTTTTTGTGCTCATGTTTTAATTTTATGATTAACTCTTCACAAGCTTACTGTCTGTACCATTGGCAATGAAGTCTATTGCAGCTTTGAGTATCTAAAACCATTATAGAGAAAAAATATAAAGCATTTACACTTCAGAAGTTAAAACCAACAATTCATGTCACTTGTGCATTCTGTTTGATCTATATAGATTTGTTTTTTGTCACTAATCTTGTGTTGTTTAACTATATGATTTTTTATTTTTTTCCTAGAAGGATGCAATTCCTTTATTTTTTGTAAGATTATTCAAACTTCCATTCTTTTAATGCTGCACCATGTTTAAAATAGTAGATTGGACTCTTCTAATTTCAGATTCTCAAGTGTCTCAATTATAGCAGAAATTTTACGAAACCCTACCAAGAAGATATTTTACAAAAATGAGACGAACTAAAACTAATCTCCCTATAGCTGCTGCTTCAATATATTCACAATTATAAATGTAGATCTGAAACTTGCCATAGATAAAACCACAGAACCAATGCCATTTACTCAATAGATTAAAAGAAATGAAACTAAACGCAACGAAAATGATCTGGCCGCGTACAGATTCCCAAAAAAACATTGAAACCATGGCAAGTGACTTACCTCAAGATTCTGCAAAAATTGAGTTATGCTGTCAACGATGCCTTTGAGAAAAAATGGGCAGAATCTATGGTCAAAACATAACGAGACGCTACCAAATCAGAAATTTAACAAATATGAGACGAACCAAAACCAATCTCCTAGAGCTGCTGCTTCAATCTATTCACAATTAACGAAATGCAGATTTAAAAATATCTGGGCTTATAGATTCATGGGGTCGAGACAGGATTTCTGCAGTCTTAAAGTAAAAAAGCAAATAAATATTATTCGCAGTCAGTAGGTGTCCGTTTAACACTGGATCTGGGTAAGATTCTCCGGAGAGAGTAAAACTAAATTCTGGGCAAAGACTTAATCGGTTAACAAATTTATTCTAGTTCTTTAGAATTAATCATGCCTTTCTATGTAAAAATTCACCGTACATCTAAAAAACTTATTAGAAAAACATTGTATGTCATAATAATTAAAAAGATCTAATCACTGATAAGAGCTTTAGGCAGACATTACCTGTGGCACTATTTCCCTGCAGAGGAGATTGGTTCCAGAAGATAGCTTTCTAATTAACGAGGCAGTTATCAGCCGCCAGGCATGTAGGTTTGAACAATTCATACTTTTTTTCACTCTAAATTTGATGGCTGTATTGAGGTATTTTTGTATATACACACACGTGGAGACATTTTTTTTTGAGACATATTAACTTTGTGAGAAAATTATTTAATCTAAAAAGTGAAAATTAAATATACATTTTGAAGAGGATATGTGTGGATGTATTTTATATAGATTATGTTGATAGTAATGGGAGATGAAATATGTAAGATAAATAGAGTAATATAATTTCTAATATTTCGGTTTAGTTAGGATTTGAGTTGAAATATCTTTAAGATTTAATGAAGGTTAGAGTCTATATAAGTTTATGGTTCAATTATTTGATATTCTATGGACAATCAAATCATCAATCAAATTCGTAAAATATGTTTTTCCTTTCTCTTTGTTTTCACTTTTAGCTCCTTTATTCTCAAAGTTAAGATCTCCAAACTATCTTGGACAAAAGTGTAATGAGCTTGATTGTGTAGTAGTTGGTGCAACAATGTGTAGAAGAGGTGGTACTAGAGATTTGGTCTTATTATATTCTTGAGCCAGCTTTAGGTGGAACTCTAGAACTTATCAAAATTATTGGTGTTGTTTTTATATTTGACTGTGTGAATTTTTTGAATCAATGTTCTAGATCACACTCCATGATCCATCATCAAGATGTTAGAGAGCATAGGGAAACTAAAAAAGTGTAGATTGTAGAACTCAGTAGACTAAACAAAAAAGAGAAAGGGGGAGGGAAAGAGAAGTAAAGGTTTGCATAGTACAAGGTTTGGATAGATGGCAAGAAAGAGAATGAGGAATTAATGTAATACAAAGAAAATAAACTAGTTACTTAAAATAATTAAAGAATACAACTATAAACAAAACAAAATTGAAAGAAGAGCGAATGTAAGTTAAGAATGCAAGAAATGTGAAAAAAAAACATTAACAATAAGAATCACAAATTATTGTAAAAAAAAAGAGAGAAATAACTGAAGTAGTCAGTATAGATTATGTATGCATATCTAAAGAATACATGAGAGCTTACATAAAAAAAATACACACCTATATTTACGCTACAGATTGTCAAAATTAGCTTGAAGTTTCTTTGTAATTGCCTCATAGAATAATATAGTATTTACCATTAAAGAAGGTAGTTGAGGAGCAAAGGTGTTAGATATCCTTTTAACATTTATATTTTTAGTTCCTTCATTTATGTTATCTACCATTCATATCTTATTTTTCTCAAAATTTAATGCCCAAATTGCAAGAATTTCAAACTTTGTGGTGAACTTTGAGCCAAAATAAATTGTATGTACTTGTTCCTTTGTAGCAAAATAATCTCCATCATTGTTTTGTCCTTTGATTGTATCTAGTGCTATAACCAAATATGTATCCTTATCAAGAAAAAAAAGCATCTCACTCTCTTGTACCATTCTTATGGTCTCTTCAAGAGTGACATAATTGACCTGAGAGTCAACCTCTTACAATACTTTCTCTATGGTGCCTCCTCAATTTCACTAGGATTGGCCTCTCTCTTGGCCTTATTTAGTTTGTGGCCAAACATGTATCATTTAATCCTTAACATAAAATCATTAAACTCCTTGAATTCCACAATGCATCATCGCACATAAAATGAGTGCATATTAGGGTTTTGAAGTAATTTACATCATCTGGAGTGTTAATTTGTCATGATGTATATTTAGAATTTGTGCCCTTTGAAGAGATGACACGACGTGATTAACTTCAATACTAGTTTCCCTACCTACTTAGAAATATGTTAAGGAACAATATATAAATTAGCACAAGGTCATTATGGGCTTATTTTGTAACCTTCTAGTACTTTTTGTATTGATTAGGACATGGATCTTCTTTCATTCCCTTAAATTGTAACTGTGTTTCTAACCCAACAATATTTTTTATGTCT
The DNA here is from genome assembly GCA_018584345.1 of Thuja plicata. Classification (NCBI taxonomy): domain Eukaryota; kingdom Viridiplantae; phylum Streptophyta; class Pinopsida; order Cupressales; family Cupressaceae; genus Thuja; species Thuja plicata. The sequence goes on from MU221593.1 coordinate 42,150, forward strand.
ACAACACCACCTTTAGCACTTGGAAGATTCTTTCATTTTTCCAATAATTTATATTCTTCCACCAACTTGACTAACTCTTTAATCCTTTGTACTTCTTTTACTGAAATGTAAGTGTTAAAACTTGGATCAGATTTATGTCTTTTAAAATTTTCTCATATTAATTCAATATATATATATAATCTCAATCTATATAATATATATTTAATCATTATATATATATATATATATATATATATATATATATATATAATCATATTAACATTAATATTCTGAATATCAATTTCTCTTAAATATATATCCCATTGTTTATACT
>MU221593.1:64956-94358 GCA_018584345.1 Thuja plicata
TAATAGCTCTAGCTGAGAGCATTCTAAAAACCCTTGCACTTCATGCCTAGGGAGCTATGGATCGATTTTTGAGACCTCATTCTTGAGTGTTCTTGAATGTAAGGATTCATAGAAGTGTGACACAATTTTAGCACACACTTTTTCCCTTTCTTAGGGATGAGAGATAAAAATGTATTGTTAAAATATTTAAATAGTGTTCCTTTTAGTCTTAAATCTTCCACCACTACGTGCAGTTCTTTGCCTATAATATGCTAGGATTTTTTTAAAAATAGGGTTGAAAATCCATCCGGACCTAGAGCCTTATCACTCCCTAAATTGAATAAAGCCACATTTACCTCTTTCAATGATATAGCCTTCATTAACTAGTGATTTTGTTCCTCTGATATTGTTGTTGGGATGACACCTAAAAACTCTGAATCCTCAAGTAGCCCCTTGGTGTTATGATTGAATATAAAGGAGAAGAAGCTTACTGCTTCTGCATTTATTGATGCTGGATCAGTTAACACATTTCCCTGCTGGTCTTTAATGGAGAAAATTTTATTGAAAGATCTCTTACTCTTGACTGAGTTGCGGAAAAACTTAGTGTTCCTATCACCTTCTCGTAACCATAACTCTCTTGATTTTTGGCGACAATATATCTCTTCCCTTTCCAATACTTCATTATATTGTTCCTTCAATTATTTTTCTTGTTTAAAGATCTCAGCATCCATGCCTCCATTCATGGTTAATTAATTTAAATTTTCTAACTCCATTTCGAGTCTAAATTTTTCATCAAAAATTATTTTAAACACTTCACGATTCCATACTTTAAGACATTCTTTCAAGAATTGTAATTTCTTAAAAAGCAAAAGGCTACATTACTTGATCACTTGGGTGCATTGTTCCACCATTTGGCTAATAGATCCATAAACCCTTGCTCACAAAACCACATCTTCTCAAACCTAAAGGGTGCTCTATCAGGAGTAGCATAATCAACAATCCTCAGAGAGATTGGGAAATGATCTGAGCCTATTATTGATAAGATCTCTGCCTGACATATCTAGCTCATATCCATCTAGTCACCACCCAAGAGATATCTATCATGTTTCTCTGCAATATTTGAGAACTCCAATCTTCTGTTGGTCCATTTAAATACACCATTGTTGAATTGCACATCTTGAAGTTCATTAATCATAACAAAATCTACAAAATCTCTTTGACTCTGACTAATCCACCCTTTTCCTCCTAGTTTCTCCTTCGGAGATGTAATAGCATTGAAATCCCCTCCCATTACAAACAAACTATCCTTTATTCTATTGTATATAGTAGAGAGGGAGTTCCAAAGTTATTTCTTCATAACTTGACTACACAGCCCATACACATTAATAGCATAAAACTTCATCCTAAGCTGGAAGGATGTAACCTCCACTAACTGCCAATGGTAACCCTCCTCCACCACTGACACAATCATCATTGCTTCCTTCCATAAGACACTCATTCCACCCAAAGCCCCATCTACCTCAGTGAAAAAACATCCCCATTTACTGAATTTCCTCAAAAACTGTAGTTTTCCTATTCCACTAAGCTTTGTTTCCTGCAAGAGTATTAAATCTGGTTGGGTTTGCTCAAGACATCACTTGATCAAATGCCTATTGTCAGGAGCATTTCATCCCCTGACATTCCATGAAAGAAACTTCATTTCTTTCAGGAAGAGGGATAACCTCTTCCCCATCTCAGCAGTTTAGCCTGGTTTGTTGCATTACCAGCCCTTGCAAGTGTTACATGTGCAGGTTTACGTCCTCTTTTCTGTTTGGCCTTTACATTTGGTTTCTTCACCTACGAATGGGTTTGTTGTATAGTTTTGTATTATATGATATCTATCAAATCTTGCAACCCTAGCTCCTCATGTCTTTCGTCCTCCTCTTGTGACTCATACTCTGATTCTGAAGCCCATTCATTATCCTCATTTTCATCATGCATAGAGGAATCTAGGTTTCTAATTGGGGAAATCTGAATATCTTTGCATTCATCACTATTATCATTACCCTCTTTCTCTGAATCCATCCTAAGAGTGTTTGACCCATAGGTGTCGTCCTTTACATAGTCGGGTTTGTAGCTTCTATCCATGATCATATCATTACATTTTCTCGTAGTTGTTTGAATCACAACCTGTTCCATAGTGTCTGGGACAACATTTGAAACTTGTCCTATCCCTAGGGCCGTTGTAAATTATCACTGTATTTTTCAAGAAAAGGGGTTTCATTAAACAATTGAGTAGAGTTAGAGCTATGTAAATTCCTTGCTTGTAAAGTTGAGTCTACATGAGTAAAACCTATTGCAGTAGCATGTCCTTCTATGTCATTATGCAATTCTTGACAGGGTCTTCATGTTTCCACCCTGTTCATGATCATTTCTTCCTCATATAAGATTGACCAAGTTGAAGTTTTGATTTTCTTTTCTTCTAGCTCCTTGATCTAATCCAATATTCAATTGAAATCAAGCCCTTTATTTTTCTTTAAGCCCTCCTCCCCTAAAAGTTCTCTTTCTGCGCTTTCGACTTTAATCTTGAGCCTCCACTCACCATGAACTGATACTAAGACCACATACTTGGGGATTTGATAAAAGTCCTAAATTTTTGCTAGAATCTTAGAATATCTATTCTTCTAAACTTATAAAGGTTCCTATATTCTTTCTTATAGCTGTCAGGGTGGCCTCATCCTATACTCCCATGGCAGATTTTTCAACTTCAGCCATATTGCAACCTCTTTAACCTTCACTACCTTTGGATTAAAGTTGGGTTTCCAATCACATATATACAAACCTATATTGTCCAACATGTAAGGCCCACCTTGAATGACCCATTCTTTATCCATCTTTGTGGGGCAAAGGACCAATAAGAATTCATTAGCTAGGTTTTTTATTTCAAAATTATCACCCCACTATTTTATCATCCATCGATGTATTTTTGCGATGGATGGCCATGGCCCCAACCATTTCATGAAGAAAGATTTGTCTTGTAAGCGATCTACAGATTCTTTCCAGTGTTTATTATCAATCAAAAGGGAGGAATCTCTTACAAATTTAGGGTTGCCTACCTCTGTGTTCAGCCTATTATTGTCGATCGGAGCCTCCAGGGTTTTTGAATCAATCTTGTTGTCCTTTGGGCGTCAAAACTTTTACTCAATTTGCTTGAAGTTGAAGGTTTGGGGGGTTATCTTGACCTTTCCCGTCTGCCTCGAGGGAGCACCAATATTCTCCCTTCTCCCTCCATTCCAACTATATCTGTGCACCTTAGATCTAATATAGTCAAAACCACGATTGGTGTTGCTCAGAAGTTTTGCCTCTGTATTGAAGTGTTGCATTTTATGACGACTAAAGAGCCATCTCTCTTTAATTTGATCATTACTCCACGGAGGTCCCATCCTCATGCTATTCCACTATGTTATCTTGCGTTCCACTATTGAAGGAACCCGTGACTGGTAAGGCCGCCATCGACCATTATAGCCGTTGTAGCCGTCGGGCGCCATTTTTTTTACCTTTTTATTAATTTTAATTTTATTGCTTATATATTCCACTCTTATTTATGTATTAAAAAATGCTCTTTTATGTGCTATTTCAAAGTTTTTTTGCTTAAGGTTTAAACAAACACACAACTTAACTTGAATATCTTAGATTACCAATCTTCTCTATATAAGTTTGACCATATAGATGTCCTCCAACTTGTTTAGTATCTTTCTCAAAGATGAAAAGCTTGATTACAATCCATATATTATTGAAGAAGTTGGCTCTTTTGATTTAGTTTTTTTGGGGCATGTTTAACTCTACCTTCCTTTTTCTTCTTCTATTCTATTATAAAATCTATAGATCCTACCTTATTTGAATATTTCTTATTTTCATAACTTCCCACTAATCATGATTGACGATGGTAGAATTTGAAACCTAATCAACGCCAACCAAAATCTCTAGAGCTACAAACTAAATCCAACATAATATCAATAGAGTAATTTATTGATGAATGCATAACATAAAATAAACAAAGCTATACCCAAATACACTCATGAAACATGTGACTCCATTGTTCTCTTATCCTTTAAGATCTTGTATGGAATGGTGTTTTCTCTCAGAAATTCAAACACATGTAGAAGAAGGCATTAAAGGAATGAAGTGTGGTTGATTGATGTAATATAATGACAGTACGAAGATGATAGTGATAGCAAGATGATAGCAATATGCAAGAGTTCTCCAAATTACAAGTAGGCTAGTATGCATATGACCATAAAGATTCAAATGAGAGGAGAAAATGTTATTTTATAGAAGTTGTAATGAAAATCAAGGGTAGAGATTAAGAGGTGGAAGAAAGAATGGCTAAGATAAGAGGGTAGGTAAAGATAATGTAAAAAATAGTGGGAATAAAGGAGATTAAGAGGTTAATGCAAATGAAAGGATGAGATTGAGTGGTAGGTAGGAAATATTGAGTTTTTGGAATGCATCACAAGGTGCATTGAATTTATACATGTTTGGAGAGGTGAAGATGGAAAAGGTCAAATGAAGCTGCAAGTGACATTTGTCATATGCCTACAAATTTAGACTTGATCCATGTGAATGGAAATGATTGATTGAGATTAGAAAACAAGGATTGTGAATTAATTGAATAATTAAAATTATTTATTTAATTAATAGTATAAAGAGAGGTAGAAATGGTTAATTAAATAAATGAATATTTATTTTTAATCATATTTTTAAAAAACTAATGGATTAAATGAATAAATAAAAACATTTATTTAAATAATAGAGGAAGAGGCTAATGAATAAATTAAAAAAATAATAAATGTTTATTTAATTAAAATATGAAATTATCCAGTAAAATAATGAAATACATAAAATATTTATTTAATTATGTGCGGACAATTGCAGGTGTCTACATTTTACCCCTCTTTGAGACAATGCAACCTATCACAATGTTTCATAGAAAAAATTTATAAAAAAATGATACATGCCCTTGTTTGGTAAGGAAGATCATGTGCCCCCTTGAAAGATTGGGCAAAAAATTTAAAAATAAAATAAAAGACAATCTCTTGATAGGTCATAAGAAAAGAACAAGTGAAGACAGGGTGAAAATGGAGTTAGTTTAGGAGAAAACACGGCCAAAAAGGGACCATAAAGGTCATTTGAGACTGCAATGAGTTACTGTGACCAATTAGGGTTTCCACTCATAAAATAGAAGCTTGATTCCTTAGGAGTAGAGTAGAGAGCAAAGCAAAGTGAGTAGGAAAGGAGATGTCAATCATTCTAGTGCTTGTGCATAGGTTCAAGTGGGTGAGATGCTTTGACCGACTAGAGAAGTATGGTGAGCTAGTATGTATCTAGTCCTTTTATTTGTAGGTATCATTTATTAGGCTTTGAAGTCAACACAAACAAATGTGCATGAATGTTGATCCTATGCATATGGCACATAAGGTTGTGCATATGGCATAAAATTGTGCATATACAATATTTGGCTGCACATATGATAGATATGGCACATATGTTTGTTAAGGTTACACTTCTGATAGGGTTGCACATGTGTGATAAAGTTGGGAACATGTTGGCAAGGGTTGTGCAAGTGATATGCAACTATGCATATGTTAAGAAACTGCACAAATGATAAAATTTTGTGCATGTGATTGACATGCACAACTATTAGGTGTAACTAAAAAATTAATGGAATTAGTCAATATAACAAGATAGATAGTTGATTAATCCAATTAGGGTTAATTTAACACATGATATATTGATGAAGTGTTTGATTGGTTGTAAGCTTATGACCCATTCTTTATGTTAAGGGAGAGATACCCTCTGACACAACATAGTCGAGCTGATATGTCTGGCTCTAAGCTAGGAGTGTTGGGATCTAATGGATTATGGTACAAGACTTTCATGCCTAAGATTTGAGAAAACCTAGGGTTATTATTTGTATTATCTGAGTGGTGGCACAATGAGTACCACTAATTCCATTTGATGATGGGAGATATTTCCATTACTTTGGAGGTTGTCTATAGGATCTTATGATTGTTGATTACTGGAGAGTTGGTGCAATATGACTAGCGAGGAGATGATATTGCTCTGTATTGGGACTTCACTGATGATGAGGGGGATGTAGATATCCAAGGAGAAATGAGTCAGATAAAGATGGTCACATATTGATCACCACTCCTGACAATTTTAGCAGTTGTCATTGAAGGTTTCATATGCCCTCATAGATCACACAAGTTTTCTCTAGGTTGGGATCCAACACTCAAGAAAATGGTTATGGACAAGACCCAAATTAGATGGGGTCCATGCTTTTTAGCCCATATGTACCATGATCTAGATTATATGGTATACTTAGGAGGTTCGAGCTTCTAAGTGGGGGTGATATTGTTACATGTGTGGGTTTGGAAGAAATATCTATGATATTAATACTATGGATGTTTTATGATTCTTCATTCATGTTCCTATATGGTTCTTTATGATGTAATGTACATGGATGTTATGTGATTATATGATGTTATATGATTATTTATGATGTTCTATTCTTATGTCATGTATGGTGGTATGGATAGATGTATAAATGCATATGAGACTCTTTATATGATTATGCTTTGTGATGGATATATGATTATGGCATATCTTATTTCGTATGATACTTTATGTATGAGATTAGATAATATGATGGATGCGTATATGAGGACTAAATTTTGGTGATGTAGGATTTGATGTTATATGTTCCTATCTAATATGTGGTTTTTTAGGATATGCAAACTAATGCAAAGATTCTCCTATTATTTTTGGTGTGTCATTGTACTTAGTTACTCAACACTAGGATACCAATAATGTGACGAGAGATGGAAAATGTGATGGGAACTTGTACTTTTAAGTTCTATATCATCATTAAGATTATTATGGAAAATGGATCTTATCATATAGATATGTGTTAGACCCACATAATTTGACATACCAATTACAAGGATAGAAGACACATCAGATAGTAAGGAATCCTCCCTTTCACATGAGACCCATAAGTACTTGATGATCTTAAAAAGTCATGTCCTAAGATAAGTCATCATGTTATTGAAGAACAATCTACAAATGAGAATCTATTGCTCCATCATCACCCTCTAGTCAAGGACATCCCTGAGAAGCATAAAAATCATGTCAGTAAAGATCAAACTAAAAAGACAAACAAAGACCTAAGTAAAAAACCATTAGGTTTCATGTAACATGTTTCTTATCACAATTTACGCGGTTGTTTTTATAGGTTTTTTCCATGCCTGTCATATTTCAATCTTGTCATTCTATAATTTTTTAAAGTCCAAAGCCATATGTGATTATCTAAAAATGTTTCCAAATCCATGAAATGGATGTCTTTATTATGAAGCGAGATGGAAAGTGTATTACAGATCCATGGTGTAAGTGAAACTTCATTATGGTTTGTAAGCATGTAGGAGGATGAAAAGGTGAAGTTACTCTAACCATGAGATGTCAAGGATCCAAACCCATAGCTAGATCAAGGATATTCCCCTAGTGAGGGACATGACTAGCTTATTATGCATGGAGAAAAATGTTGGATGCATTGGGATGCAGACAACCACAAGCCATGGCAAGGATGAAGTGTTTTATTATGATGCAATTGTGAAGTGAGATAAAACAATAGAATTATAGAGGGAGGAGGGAAGTCACTACACATGGCACCAGTTTCCTAGTATTCATCATGGTAATTTTCCCAGGCACCATTGAAGTGGTTATCACCATAGGGTGGATTATTTATCTTTACTATTTTCTTGGTTTTTGTTGGTGTAATTTATATTTCATATAATTACACTTTACTTAAGTTAACTTAGGACAATGCATTTCATAGTAATTTTCATATGGGACACTTAGGGAATTGCATATTAGGTGTAGGAGAAATTCCATCTTTGGTGGTGTGATCTTGTTATCACATTTTCATATCCACTTAAATAGTGGAATGATACTTCCACCTTCGGTAGGTGATCCACCTTTAGTGGCATTATCTATTATTTTATCCTACCCATCCTTGCATCTTATTGAAGTACATGTCATATGTGCATTCTCTCTTCTCCTATTTCCTTGCCTAAATAAGCAGGCACATGCACCTTGTACTTAGCTCAGTTTAGTTTAGTTCAGCTTATGTCATCTTGATGAGAATATAGTTTGTTCTTATCCATCTTGTTCTCTCTTGCTTTTGTTCTATTCATTAGCCTCTAGAGCTTGGGTTTCTATAGGAAAATTATTACATGGTATCAAAGCCATTAGAGTGTCTTTGAGTAGTTATTTTGAAGCGATCTGAGTGCATTTGAAGGTTGGTGTATTGTTAGATCCAAGGAGTAGCAAATTTCTGAAGCATCTTATGCCAAATCTGAGCTCACCATCATGTTCGAGAGATGATCTAACAAATTTTCACTAATAATAGTATTCTAAAATTTTAAAAATATTATCATTCACAAATTTTTTTATTTTAAAAGTTTTTTTTATCAAAAAACAAATTTTTTTTTTTGGAAAAGTTGGGATTCCGTAGGCCCCTCTGTCAATTTCGTATGACATTTTAATATTGTAGAGGGATCATACAACTCTCACATCGACATGTACCCTTTAACCAACATTATCTTCCACTCTTCCACCCTCCAACTGACATCGACACTATGGAGTTAGTCTACACTATGGAGTTAGTCTTATGATGTACACCCTCCAACCGACATCTACACTATGGCACTATGGAGTTAGTCTTATGATGATGTATGATGTGTTTATGATGATGTATGATATGATGTGATGTGTTTATGATGATGTAAGATGTGTTTACTTCTTGTTGACTACTCCCTCCTTTATTGAACTTTATGTGAGTGTTTTTCCTTTATTGGCATTTCTACCATGCGGCAGACCCCTATACCGATGACTCTCTTTCACTAGCAATCTGCTCCACACAAACTAGTTTCACCAGCCACGTGGAGTGAACCCACACATTTGGCACACTTTGTGTATTCCATGCATCAACACCTCCATATGACTAGCCATAAGGTCAGTATAAATTTCTATATCATCATATAGAATCTGCGTCACATAGGCATTTTGGTGATACACAGTATGATCCATTTTAAATTATTGCATAAATCAATTTATTTCTTCATTACTAGCTTGGTGTATTCCACGCATCAACACCTCCATATGACTAGCCATAAGGTTTGTATAAATTGCTATATCATCATATAGAATTTGCGTCACATAGGCATTTTGGCGATACACAGTATGGTCCATTTTAAATTATTGCATAAATAAATTTATTGCTTCATTACTAGCTTGGTGTATTCCATGCATCAACACCTCCATATGACTAGCCATAAGGTCAGTATAAATTGCTATATCATCATATAGAATCTGCGTCACATAGGCATTTTGGCTATACACAATATGGTCCATTTTAAATTATTGCATAAATCAATTTATTGCTTCATTACTAGTTTGGTGTATTCCACGCATCAACACCTCCATATGACTAGCCATAAGGTCAGTATAAATTGCTATATCATCATATAGAATCCGCGTCACATAGGCATTTTGGCGATACACAGTATGGTCCATTTTAAATTATTGCATAAATCAATTTATTGCTTCATTACTAGCTTGGTGTATTCCACGCATCAACACCTCCATATGACTAGCCATAAGGTCAGTATAAATTGCTATATCATCATATAGAATCTGTGTCACATAGGCATTTTGGCGATACACAATATGGTCCATTTTAAATTATTGCATAAATCAATTTATTGCTTCATTACTAGCTTGGTGTATTCCACGCATCAACACCTCCATATGACTAGCCATAAGGTTAGTATAAATTTCTATATCATCATATAGAATCCGCATCACATAGGCATTTTGGCGATACACAGTATGGTCCATTTTAAATTATTGCATAAATCAATTTATTGCTTCATTACTAGCTTGGTGTATTCCACACATCAACACCTCCATATGACTAGCCATAAGGTCAATATAAATTGCTATATCATCATATAGAATCCGCATCACATAGGCATTTTGGTGATACACAGTATGGTCCATTTTAAATTATTGCATAAATCAATTTATTGCTTCATTACTAGCTTGGTGTATTCTACGCATCAACACCTCCATATGACTAGCCATAAGGTCAGTATAAATTGCTATATCATCATATAGAATCTGTGTCACATAGGCATTTTGGCGATACACAGTATGGTCCATTTTAAATTATTGCATAAATCAATTTATTGCTTCATTACTAGCTTTGTGTTCTTTCATATATAAATGACTTAAATTCCCCTTGCACGGTGTGTGTGGGATAAACATCATTTGCACTACGCCATTTGCCTAGCCAAGTTAAACCCTCCATGTCATAGCATAATTAGCAAGCCATACATGTGGTGCCATGTCAGCAAATAATAATTAGTGTTGTCACATCATCAATATCAAACCAATTAAATTTCAACACATGTCAAACTGTAATGCCAGTGCATGGAGTCATTTTTGGTGTGACGAGCAGAAAGACGCCAAATTTAATATAGTGAAATGTTGATGTCATAATACTTCTTAAAAATATTTCCCCCCCTCATGATTTGAGTTTTCAAATTTGCAATTCAACTTTGGAGGCTTGTATCTTGATCATTTTGAGGCCTTTTCCAGTGCTTTTTTGGGGGGGCTATTTTTTTGCGTATTTCATAGTGGTGTTGTTATTTTATAATTTTGGTGCACACTTTTTTCAAAAAAATTGATTTCTCATATTACTACTTGTCCAATCCTCATTTTTGTAACTTTTAAGGCTTTTTTTAGGCTCATACAAACACATTTTTCAGGTGTTGTCTTTTTAATTGTATGATTTTTTGTCTACTTTGTTGTGGTGCTATCTGTTTTTCATCATTGTAAATGGAAATATCACTTTAAAAAAATATGTCTATTTTGGCCTATTTTAGAATTTGTATTTGCTTGGATCTGAGCAAATCATGCATTGTTAATTTGAGTTTGTTATATTCCTAATTTTGGCAACAGTAAACATTGATATCAAAAGTCTACTTTGCCTTGTTTTGCAAATGGAAATCATACACGCACAAAGTATGAAGTTCCAAAATCATCATCATCTTCTTCTTCTTCTTCTTCTTTTTTTTTTTTTGGGGGGGGGGATTCTTTGATGAGTGAATTGGGGGTGACTTGCGTGATTCTTCCTCTTTCTCTCTTGTGCTCTTTCATTTTTCCATTATGGGTTCTCCTTAGTTTCTTCTTTAAACTCCACATAATTATGCTTCTTATAAAATTGATGTATGGAGTAAGTTAATGGAAAAAAGATTAATTCATTATATAGATGGAATTGTTGTTAAGCCATCTAATCTTAAAACTAATCCAAATGCTTGAATGGATCGACTCGCTAAAAATACTATGGCTCTTAGAACTTTGAGGAAATATTTATCAAAAGATCTCATCTTTCGCATTGAGAAGTGTAAGACAATTAAAGAAGCCTGGGAAAAATTTGGTCAAGTGTATGGCCAAGTTGATGAAATTAGGAGTTATTAGCTTGACACTAATCTAACAATGTTGGCTCCCAAGAGTTTTGATACAATCCAATACTATGTCACTAAAGAAAATGAGCTAAGAGAAAAGCTCAAGGATTGTAGACGCATAGTTGATCTACAATTTGTAGGGCAATATTCCATCAAAATATGAAATATTTGTTTCTAGCTTCCAAAACCATTGATTGATAGTGGGTAGTTCATTCACTACACCATCAATTAATGATTTCTTATAAATGTTGATGTTTGAGAAATCAAATTTTATTATCATGGGTATTCTCAAGTCCTCAAAGTTTAAAGCTTTGGTGGCTATTCATGAGAATCAATGGAATCAAGGCAAGGGTTTCTACAAGAAGTAGAAGTAGGGCAAGCCAACTAAGACACAACAAGAGAGTAAAATCATCCTTTTTGCAACAAGGTAATTCTTCATCCTCTCCTAAGATGGAATCATCTAAGAAGGAGAAGCTTACTTGTGCATATTGCAAGAAGAATGGACATGAAGAACATCATTTCTATAAGAAGGACATTGATGAGTTGAAGCATCTTCTTGAGAAGAATAGAATCAAATTCCCTTCAAGAATGCTTGATTCTACTTCTTCTTCACAAAAAATAAAATTTAATAAGGAAAAAAGTCACACTTTTGGGAAAAATAAGAACAAAGAACAAGTTGTTTGTGCTACAAGTCATGATTCAATGAAATGGGATTCTCATCATATGTCATTATAGACACCAAAATGTGTCCACACATTAACATAATTAACCTTATCCTATCCTAGCCAATTAAATAAACCTTTACCCTACCGTTAATTAAATAAATTTTCATTTATTTAATTAAATTTAGCCTTTATCCCTTATCCTTTGATTAAATTTTTTTTTTTATTTAATCTTATCCTATCCCAATATCCTAGAGTTTAATTAATCCTAAATTAATTAAACTGACCTATAGCGTAAATCCTCTACCTTTTTCCTAATCCCGGTAATTAATCCTTGATTAATTAGTCTAATTTATTTATTCCTACATCCATAAACATTTCCTCTAATTTAAAATTGTCTCACTCATGTGAGCACATTTTTAAATTTAAACCTACCTCTTACACATCTCATAAATAGCCACCTTTAGCCACTCGACTCTTATACATTTGTCCCCCACTTGGCATTTATTGCCCAACTCCTCAAAGTTGGTCACACATGTGTGAGCAACAACTCACCTTTTGAATGTTCAACCATTTTGTCGCTTGATATCCACCTCATCAATCCTATGCAATCTTAGCCCTCAATTTCTAATTAAATCTTGACCATTTATTTCTCTCAAAAGTATATAAATTGGAAGCCTTCTTCTCATTCCTCAACATATCTCTTTATGCACTATTATGTTGTTGGATTAATGAGAAACCACATTCCTTTATCAACAATATGATCAACACTTTGAGGTTTGCATGTTCTTATGTTGAGTAGATTAACCTTGTTTCTTATTTTATTTCATCACATTGTCATGCTTATATATCATTTTTGAGGTGTGCATGTTTATGTTGGAATAGGCTTGTATTTACATGTTGTTCTCTTTTTACATCCTCACCACCCCAGTCCTCATAGTCAAAGAACCCCACCAAATCATCCATTACCCACCTCTAGTAGCCCACTGCACTACATGAACTGTACTACACTTGTCCCTAATATATGCAGGTGTATAGCTCTTTTGACTATCTGTCTCCTCCTCCCAATGGTTGGAGCACCACAATGTGCTCCCAGGCCCACACCAATAATAAAGTAACCCTAGTTAGGAGGTTCTTGTACCCTAATATACACACATGTGTATATCATTCTACAACTACCCTAGGATCATGTACCCCTAGTAGTACATCATAACTATCTCCATCATATAGTATAGAGTGATATCCCATCCCATCATAAACCCATGTCCTGACAAATCTGGTAGCATCTATCCACCTATAAACCCTACAAATTATAGTACCACTCATGGTAATCTCCACTCTACTGCATGCAACCATCTCATCGGGCTCTGGCTCATGGGAAACTTGCTCATCCTCCTCCCTCATTGATCTCCATATCATCCCTGGGTTGCTCATCTGTCCTGACATGTACGAGATTTATCAGCCTAATGGTCCTATGTGTGGCTCACCATGAAACATACTATATTGTCATCTTGACATCATCCACATCTTGTCTGCACACCCATGACATTGGTGCCATACTCAGGAAGTTGGATCATATTAAAACAATATCAACATATTGTCCCCGTGTCCCTTCTTCTCAATTTACATTAGGGTACACAAGTCCGTCTCTGAAAACCCCATGTACCAATCCAAATTTTCTCACCACCCTTTGGGAATGTATCTCTCCACTATATGTATGGTCTGCCCCAGTAGCCAACAACCCATCTACATAACCCTAATTTACCAAAACCCACATCATCCCCATCTTGCAAGCACTTTTCCATTGATTGGGCCCAAGGACTAGCAAAGAAGCCTAAATCCCCAACTCTAAATAAAGTTTTCCAATCCCCACAAGTCATGCATCCAATTTTATCCCCTCCTAAGCTTCATGCATCTCTGATCCCTCCACCAACCACCTGAGTTGAAGATTCCATCTCCTCCATCAAATCGCCCTTACAAGCATGCTAGAGTGGATTACTCTTCTCCTCTAGATATAATCATTCCTCCATCATATGATACCTTTCCACGTGAAGATCCAATCCTTCTATTTACTCCACCCCATGATTCCCTTTCATATCAAGATCCACTCATCCTTCTTAATCCACCTCATGATAGCATTCCTAATTCAAAACATCCCTTGCATCCCATCTAATGATTCCCCTTCATGTCAAGATAAAATTGCTCTATCTCATGATCTCATCACCTCCTCACCATTGTATGATCCCATTCCATCTCAAGATTTAACCTCATCTCCACTTCATGAAGACATTCCTTATATCCCATCCACTAACCCCCCTCCATGTCAAGATCAAATTACTCCATCTCATTATCTCACCCACTATACCCATTGCTTGATCCCCTCCCACCTTAAGATCCAATCATCCATTACACTCCACGACATAATCCTCTAAAAAGACAAGATAAAATTATCACTCCATCTCCATTTTATGATCCCAATCCATCTCAAGATCATATTATCCCTTCTAATCCTTCTCATGATCATAATCCTCCACAAGATCCCTTCACATATATGCAACCCATTCATCAATCTCATATATTTAAACTTGGTTCCTCCACATTTATCCAACATGGCTTCCTCCTAGAGCTTATAATTCCTTCCACCTCCCATCTCCCTCAACATGGAATCGCATCTTGTTTCCAAAATAACAAATATCTTATTGGAAAAATAATTTGTGAACACATGAAATATAAAGGCAAAGGGTTCGGCCTCCATGAACAAGGCATATTAGAATCTATAAAAATTAAACAAAATCCAAGTTCATATGGCCTTGAATACAAAGATCACACTCAATATGTTGGTAAACCTTCAACCCCTTCCAAATCTAAAATCCCCCCATCTAAATCTAAATATTCTCATCCCCCATATGCCAAATCCATTTTGGGCCTTATATCCAAAATTCAATTCGTTCCTCACTCACATCCATTTTGGATCCTTATATCCCAAAATCAAATTATTCGTCCCTTCCCTCCATTTTGGTTCCTTACATGCCTCCATCCACAATATCCAATTCCACCTCTCCATCACCTCAAATCCCTAAGTAATATCAACAAAAAAACACATCCTTGAATTCCTTCTAACATTCACCCTCCATTATTTCATCCAAAAACTCTCCAAACCATCCATCCTCATGCACCCATACCATTTCTATTGGAAGCAATTTGGATGCCAAACCTATAATTGATAAAGCCAAAAATCCATAAAAATCTAATGATCAACATGTCTGATCAAAACAGCATGTTCGAGAAAAGAAAAATATTATCCAAAAGAAACACAAATCCAAAAGGCCACAAAGGACCAAAAAGAAAAATTTAAAAACCATGTGGATTCCCAAACTAATTGAAGCAATGCATCTTAAAGAAAAATCCAACTTGGCATCCAAACTTACTAATCCATAAGCTTCGTCCACCCACAAGTCTTCCAATCCCCCATCTTCCAAATCAATTTTGGGTCCTCATGTCACAAAATCCACATTTGATACTCCATCATCTCCTCCACTCCATTACCCTTCAAGGTGTGTGCCAATGTTGATCTTTCTAACATCTCCATCCATTTATCCACAAGTAGTCTCGCATCCCATTCATTATCCATCAATCCTTCTCCATCCTCTCATTCCATTGATCCAATCCTATGCATAAATAATTATCCCTCTCAATATCTCCATCCATTTCATCTCCCTTCCCACAATCCTACCAACATCTATGATCATATATCCAAAATTCCTTGGTTCAATGTAGCACACCTTCAAGGGATACCATCCATGGAATTATATGATTGAGTCCTCCCTCCATCCTCCTATTGCATATTCATTTTCTTCCAAATCCACTTATCCTCATCCCCTTTCACTCTACACTTGGGGAAAATCACCATCCATACTATGCTACGATCCATCTTATCCACTATCCATTTATCCTATCTAAGTATGTCCTCATTTTCCCATCTTTGATCTTGACTATCCTATCCATTCCTTCCATCCATATCCTCCATATCCCTTATACATCCACTATCCATTATCATATATGTATTTTCCTAAAAATTTATCACCTGTTATTGAACTTCTTTAGGACCTATTAGACCCCATTTTAGTGATTCTAAGATTTGAATGTCTTTATGCTTGATTTACCGCATCTTTCATTTTCTCTCCCTGAAAATTTTTCGATGACGGGTACTCCCCTTATTCAATAAAAAAAACAAAACAAAAGGAAATAAATAGATAATTGCAAGAACAAAACAATGGAAAGAATATAAATACTTAATTTCTATTATTTTCAATGAAATGACATTGCAATATTCAGAAAAGTAACATGCTTTAACCACATGGGCATTTTGATTACAATAATCTGCAAGACAGAGCCACAATCTACACTGTTGTTACTAAACTCTAAAATCCCCCTTCAACCCTTTATAATTAGCATAATTAACCACATTAGAATATTTTAGAAAGTGAAATTTTCTCATTTTGGTGCCCAAAGGTTCAATTCCCCGCCTTAAGTGATTTTTCTCGCTAATCCTTTATTATTGAAACTTGAGTCCTGGAGACCTAACTTCCAAAAACCATAAATAGTGAACCGTTGAGTTGATTGGCTATTATGACCCCATTTTGGAAATTCCAAGAAGTTCTCTACATCCTAGGCTCACAAAGTGCCAGCCAATACAAAATTGACCCCTTTTCAAAGCCTCTAAGGCCTTCAAAACTTAGCTCAAAGATTTTGTACCACCCCGCCAAAATAGAAAATGCAATATCTTCAAAACCAGACTTGATCTTGCCATGAAAATTTATCGACTGGCTTATATATCCAAAATTAACCTCCAAGGAAGAAATTGGAACAATGTGTGCTCATAAGAACCACTTACTAAAAATAGTAAACTTGCCAAAAAATAGTAACCCTATCCAAAGATAGCCCTTATTGAAAACTAGACAATATTTTTGGGTGATGCAAGATTGCTCTTACACCCTAGATGCTCCTACATTAGACACCTAAGGTAATTTGAGAAGTGACCTTTTCACATCTTAGGTATTTATAGGAAAACCAAGGCATTCAACCTCATCCTTTGATATCCATGATGAATCTTCAACATGTCGCCACTTCCATTTGACCAAGTACTCTTCATACTTCCTATTTATTGTACTTCTACCCACACGACTATCCAGGATATCCTCTATCTCTTCTGTAGTTGAAGTAGGTGTTGGAATATTCCACTATGCTTCTACTATTTCATCTTCTATATTGCCTTCACAATACTCTGTCAAATATGAAATATTAAACATAGGTGAAATATTGAGTTCACTGGGCAACTCTACTTCATAAGCATTTCCCGAATCACGCTTCTTCAGGATTTTGCATGGTCCAAATTTCTTCATCTTCAACTTATTGTATGTTCCCACTGGAAATTTATCCTTTCTCAAATGAGCCATAACTTCATCTCCAATCCAAAATTCCTTATGTCTCCTTTTATAATCTACCTTATCCTTGTACTGAATATTCATTTTACTAATATGCTTCCTCACCTTTTCATGCAAATTCTTCAAGTATTCTGCAAATTCTCCAGCTTCAGTACTACTCTTTTCTCCATTGTCCAACTTCCTTAATTCTAAAGCATTTCTAGGACTACTTCCATATACAATCCAGAATGGTGATTTACCAATGCTCCTATTTACATAAGTATTGTATGCACATTATGTCTGTGGTAAAATCAAATCCCACCCTTTCGGTTTACCTCCTACTAAGGATCTCAAAAAGTTTCCCAAAATCCTATTCACCAAATCTATTTGTCCATCAGTTTGTGTATGGTGTGTTGAGATGAACTTCAAATCTGTCTTTAGCTTCCTCCACAATGTCCTCCAAAATTACCCAATGTACTTAGTGTCTCAATCTGAAACTATGCTTATTAGTAGACCATGTATTCTCACCACTTCTCTGAAAAATAATTCGGTCACATGAACAACATCATTAGTCTTTCTAAAAGGAATGAAATGTGCCATTTTTGAGAACCTATCCACCACCACAAAAATGGAATCATGCCCTCTCCACGTCCTTGGTAAACCAAGAACAAAGTCCATACTAATATCCTCCCATGGTCTCTCTGGTACAGGTAATGGCTAATATAACCATGTATTCTTCCTGGCTCATTTTTCCATCTAATATATTTTACAATTCTGCACAAACTTCTTAACATCTTGTTACAATTAGGGCCAATAATAATGCTCACTAACCAGAGAAATAGTTTTATCTCGACCAAAATATCCAGCTAATCCTCTACTATGCTTCTCTTTGATTAAGTTCTCCCTCATGGAACTCTTTGGAATGCACAATTGGATCCCTTTGAATAACATCCCATATTGGATTATAAAATCCAACCATCTGGTCTTGTCTAGAGTAATAGGTTTTGTACAAGCTCTCCAGGCCTCACAAAAATCAAGATCCTCATGATAAAAACTCTTGAGTTCATTGAACCTAACAACTTTGATCTGCATCTTTGTCAAAAAATTACGCCTCCTACTTAGAGCATCTGCAACCCTATTAGACTTTCCACTCTTGTGCTTCAAAAAAAAAGTGTAACTCTGCAAAAACTCAACCCATTTTAAATGCCTTTGGTTCAACTTTCCTTTTCTATTCAAATACTGTAAAGCTTGACGATCAATAAAAAACAAATTATTTTAGCAAAAGATAATGTCTCCACTTCCTCAACACCTAAACTATAGCATAAAAATTTTGATCATAAACAAAATATTTTCTTTTGGCATCATTCAACTTATCACTAAAATAAGAAATGGGTTTACCTTCCTGGCTCAAAATAGCTCCAATGAAATTGCCACTAGCATCATAGTCTACTTGAAATACCTTATTAAAATATGGAAGTGCCAAAATAGGTTGTTCTGTAACTTTTCTTTTCAACAACTCAAAACTCTTTGCTGCTCATGTAGTCCACTGAAACTCTTTTCTATCCCCTAAAAGGCATGAATAACCACTCATACAAGCGCTCCTTTGTCTTTAAGGTTGTCTTCCATTCATCTTCTTTGCTAATCTAGATTTGGTGAAATCCACTCTTCAGATCTATCTTTGTGAAGTACTCAACTCCACTCAAGCAATCCATAATGTTATCCATCCTTGGCAAGGTAAATCTATTCTTGATAGTAATTTTATTGATAGCCTGAGAATATGTACACATCCTCTATTCCCCATTTTTCTTTGGTGTTAGTACTACTGGTAAAACACATGGACTCAAAATCTCTCGAATCAACCCTTTATGCAACAACTCTTGCACTTGTCTATTCAATTATTTAGACTCTGTTGGAGTCATTCTATGGGCTGCCTTATTGGGAAAATTGGCTCCATGAATCAAGTCTATTTGATGAATAACCTTTCTTATTAGTGGCAATCCATCAAGTACATTATCATATACAATATCTTGAAACTCAACCAACAAATTTGCAACTTCCACAGGTACATCTTCTACTTCCTCTTTATCAAATTTTGGAATTAAATCAAAACACATATGCTCATGCTTCATGCCTTCTAGAAACTTCCTTCCATCAACTAAACATATTCTGGCATTACTACATACCTTTTTGTCTATTTCCTTCAATGGCTTCAGCTTGTGTCAAACTCCATCCTTTGTCAAAGAATAGGTATTTGCATACCCATCGTGTACAACATGATGATCAAATTACCATGGTCTCCCTAACAATAGATGATAAGCATCCATAGGCATAATATCACATAATACCTCATCATGATAGTTTCAACTTTTTATCTTGACCATACATTGTTCATTGACCAAAACCTTGTGATCCTTCTACAACCAAGAAATTTGGTAGGGATTCAGATGCTTTCTTCTCTCTAACTTCAATTTATCAACCATTTCCTCCAAAACAAGGTTATCAGTACTATCACCATCAACAATGAAATTACATACTTTACCATTACACATACCTTATGTGAAACAAATTCTTCATTTTCTCAGGTTCATTCTCATCATTCAACAAGGCTCTTTTGGTAACAAGGACCTCCCCTCTTTCAACATCTTCAGAATGTGATGACTTTTCATCTTCATCCACATGTGCAACTCGTGCATTACTATTTGTTATTCTATTTTTTCTCCCTTGATGTTGGGGACACTCATAAGCTCTATGTACTTCTCCACAATGGAAACACGTCCCACAAAAACCTCATTTTCATGGTCCTTGCACTCTTCCTCTTCCTCTCTGGTCTTTGTTATTTTGATCACGAGAGTTATAGAAATTATTTCCACTCTGATTTAGACTGCTACTAGAATCACCATTCTTCTTCTGATCTTCATTTTTGCCACTATAAGCCCATCCATTAGGCTTTACACCATGACCTCTTCCACTTTGCTTGCTTTCAAACTTCTTGTTCAGTTTTTATTCTACTTCAAAGAAAACTAATATGTGTCTTCAATGGTAGACATTCTTACCATTATCAACTCTTCTTGATTACTCGGCCTCAACCCATTTATGTAAAGGGAAACCTTCTCCTTGTTGGCTTTAAAATGACCCATTCTTATAAGGACTTGATAGAACTCTTCTGTATATTCCTGGACAGATTTCCCTACCTGCTTCAACCCTTGGATTTTCTTCAACAAATCAAGCTCATAGTCAACATGAATGAACTGTCTCTTCAAATTTTCCACTATTTGATCCCATCTTGTTATCATCTCCTTTCCTTTTCTATTCCTTTCCAACTGAACTTCTTTCCACAAAATTTTAGCATGACCTTTCAGCTTGACCTTGTGAATATAAACCTCTCAAGATCTTCTATTTCCTCATACTCAAAATACTCTTCCATATTATGTATCCAATCAATCAATTCTTCCAGATTAAGATTTCCAGAAAATGTAGAAACGTAAATTTTTTCTTTTTCCAATCTTGGAAATGGCCCTAAAAAACCTAGCTTCTTCAAATTGTCCTTGTTTAGATTCATTATCACTTTCATCTCTTTCCCTAATGTTATCTCCTCTACGCATCTCCTCTTGCAGTTCTTGCACTTGTCTCTAGAGAGCTCTAAAACCCTCTTTTGTCACACCCACAACTCTTCCACCGTGGTTCCTTCATGGAGGCATTTTCAATACTTATATCTCAAACCCACAACCACAGTCCTAGTTCAAATTGCCTCACATTTGACGATCTGTCTACACACTTAGGAACTTCTGCTCTGATATCACTTAATGAAGGTTACTCCCCTTATTCAATCAAACACACCCACAACACAACACAACAAATAAACATATAATTACAAGAATAGGACAATGGAAAGAATAGAAACACTTGATTTCTATTATTTTCAATGAAATGACATTATAATATTCAGAAAAGTAACATACTACAACCACATGGGAATTTTCATTACAATAATTTGCAAGACAGAGCTACAATCTACAATGCTATAATTGAACTCTAAAATCCCCTTTGGCCCTATATAAGTAGCACAATTAACTACCTTAGAATATTCTAGAAAGTGAAAATTTCCCATTTTGGCACCCAACGGTTCAATTACCCACCTTAATTGATTTTTTCGCTAATCCTTTTGTATTGAAACTTGAGTCCCGAAGGCCTAACTTTTGAAAACCATGACTTGTGAACCATTGAGTTGATTGGCTATTATGACCCTATTTCAAAAATGTCACAAAGCGATCCACTCCCTAGACTTGTGAAGCACTAGCTAATCAAAGTTTGACCCCTTTTCAGAGCCTCTGAGGCCTTCAAAACTAAGTTCAAAATTTTTGTACCACCCTTCCAAAATAGAAAATGCAATATCTTCAAAACTAGAGTTGATCTTGCCAGGAAACTTTACTGACAGACTTGTATATCCAAAAAGAGCCTCCAAGGAAGCAATTGGAATAATTTGTGCTCACAATAACCACTTACTAAAATATTAAATTTGCCAAAAAATAGTAACCCTGTCCAAAGATAGACCTCATTGAAAACTAGACAATATTTTTGGGTGATGCAAGATTGCTCTTACACCCTGGATGCTCCTGCTTCATTTTCACACTTCTCAAGACCTGGATTTGCTTTCAATTTAACAAAGCTAGGACTAGGTCAAACTAAGTTGATCTTGTCCTAGACTAGGTCAACCCAATTCGACCTTATCATAGGGAATTGAGTTTAAGTGGGCTCTGGGCCCAATGTGGAGGTTGTTCTTCTTGATCTTTATTTGTGGTCGACCTAACAATATTAAATCCTAAAATAACTATAAAAGTGGGTCTTCTCATCTCATTTTGACATCCATTATTATGAAATCTTTGTGCAAGCTATCTATATGATCTTTCAAGTATAATCAAGTATTCAAGTTGTGCAATTGAGGATTTGAGTTTGAGATTTGAAGGCAAGCATCCAATTCAAGATCTCCAAGTCTTCTTACATTCAGGAAAAGACAACCTTCTCTCATTGATGCAAATTTCTCTCCCATGGTGGCCAAGTAGAGGAATTCTCAAGCAAGCTAGAAGAATCATTCCTCTTCTCCATTCAAGATTTCAAGCATACTGTCATTTGAAGATCTAGGATTGGCAAGTGTATATCTATGCATTTATGAAGGCATCCTTGATTCTACAATATATTTTAAACATACATTTCAAGCATCTTCATGGATTTGATTGATTCCCACATCCTTCCAAGAGGGTTTTTCATGCAAGGTAAATCTGACATTTATCTTCTTTACATTACTTTCCTTATGCAATTTATATTTCATTTGAAGGTTGATTCGTATGCAAGGGCTTGACCAAGGCAAGCCTATTTGCACAACATTTTCCCCTTCTTGTGTGCAGGAATAGATGTTCAAATTTTTGGATCCATATTTTGAGAGTTTCAGAACCAGTGGCATATCCTTCAAATATTTCATCAGAATTTGAGCCTCCAAGACTAGGTAGACTTTCTTGGACAATGTCCACTTTGTTCAGTATAGTCCTTTGGATCCAAAAATTTCACAATCAAAAGTTACAGGTGTTAGAGTGCTAGATCAAGAACTATTTCTAATTCTGACAGTTCTATGACAGTCAACTCTAGATTTGAAGTTTATTCCTCCGCTCCTAGCTTCAAGGTGATTTCATTCTTCTTCTTTTCACATTGCATTTACTTTTATTCATCTGATCTAATATCATATCTTATTTTTTTTTAATTCATTTATCATAGTATCAATTCCTTTCATAGACTTGCATATAATTTTACATATCATATACACTTTGACATTAAAGGAACCCATCCCCATACTCCATCTTCAAATATAGATATTGCATTAGCACCCCTTCATCCTTTTGGGTTGTGATAATTTTTTTTGGGTTTGAGGGCAATTCTTTGGGGGTATTTATAATGTATCATAGGCCCCTCATACCATTTGATTTGGTGAGTGATCTTCCTCGATAGTATTTCTCATCATTTCAATTGATACATTTTGGTGAACCTAACTTATGACATTTCCTCTTTTGATCTTTGTGTTATATTTCCTTTGCATGCATTATCAAGTCTCACAAATTACTTTGTATATATTACATCTTTGCTACAATGTATGAATTCTTATCTAGTTTGAATTTGGTAGCTAATAATGTGCTTATCCTAAAAGAATTTATTTTTCCACACCTCTTCCAAATTTCATTACATTTATCTACCCTTTCATTCCCTTATACATGAGTGTTATCAATTTGAGTCCAACCTATAACATTCCAGTTAGAAGAAGTCATAGAATTATGGGTTTCTTGGATCCTGAGACCTCCTTCTTTCCTAGGAATATTGATGAGACCAATATTCATCTTAATGAAATCAATCCTATCATGGAGAAAAACTCTTTTATTCTTCTCATGATGAAGATGAAGCATTAAGAGTTCCTCCTTTCCAAATCCAAAAACTTTCCCATGACTTTGAAATGTTTGAACAATGGTTAACTCAAGAAAATAATAATCCTGAGGCTCTTTCCATTGTAGAATGCTTATGGAAACTTATTCATAATAATGATCATGGTGTTGACCTCTTATGTAGAATTTCACACCTCATTGATAACAATATCAAGCCTATAAAGGATTGTGCTCAACAGTTAGGATTTACTCCACCCACTACAAGTGTTGAGAACTCTTTGCCTATCTCTACTTCCATTACTAGTGTGTCCACTTATGCTCCACCTATCATAACAACTTTAATTCAAAATCCCAATCCTACACATTATTAATACAGGTCTAATTACCAAGAGGGAAGGGGTGAATTAGTAATCCACACAAACTCACCAATTCGAATTCTTTTAACTTTATGCACCAAAACATAAAGCAACAACTAACATAAGTAAACTTTCAATTCATATATCCACAAGTAATCAATCACATAATTTAAACACCATATTTATCATGTGGAAACCCAACTGGGAGAACCCATGGTGTGAGATGATACCCACAAAATTTTTACTCTTCTAGGAGCTTACCCTGTTAAAGGTTTACAAAACAGTGTTAGGTGTTACCCAGTTAAGAGATTTTCCTAAGACCTATTAGGATATTTAACCTATTAGGTTAAACCTTGTTAGGGGACTTTAAACACAAGCTAATTTTCCATCTTGTTAGAGGATTTACAATAAATATCTATTAGGATCTACCATATTAAGGGATTTTACTGTTACAATGATTAGAAAGCAACATATAAAATGATTTATGAAAAATGCACTACCTTTGCATGATCAGATCCTTTTAAGCTCTTAAATACATCACCATACTATATATTCTTCCTCATCTCGATCGCACTTGATTCCTTTTCTTTCTCTGTCTCTAAATCCTTCTATAATTCACTATCAACTCTCTTCTCCCTCTTTGTTCTTCTTCAACTGTTCTAGTATATATAATCACTTCCACAGACTTACAAAAAACCCTAGATCTGAGATATGAATGATCTATATCATCCTAGGTAGGATACAATGTATCTTGACACTCATAAAACATTTTCCTCTGACCGCGTCAGCTTGTTCATCAATTTTACCTTGGCAGTTGAGCCATTTCATAAACCTCTTTTGACTAAAAAGAAACTTCCTGAAGAAGCCTTCTCACATGTATACCTCTATCAATGTGTTGTCAAGTAAGTCCCACAAATCATGAAACTAACTCTCCATTTTACGAAAATTGTCACCGATCCTTTTTCCAAACCGAATTCCATCACCGATCTACAAATCTTCATATCATGTTCAAGAACTTTGTCTTGTTTACTTGTTCATTTTGTCAACCACTTCTAGTCAATTAAACTAGTAGCAATGGTTAACATAATGATTCATGCTTGTACATATAGTATCTTGACATTTCTTAGAATGATATCCTATAACCACTCCATCAAATACTTCACCAATCTGAAACACCAATCAAATCACTTACTGTCTATCACTAACTATTTTAGCAATTACCCTGTTTGAGTCCATTCAAACATAACCAACTTAATCCTTCATATAAAAAGTCGCGATGGAAAAGTTAACATCAACATACATGATATAACATTCCATAAGAATAGAAACGTTAGAAACATGTTGCAACTCATTATTCACTTACACTATATCAGGTAATATACTGAAAACATTAAGTCAAGTAGTTGACATCAATGACAACCAAATAACTGATTCACCTGTTATCAAATCTGTACCAATCTTCATTAATGCATCAATCATCATCACTGCATCAATTATGCCAACACACATGTGAGTCTTCCTAATCCTATTTCTCCTTCTATCCCTTCAAGTGTGCCATATTTTTCATTGTCATCGTCCATTCCCACTTATCATAGTGTTATTTTTTCATATTCAACAATTCCTTCACTTTCCAACAATGTTCCTAACATTTCTCATGTTTCTCCTCCTACCATAATTTCTACCAATTATACCATTAATAGTTTGGCTCAAACTATGTCTTCTTTGCAACAACAAATAGCTTCCATGAATCAATCCAAGTTCAACATTCCTACTTGTGATATTTCTAGTCCTTTGTCTTTGGATATTATCCACGTTGTTATCTTGCAATATATGGAGATTCCTCATCTTAAGACTTATAATGGTAAGGGTGATCATGTGACTCATGTTAAAACTTTCCAAACCTTGTGTAGTTATTTATCATGACCATAGGTTCATGGTAAAGTTATTTACAAGAACCTTTCGAGACAAAGCCTTGCAATGGTATTATTCCTTGCCTCCTTATTCAATTGATTCCTTCCAAAAAATTGCCAATACTTTCATTGAACAATTTTAAAAAAATATTGGTCCTAAAATATCTCTAACTAATTTAATGCATTGTAAATAAGGTTTTAAAGAAAAATTTAGTAATTTCATTGGTAGATTTAAGAATTTTCATGCTCGTATTTCTTATCACGTTTATGATATTGATGTGCAACGCATTTTTATTGCTAATTTACAAAGTAACTTTAGAGATAAGATACTTAAGAGATCAAGCTTCTGGTAGATGAGGCTTGGGAATGTTCTATCTCTTCATGGGAAGAGTTAAGGTCATATTTTTTAGAGCGGTTTGGTGAAAAGGTTAATCCAGTTACAGTGATAAAAAATTTCATGGAGATACAAATAAAGAATGGTGAGTTGGTTCCTCATTTCAATTTCAAATTTGCAAAAGTATTGGGTCAGATCCCAATGGAGTTCAGACCAAATGATGCTTTTTGTTTGGTTATTTATTTAGGGGCATTTGATAAAAATATTAGCTACTTGTTAAGAGATAAGGAGCCTAAAACTTTGCAGCATGCTTTTGTGACAACAATAGATATTGAAAATGTAAAGGAAGAATTTTTTTGTTTATTTAGTTTTATTAGGGTTTGATTGTGTATTTCCTTAACCTTTACATTTAAATTGTAATTGTATTGAAATGTGATTATGAGGAAGATAAGATGTTCCACCTTTATCCCCAAATGCACAAATGAAAGATCCAAGTTGATCAACCCAAAAGAGGGATTAATGCACAAGTGAATCAACCATTTGGAAATGAAAACAAAGAGGGAGATCTTAAATTCTGTTAATTGATCATATAGGTATGATATATTATAATAATTGAAAAGGATGAGAAGAAGAACCAACCTTAAAGTATTTCAGATCAAAGAATGCTTTTTCCTGAGGTCCATAGACTGTTTCTAGAAAATTTGAAGTATGATTCGGAACCGGAACGCAGAGATGAACAAAACCCAGAAATATTTTTCCGATCTGACACCATGTTATGAAAAAGGTCAAACTTGACCCACAAATGTCACCCCTGACCCAATAATGTTGACCCTGACCTGCACAACGTCGACAAAAAATCTGTTCACGGAGCCTGAAAGAAAGCCAAAAAGGGTATCCAAATCTAAGTCCAAATTCGCAGTCCCAAACCTGTACCTACAAGAAAAAGAGGTTTGTTTGTTGGGAGGGAGGGGTTTGCCTTAGTCAAACCCTGATTTAGGAATTAACCTTGAAATCAATAAAGTATAGAATGCTAGCAAGTAGTAGAATTGAATCTAACAATGAAGCTATGATATTAAATAGATACGCGATTGTAATTCAAATGTAGCAAGTATGTAAGTATGAAAGTTTGGACTTAATAGAAACTATAAACCTCCATGATTGTATGCTTGAAATCCACCTTGAAGAGATGATGAAAGAGTCTTGAGGATGCACAAAGGATCTTGAAGGAAGAGCACACCATCATTATGGCTAGATCTAGGGTTTGAATGATGAATCTTGAATGCTTGAACCAAATCCCTTAAAAGGCTTGAAAACTTGAATCCTTGATCTTCAATGGAGAACTTGAATTCTTGAGGGGAAGACTTGAACACCTTGAGAGCTTGAAGTAGAATAATGGATGCTTGAATGTCCTTTGAATGCTTAGTTGCCTTAGCGCTTGTTACTTGATAATGGTTAGAGAAAATGAGAGGAGAAGACTCCCTTTTATATGAAACTAGGGCACAATATTCTAAGGAGACCAACATAGGAGAATTAAATCCTAATTAGATCCTTTACCCCTAGGAGAGGACCTAAGATAAATATAATTTAGGAATCGACACTTCAAAACCTGAAACAGCCGACCCGGAAGCGGGAAACAACTTTTTGCAAAGACCGACATCCAGAAACTGTGGGACCCTGAGATTTGAACCCTGGGTCAAGGTCAAGGTCAACCTTGACCTAGGTCAGGGTCAAGGTTGACATAGACCCAAAAGGTTGACCCTGACCTTGAGGTCCAAGATCTCAGGTTTGCAATCCAGAATGCAGAAAACTAGATGGAAAGAAGTGGACAGAATGGCAGAATAGGAGGAAAGCCAAGTCAAAGTCAAGAACCCATTAAAGGTGCCCAATATGACCCCAAACCACCTACTAAAAATGCTAAACCAGTCCACCATGGAAGTGCTTCCATTTTTCGACTATACATTTAGCCCCCACTTTAGTGGGAGTATAGAAATCAAACATGCTCACGATAAAGTTAGAAGAAAGACACTGGTGGATCGCAACAAAGTAGAATATCACTAAGTCAAGGACATGAGTCCCTAGACCAAGGATTCTAACTCAACATACATACATAAAGATATGAAAGTAAAGAGCAATCAAATAATAGAAAACATACATGATTACATAAGCAAGACCAGAGCAACACTATAGATAACATAGCTTCATGATCTAATCCTACTAGCATGAAAGCGAAAAGAGATAAAAGAAAAAGTGATTACCTCACCTAGTAAGATGCCCACCTTGCTATGAATCACCAAGGAGGGAGAGCCCAACGGGTTCACCCATAAACTGTGCTTGTAATTGTAAATGCATCTTCTGACGGCTTTAAAAATATCCATAGATCTACATTCTTGTATCACTATGGAATATAAAATGCGTGTCCATTAATGATTTAGCAACTAATGTGCATTACATTGCAAGGATTTAGCATATTTTAAAATAAAAGGGTGTGTATCTCTTCAGGATTTAGCAACTTGTGTGCATTACCTTCCAAGGATTTAGCAAAAAAGTAAAAAGTAAAAAATGTGTGTCTCTTCAGGATTTAGCAACTTATGTGCGTTACCTTCCAAGGATTTAGCATGCTGTAAAATGTAAATAAATGTAAACTATAGTACAAGGGAGACCCTATATATGCCCCCCTCCTTATCATGACTACCTACTAGGCAGGATAAGGAAGAGGAAGAGGATACCTACTTCACAAGGTAAGGAG
>MU221593.1:95227-122527 GCA_018584345.1 Thuja plicata
AGCATTTCTCAGAATGGGTTTGAAGATTTCTTTCTTGGAATTCATTAACTAGACATACACCTTTTTAGCCACATCTTGAGGAGTATCAGGGTGGTCTAAGGTAGGTGTTGGAAGAAGAATATGAAGAGGAGGATGATAGTTAAGATTAGCGACCTCAAATTGAGAAGGCGGGAATCATATACCATGCATATTTTGTTTAGGAGACACATGAATCAGGTTTTTAATTCCATGTTCATTAACATCAAGCCCTAAACCCTTATAACCTTCTTTATCAACCATAGTGTATCATGTAGTGTATCTATCTTGAAAAGCTTCTATGGGAGATGATTGATTATTGTGTTCATGAGAAAATGTTGTGTAAGGTGGAATGATGGTTTTAGGAGAAGTTTCTTGGGATTTTCTCTTAATAGCATCATGGATCGGATAAGAAGGGGAAGGTAAATCTAGGAATTCTTGCACATCCTCATCTTGTACCGTAGTTTGAGCCTCAACAAAAGTGTGAGAAGAACTAGGGATGGAAGATGGAAGAATAGGATTAGGAGTATTAGGAATTGGATTTGGAAGGTTAAGAGGAAGATTAGGAAGATTAGGCAATGGTGTATCATCTACCAAATTCTTCCCATAATCCAAAAGAGTAATGAGTCCATTACACAAATCCTTAATAGAAGTTTTAAAAGTAGGGAGACTAGTATTGGTCAATCTCATAATGGCATAAGCAAGCACACCGTGAAGAGTGAGGAATGTAATAAAATGGAGGATAGTCTCATACACATCATAAGTACTATAAAAAGATGTTAAGAGAAGAATAATGAGAAAAATAACCATACACCAAAAGATCTTCATAATGAATGAAATGCAAGAAGTGTTTTTGTATATTTTATGAGTATTTAAATTTAAATTTTTGGATTTATAAATGAAAATTTTAATCTAAGATGTAAATCTAACACCAAAGAGGAGTTGTCTATCGCAGGTTCACCAAAATGTAAAGGAAGAAATTTTTTGTTTATTTAGTTTTATTAGGGTTTGATTGTGTATTTCCTTAACCTTTACATTTAAATTGTAATTGTATTGAAATGTGATTATGAGGAAGATAAGATGTTCCACCTTTATCCCCAAATGCATAAATGAAAGATCCAAGTTGATCAACCCAAAAGAGGGATTAATGCACAAGTGAATCAATCATTTGGAAATGAAAACAAAGAGGGAGATCTTAAATTCTGTTAATTTATTATATAGATATGATATATTATAATAATTGAAAAGGATGAGAAGAAGAACCAACCTTAAAGTATTGCAGATCAAAGAATGCTATTTTCTGAGGTCCGTAGACTGTTTTTGGAAAATCTGAAGTATGATCCGGACCTGGAACACAGAGACGAACAAAACCCATAAATCTTTTTCTGATCTAAAACCGTCTTATGAAAAAGGTCAACCTTGACCCACAAATGTCACCCCTGACCCAATAATGTCGACCCTGACCTGCACAGTGTTGACAAAAAATCTGTTCACGGAGCCCGAAAGAAAGCCAAAAAGGGTATCCAGATCTGAGTCCAAATCTGCAGTCCTGAACCCGTACCTGCAAGAAAAAGAGGTTTGTTTGTTGGGGGGGAGGGGTTTGCCTTAGTCAAACCCCAATTTAGGAATTAACCTTGAAATCAATAAAGTATAGAATGCTAGCAAGTAGTAGAATTGAATCTAACAATGAAGCTATGATATTAAATAGATATGCAATTATAATTCAGATGTAGCAAGTATGTAAGTATGAAAGTTTGGACTCAATAGAAACCATAAACCTCCATGATTGTATGATTTAAATCCACCTTGAAGAGATGATGAAAGATTCTTGAGGATGCACAAAGGATCTTGAAGGAATATCACACCATCGTGACGGCTAGATCTAGGGTTTGAATGATGAATCTTGAATGCTTGAACCAAATCCCTTAAAAGGCTTGAAAACTTGAATCCTTGATCTTCAATGGAGAACTTGAATTCTTGAGGGGAATAATTGAACACCTTGAGAGCTTTAAAACATGTAGAATAATGGATTCTTGAATGTCCTTTGAATGCTTAGTTGCCTTAGTTCTTGTTACTTAATGATGGTTAGAGAAAATGAGAGGAGAAGGCTCCCTTTTATATGAAACCAGGGAAAAATATTCTAAGGAGGCTGACATAGGAGAATTAAATCCTAATTAGAGCCTTTACCCCTAGGAGAGTACCTAAGATAAATATAATTTAGGAATCGATGCTTCGGAACCCAAAACAGCTGACCTGGAAGTGGGAAACAACATTTTGCAAAGACTGACATCTAGAAACTATGGGACCCTGAGATTTGAACCCTGGGTCAAGGTCAAGGTCAAACTTGACCTAGGTCAGGGTTGAGGTAAAACTTGACCTAGGTCAGGGTTGAGGTTGACATAGACCCAAAAGGTCAACCCTGACCTTGAGGTCCAAGATCTCAGGTCTGCAGTCCAGAATGCAAAAAATTGGATGGAAAGAAGTGGACAGAAAGGCAGAATAGGAGGAAAGTCAGGTCAAAGTAAAGAACCCATTCAAGGTGCCGAATATGACCCCAAACCACCTACTTAGAAGGCTAAACTAGTCCACCATGGAAGTGCTTCCATTTTATAACTATACAGAAAATAATTTAAGATGTGGAATCATCCCAAGGGGTTTTCCATCTACTAGGGATCGATGTCATAATGTATCAAATCCACTAGATAGGTGTGGAGAAAGAAATGAAGATCAATTTAAATATGTTTTTGTCCCTACTGATTTTAATAACCATGATTTAAATTGTGGTTCAAAACAAAATGTGGAAAGTAAAGAGGGGGTAGGTGTTTTATCAGATGATGATTTTGAAGCCCCAAATGATGAGGTTCTATCAGAATTTGCTGATGTTGATAGTGAGGATATGTATGAGGAATTGTTTGAGGAAGAGGATTCATGGTTCTAGAATGGCCCTAATTTCTTTCAAGATAAGATGATGGTTTATATGTAGCCTTGTGAAGAGGATGAAGATTCGTCATGCATTGGAGATGATTGTGAAGATGTTGATTTATCAAAGACAATATTGAATTCTTTTGTTCTAGCTAACAATGATGACAATATTTATTTTTCCATTTGTATGCTTCCATCCTGTGACTTTTCATGCAAAGTTGTTGATCCTAAGAGGCATGAAGATTTTTATGAGCCAAAGTCTGAGACTATGGTATCTAAAAATGTTCTTGAAAATCTTTCAATGTGTAAGTTTCTAGCCTTAGACATCATTATGCTAACTTATCAAATGGATATGGTTTATATTCATGATGGTTCCATAAATAATTTTGGTAATATAGAGGTTGGTCTCAGTCATAAATCTGAAATTATGGATTCTCTAGACCATGAAAATGAATATGAAATTGATGCTGGTGGGTCAATGTCAGATTTGTATGAATCGACTTATGAAATTTTTCAGCAAGATATTTCTGGTGATATGGAGATTTAGTTTGATTTTGCCTATGGACCAGAAATGGATCTCAGCTTCTTTGGTGTGAACATTGATAGTTGTGATATTATTAATGGTGTGAAATCAATGTTTTGTTAAGAGGAAACTACCAATGCTGATAATGTTTCCTATAAAAGTGATTTATATCAAGGAGATGTGTGTCAAGATGAGGGTATGTATAATGAATTGCCTGTTGATTTATTGGAACCACATTTTGAAATGTTTTCTGTAAAGCTGAAAGAGGTTTCAAATTTTACATCAGAATATTTGATTAAACCAGAGGTGTGTTCATTTTTCTAGGCATGGGATGTAGAGAGTATTGATGCATTGTGTTTATTAGATGTTCAAATAAATTAGCAAGGACATATCAGCTATCAGGCAAAAAATGAGTTTTTTATTTTTCCAGTCCAACATGTTGATGTTTCTCAGGACAAACTAAATCTGAAGCCACAACTTGTAGTTCATAGTGATTTGCTTGAATGCTTGTGTGATACTCATAACATTGAATTTGAAAGAATTTCTTTTGATCTCCAAGCATGTGTTGAAAGAAATCAGCATGGTTCCAGTTGTGTGGTGGAGTCAAAATATTTTTCTCCTTGTCCTGTTAGAAATTGTAAAGAATGTGGTAACCTTATGTTATATGATGATCAAAGCTTTTAGTATTTTAGTGATTTTCCAATGCCTATTAACAGTAAGTGTGCTGATTATTTTTATATAATGTGTTGAAGACTTGTGGTAGTGTGTTTGATCGTGTTGGGAGAAGTAATAATCTCAGATTACCTTTGGTGCATGGAGATGAAAATCATATTTTTGATAGAGTTAAGTGTTGATTTTAGTAGTAAAAGGTTTGAGGACATTTGTAAATAATGTGCATGTTGTACAATTGCTTTTCTTTTAGTTGTGTGGTGTTTGGTTTTTAATAAGGAGCCCAGTTTTGAAGTCAAAGAGAAAAATATGATTTATTTTTGAATGGTATGCTCAACCAAGAGATTCTAGATCCTCTGCGTGACCACACGGAGCATGTGTCCCTAGATAGAGCCACTGTTAGAACTCTCAAATTTTGCAGAAATTTGGAGTGACTAAATAAAAATTTCTCTAAGGCAAGGTGAGTACCCCTAAAAGGCTTTTTGAAGAGTCCTATTTTGAGTGCATGTAAAAAGAAACCCTAAGATTTTCATGATAAACCAATTGGAGAGTGTGTTTACCATCTATCATTTAGAAAATGTAATAGATTTCAGCTCTCATTTTTTTGTTTTAATATGTTTTGGAGATAGCCTTTTGGAGGTCATTACACAAATCTACACTTTTCACTTATTCAGAATTTCCTAAATGACCCACTTCAGAGGGTTGTATCTTGAGCCCATTTGATAGTCTTAGCATAAGGGTTGTTGCACTATGTTTTAAGCATGAAATTTAACTTCCATGCCCATTTTTAGACCCCTGTGAGCTCATTTGATAAGTTTGTTAAAACCATTCCGTTGGCATTTTATTCAGTTTCTCAGAATGTGAAAGTGTAGAATTCTAAGTGCCCTACTTAGGGGTCTTGCAATTTGTACCCAGTTCAAGGACATACATAAATGATTATTCCTCTACATGGAAAAACTAGAAGTGTACCTTCCTAAAGAGTTTTAGACTATGGTCAATCCATTTGACCACTTTGCCCGACCAATTCCAAATAAGATCTTTGCAATTTCATCGAGTTTGAGTTAAGAAAGTTGTCAAGTGGCTGACTTTGAGAAGAAATGATAAATGATCGGTTGACTGGTAGAGAAAGATACTTGAATCCTTGTGGTATTTTTGTGAAAATGAATCCATTCTCAGGGTATAAGACTATAATAATCTCTTTTGATAGGTTTGTGAAATTAGAACCAAAAACAATTTTTGCAGATTCCCATTATTAATAGAATTGATTTTACATGATACTCATTTTTAGAGGTTTATAGCTTTATGTAAAGAAGTTATTTTGAGATTCCAGTTGTTGATATGATCTACTTGTATGTAAATCGTCTACTAGGATTAGGGGTTGGGCCTCAAGGCACGGGTTTCTAGTTTTGCAAAAGCCAATCCAAATGAAGTTTATGCTGATTTTACATCTGCATTTGCAAATTTTTTCAGAATTGTTAGATTTGATCAGGGGTATCTCACACATGGAGTTGAATAAGATAAATTCCCTTTGCATGCATTCTCATTATAGATGAATGAATCATTTTTATAACTGTTGGGGTCCCTTGATGCAATTCAGTCAATTTTTAACGCCAATTATGGAAGTAGTTTATGCATGTTGAACATTGTGCAGAAATGGTTGATAATTGATTTTCTAATGATCAAATGTGCAAAAAACTGAGCTTACTGATGTCGGTGCTCAAAGGGAGGTTGTTCTTTCCACATTTCTTCTAGAGGAATATGGAACTCAAAGCCATGAAGGGTCGCATGACATCTTCTGGTTTCAAATGATTGACCTCATAAATAACGACTTAGCTAAAGACCAGCTTCGTTATCTTATGAAAGCTTGCGCAAGAGATAAATACAAAGGGTGTTGCATTTTAAAACTCAATGCAAATGTTAAATGACAAATGGATCTACACATGAATATAAAGAGACAATCCTGCGCATTGAAATTAGAATAAACAAATGGTTATTAAACTTTCCAAAATGCAAATATGGCAAGTCTAAATGCTCCAAAGGCCTACGCAACAGAAGAAGAGCCTGTGAAATGATATAAAAGCATAGGAAAGATTCAAAATAGTACATAGTGGCAGGTGTAAATGCCAAGCAAGGAGCCCACACGTAGAATCAAAGACATTTTAAAACAGTCAAGCAAATGCTATTGGTAGGTGTGAAGCCGAGCACCACAACCTTTGCCACTCTCTTTCTACCCATATAGAATATACAATAAAATGGAGTTGAAAAGGATTTTGAAAATTTGGAGCAAAGGTAGACTACAGGCGTAAAAAAATAGATGTTATAACCTTTTCCAGTCTCCTCACTGCGTCTGTCAAACTAGAAACAAAAAATATGTCATGGGTAGGTGTCAAAGCATATAAGAGTCAGTGAAATGCTTGACAGAGTGAATCCATGGAATGTCATCCTCCTTGAATGGAATGTTTCCATAGATAAGTATAACATGAATTTGATAAAAAATTCAAAAACTTTGAAATTAATGTAAGTGGTAGGTGTACAAACATTTCCACTTCCTTGCCAAAATCCTCCTCAGAGCTGCGCGGTATGGAGAGAGAGGTATTTTGGAAATTTTAAATAATGCAAATTTTCCAAGTGTTAAAGCCACAGAGAAGCTGGGCGGAGTTCTGCAGAAAATCTGTGAAATGGAGGAGTATTTGGAGTGTTTGAAAATCTCCAAGCAAGCGCATGGTTAAGCTGGGAGGCTACGCATGCTTCTCCATGAGCTGCACATGGTTATTAAAAGTTTGTAATAAGGTGTAGGAATAAGGTAATTAGTTTGATGGGCATGAATCCATCCCATGATTCACTGAAAGAGTGAATCCTTAAGGTAAATCTACTCGAACCTCTGAGCTCTAAGTGAAGGAGGATTGTTTGATCCTCGTTAATTAGTCTTTTCCTTGATAGAATCAGGAAAAAGCACTAACACTTCCCAAGCACCTGGTTATTGGGTCACAATGGTGTTGGAAGAGATAAGTTGGACACACGACTATTTTTTAAAGGGGCCTACTAGTTTTGGGAAGGTTCTGACATGCATAAGGTTTCCTATGAGTGATTGTTAGGACAAGCTTGAAAAGAAATTTCCAAAGATAGGCCAGCGTGCAGAGAAACAAATATAACTATAACCAATTTATAAGAAATGCCATCAACTCTACTCAGGACAAATGGTAGAACAAATCAAACATATATGATCAACAACCAACATATGAAAAAGCAAAGAGATTCATTTCATTAACATAACTTACATCATACAAAGTAAATAAGAAATCTTGAGCAAGGATAGAACAAAAAATGAATGATACAAATTTAGCAATAAATGAGATGAAGACATGAAAGTAGTATGCAAATTATGAGTTCTTCATTCCATTATTAGCATAAACATCCAACAATCATTGGTATGATCTTACAAATCTCCAAGGGAGTATGAACGAATTTTAACAGAAAAGTAGAGAGCGACTTGATGAACTATCTAACTCTATTGTTATGGCCTTCAAAATCATCAATTTTGCAAACCCTAAGAATGGTCCAAAATTGCATATTTATTGGAAATCTACAATATACATCTTATCTTTAGAGTATTTTACAATATTTATATTATTTTATAAAATCTGCATGTATGTACAAGTATTCACATGTATGTACATCATGTACCATAATTTACAAATTCAAAATAAAAAAAAGAGAAGCAGGAAAGAGGGAAAGGAATAGAAGACCAAGACTCCAGTTCCTGAGGTGGAAGTCTTCCTACACACAAATCCAATCATCCTCTATCCATATTTTGTGCTCAAGACTTGTGCCATTAATACTAGTTCAGGGGGTGATTTGAATCTCAACTACCTATACTTTATCCTTAAATGTAAGATCGACACCCTAAATGTGGGGGGATGCCATCCATAGAAGACCCATCTCATCGGTAACTTCTTCATTAGACTGCACCTATCAATCTTCTGATATTGCACAGTAGCTATCACTATCTAAGCGATGGTCGGTCAACTTTGGAAAGGTTAGCATCAACACAGACATCTGAAAGAATGAATGAATACAAAATAAATAATTCCTTTGAACTGTACACTCTCCATGATTTGAGCTCTGGGATCCCATAAAATTCAATGTATAAAAGAAAAGAGGAGGCAGGGACTTGGAGTTCCTCTACCTCGAAGTTAGCCCATCCTTCTCCCTTTTAAACTTCTCAATGCATTCAGTGCCTCCCGAGCCTCATTTGACTGCACGTGCATAAAAGCTCTAATATTATAAGCCTCATATATATATATATATATATATATATATATATATATATATATATATATATTATGAGCTTGGTACACTTGTTCATTATCTTCTTGCTGAATTCTCAGGATGCGTCAACCTTCTTCTTGACCTGCTCATCAAAACCATTGAGAAAATAATCTAAGGGTGCGAACCCATCAAAATTCTTGAGGTCTAAGCCCATGAAATCCTTGATGAAGTTAGCATACTTCATGATGTGCCTCTGTATTGATGCAAGGAAATGGGTTAGTGACTTGCACGCCATATCTAAGAGATCAAGCTTGTGGTAGACGAGGCTTGGGAACTCTTAACTCTCATCGCCAAGGATGTCGATCTCATTCAACTTCTTCTCACCCAAATCGGTGATCTCCTTTATTATATTCTTCTGCTTTGTGTATCAAGCAATGTCAACCTCCCAAGCACCAAGTGTTTTTTAACATCAAAATGTGTTTTTACTATTTTCCAAAACTTTGGAATGGAACTGGTAAGAAAGCCTTAGATTGTCCTCACTTGATTGGATATCTATTCATATGTAGTAATTTATTTCTTCTTCATCTTCCTTAGAGAATTCATCTCTTCTTACAAAATTTATTCTGTGGAGGACACTTTGGGAATTTGTGATGCGAGGGGAGTGACGAGATCCTAAATTATTCATTTCAATTTTTCCACTATGGCTTGAGCATCTTTCCTCTTCTTATATTCTTTTACATACCTCTCATTCACCAAATCGGTGGCTTCATTGAGGTTCCAAAGCTCACCCCAATGTTTTCTCTTGTCGAGATTGATCTCACGTACCCAATAGTCTCTGGGGGTGACCTCAGATGAATCTTTATCCTTGGGTGGAACCACAATCATCCACACCATTTATCCATGGGTATTCCTCTTGGTAGAAAAAATAGAACATTCCTTCTTAGCTTTCTTCTGGGGCAGTGATGTGAGTTCCACCATTATTTCTTATAGTGAGGGCATGGTGACATGCTCATCTATATGATTCCTTTAATCAGTCTTCGTTGACCACTCTAGTGGATCTTGAACATTGAATTTGATATCCATAGTGGCCTAGCGATTGGAAACTTCAGCAACTTGTCACCCTCGTGCATATTTGGGATGAGAGTTCCCAAGATTTGTTGCTTCCTCTTGTTTTGGATTTCCCCGTGTATCCTACTAAGGATTTCTCAGAGGAGTGTTAGATCATGGGGGTACGATTGATCTCGTAGGTCTGATTTACCCTTGTATTTTATCCTGCTCCTCTGCCCTTCTCTTATCTTCTTCTTTCTTACGTGTATCTTCTTCTTGTTTTATTTTCTCTATGGCCTCAATAGACCTACATAAAGCATCTTATTGTGCCTATAGTTGACCTACTAACTTAGTGACCTTCCTTTGTTCTTCCACTTTACACTTCCTTTCATCTTCAACCTCTTTGTTTTTACAACCCTCTTCCTCTTCCATGAGCCAAGCTTCCTCCTGGAGGGTGCGCTTTTCAGCTTCATGTTTGTTTTTGGCCTCTTCATCCTCAATGCGCTTCTTCTCCTATTCTAACTTGTGGAGCTGTTATTCTTTTGACTTTGCCTCCTATTAGTTTTGTATCCTCTCTTGTTCCTCTTTCTATTTTATTTCAACTTCCTCAACTAATTTGAAGAGGAGGTGTTGATCCTCTAGAACCAATATGTCATTGGGATTATCATTAGTAATTTTAGGGGTGGGATTATTTGGTTCTATGAAATCTTGGACCTATTTAATCTCAAATTCCCTCGTGAGCACTTATGTGTCATCTACTTGTTTATTCTTTCTCCAAAGCTGGAACATCCTCCTTTACATCTACATTTATTGGAGGGATGTTGAGGCCATGAGCATCTAAAATTGATATCACTATTTGATAGGGTTTGGTAGACAAAAGAGGCTCTACAATGAGTCCAAAAGTGGTTGCTTTCTCTATAGTGGAAGAAAGCTTCCGCCACTGATCAAACTTCTCACCCAAATTCTCAAAAATAAATTTTCTTTGGGCATTTTTCATATGATTTAGCTTCTCAAATGAGGTACCCATTTTTATTTTTATCTTGCCTCTGATATTGTTGAGAGGGTCTATATTTTTCCTTATTCTTTTTCCCTTGGCTCCCTTTAGGGACAAGACAATAGAAAATTGTGTTGCTCTTGTTGATTACCTCATGATTGACTGCCATAATGCTCAATTCCTCAGAATCATCCCACTTAATTCTATGGATCTTCTAATCCGCTATATTTTACACCTCAATTATGGGGCCCAATATGACCTTGGTATCCTAAAATCCCCTTGGGAACTTTTGTAGAACAAAATTTTCCATTTTCTCAGCCAAGAGTCGGTGGTACTGGCGTCAACATAAATGAAAATCATCCTAACAATTGATCCAAATATCCCCAAGGTGAGGTGCGTGGCCTTCATATGCATTGGGGATCATCTTCTCTATTCATCCCCGGGGATCATAATACGGGCACTCTAGATCAAACTTTTTTAGATTAAGACACAATGGATTCACTTAGTGAATCTGGATTACAACAGGTGCATTCATGACATACTAAAGAATCCCCATATTTTTAAAAAGTATTGCCCTATACTCCT
Organism: Thuja plicata; assembly: GCA_018584345.1. Classification (NCBI taxonomy): domain Eukaryota; kingdom Viridiplantae; phylum Streptophyta; class Pinopsida; order Cupressales; family Cupressaceae; genus Thuja; species Thuja plicata. Next base: position 106,252 of record MU221593.1, read on the forward strand.
TTCTTGTCATCCCCTCCCAATACATAGCCCAAATTCAAACCCCCCTATTTTTGGCCATATATTATATGTATTCATTTTTTCTTTAGGATTTTTCATACCTCTTTATATTTATATCTATATTCAAATCATTGTTATCCATATATAAATTCAAATAGAGAGTTCCAATATAGAAAAATATCACTATTTCGCAAGTGAGCTCTATTGAGCTTTTAGAAACATGAAAATATCATAAAAATGGTATATATTATCAAAAGGACCTTGGATTGTGTATTCTTTTCTATTTTGCAAGGGCCAAAAATAAAGGCTGCAAAATAGTGAACCTTTCGTTGTTTTGCAAGGGCAAAAAGAAAAGGATGAGAAATAGAAAAATTGTTGTTGTTTCGTAGGAGAAAAAATAAATGATCCAAAATAGCAAAAATGCTACTATTTTACAAAGGCAAAAAGTGAAGGTTATGAAATAGCAAACCCAACGCTATTTTGTGAGGGACATTAAATACCACTTGTGAATTGGCAAAACGGTTGCCAGTTCGTGCATATGAATAATGTATATTTACAATATAACATCAACATTATTAAAGTGAAAAGACAATCACCTGGCAGAGTTGACATTGCACACATGCATAGGCACAAGGAGAATTAAATGTGTATGATATTAAATTAAAAGAACAGACACACAATTTTAATCATAACAAAATTGCCAATTGAGCTTTAAGGAAGTGCAGAAGTGAAAGAAGAGCTGGTGCAAAAGGAGTCCCATGCAGTTGCAGGGATTTGAGCATTACATAACATAATTAAACAAGTAAGTTTGTTATTTTCTCAAATTTTATTTCAAAATGCCTAGGAAGAAGGAGGATGTAGGGAAAGATGAACTACCCAAGGTCCCTTTGCAGAAAGTACTTCTAGATGTATTCTCAGGGTCTGTAGATAGTGAGACTTGTAATCACCTAAAAATGGTCACCTAAACCCTAGAACCCCAATCTCAACAATTAATCAAGAAACCTTAATCTTGATTATTCTAAGTCCTAAATCAAATAGGCAATTCATCGAATTCAAACTGATCTGACCTAAACCCTAGGTCCTAATCGATCATCTTACTTGATTAATTAATTAATTCCTAAAATCACATTACATTGGCAAATATATCTTATGTTAATTATTTAATTGATATTCTGATATATTAATTAAACAAAAATTATAAAATTGTCAATTAAATAAAAAAGGAATTAAATTAATTATAAAAATATAAATGTGCATTCAAAACCAATTAATTTATTAAAAATGCATATGACATCATCAAATTCAGTTGACTGATTATCAAAATGGAAACAATCCAGTTCCACTTAGTTAACTGATTCTCATCTGTTTATCATTTTGGAAACATTTCAGTTAACTAAAAACTGAATATGGAAGTTTCCAAAACAACTGATCAATCAGTTCAGTCAACTGACTCTCTCGACTAATCAAATCACTTGCACATGGATTGTGCTTCTTCAATCGAATCTGAGTCACTCTTTTTGTTCGATCTTGACCGTCGATTCGAGAGAGTTTTCTATAAAAGAGAACCTCTTTTCCTTCACAAAGGATCCTAACTTTCTTCTAATGTTACTATACTGCATTTTCTTCTCTTTTCTTAGTATTTATCATTTAGCATTGTTGTGTTATTTCAAACATGCAAATCTAATCATTAGAGGACATTCAATTTGGGTTTTAAAAAGAATATTTCACTTTTCAATTTGGTGCTTCTAAAATCAATTTTAAGTATCTTGGATGAACAACAAACTGCATATGCATATAATCTTAGATCATTCATCATAGCTTAAAAATCCTTCATTTAGGTTAGTGTGTAGTCACTGAGCTTGCAATGATCTGAGAGAAAGCTCATACTCCTGCCTTCTAGAAGGCAACAGGTCGATTCTTTCAGACATGCAGGATGAATGAATCCATATTCATTGCTGTATGCAACTAAAGTACAATGACCATGTTGAAGTGTACTGTTAAGTGAGAGGTCCACTTTTAGCACGCACAAGACTAAGGTCATATTTTGGGATGCCTTGGGGGAATGTAAATAAGCTAACATCCCTCACAATGGTAGGTCCTATTTTTTGTATTTTTATGATAATAGTGATGAGAAGGTGCCTCAGTCAAACCCTTGGAGACTGGACTTAGAAAAATTTATAGTGCCAAATGTGTTTGTAGATGTAGAACTTGTCGAGGTCTTGGCCCATAATTATAAACGAGAAACCATAGCTGTTAGAGGGATACATGGGAACCCAGTTTTGGTCATCTCAAAATCATGTATTGAATAATTTTTTGGCTTGAATAAGAAAGCACTTACCAAGATTAACAAGGAACAATATCCAATGGATTAGGAGAAGATGGTGAGAATTTTTAGACTTTGAGAGGTATCTTATTTTAGAAAAAGAGGCAAGGATAATAGATCAATGGTGGTAAACGATAAGGCTTCATTTACTATAATAGAATTTATGTATTTATTTTAGAAAGCATATCATAGTTGGTGCTAGTTCTATGGTGATGATCATATAAGTAGAATGCTATTGGATTTAATGTATATGTCCATGAGGATCCAAAACCCCAACATTAACCTGGAATTTGATATTTCCAGTGAGATTGAGAGAATTGTGCACAACCAGTTGGTCTACTGAAATACTAGTAGAACTTTTAAAAATTATTCTCTATTGTTCCATTTAATACTATTCCAAAATAGAAAAGTGTTTACACATAATGTGAAGTTAACCAGGTCATGGATAGTCAAGGAAGTAGACCACCAATTCAATTATGGTGTTGGGTATGGGACAATAACAACAAAGATTGTGATTACAAGACTTTTCATGATTCCTTTGTGTGTGGATATTCAGGGCACTTGGGGCTCAAATTGAAAGGCTTCCTCTTAAGATAAGGGTAGTCTTAAGACCGTTGAAATATAACTTAGAGAAGGGTCACGCACCCACAATTTTTTTGATTGGATTTTCAAGAATGATCACACTCTTATTAAGGTTTATGGATGCAAGAAAGCCCCCCACTAATTACCACTATTTATTTTTGAGAGATTTGATTTTTTAGAATTAATCTGGAAATTAATGTGGTTTGAAAAGTAGGTAAATGAAACAAGAAAGAAGGGGAATTTTATACCCCATATAGTCAGATATGTAGGACTATTTGTTGGTTATGGTTCTCTTAAACAGGTTCAAAGTTATTTAAAAGTAGCATACCATTTGAAGGATGGAAATGAAAGGGTCTATGATCCTAAAGGATATATTAATTATTTCATAAAATAGATTAAACATGAAACTAACATGATTGAAGATATTGCCCAAAATTGCGTGAACCCTCAAGATGTTATGAAAAAGTGGAAAAAGTGGAAAATAATGAAAAAACTAGAATAGGATAGACAAAAGAAGGGGAAACCATGGTTTCAACATGATCACACCCATGAAATAATAAGGATGGAGTTATGATTGAGATATTTTGAGAGGCTATATGGAAAATCTACAAGCAATATACCTCAAGAGGTTAAGCCCGATCCTCATAAAAGACATAGAAGATTGATTATTCACAATTCATATTCAAAGAATGCATCAAGATCTCCTCCTCCTAAGAAAAAAAAATAAGATGAAGTGGTTCCCATTATACCTTATGATGATATTTCACAGGGGAGGGAGACGCTAAAGATGCCACTAGTGCACTCAAAACACTTGGAAATGATGAAGAAGTGGATAGGCCTAGTTCTCCATTAGTATTTCGGGAAGAAGTTCATGGTTGTAAGGCCCAGATTCCAAAAGAAGAAGAACCTATTTATTTTATGGATGAAAGGGAATACATATCAGCCTAGTTTATTGAAGTTGATAAATACATCGAAACTCAAAAATTAAAAGATTTTTGGATTCAAATGAAAATGAAGGACTTCAAAGAGAAAAAATAAATGAAATTTGATGGGGGTTGAAGAATCTAAACATGAGGAGGTCATTGAGAAAACTCTCAAAGAGTTAAAAACTGATTAGATAAATTGTACCCTGGAAGAGGCTAGAGAGATGGTTCAGAAAAGTGATATATTGATTGTTCTAGGAATCTTAAACATTTATTCCTACTAGACCAAGTTAGAAAATAATAAGATCCTACATTTTTTGCTGAGTTTGATACCGATGAAAATATAATTGGGTCAGGGTATAATCCCAAGACTGAAGTTCTAGCCACATGGGTGAGCTTCAAGGGTCCTCATAAGTCCAAATTACTTGATATTGTGAGAGGAAATGATGGGATGGCGGTACTACAAACAAGTGAAAAAACTTCTCCCTTGGTATCAGATACAAAATTGATACATAGGGAAATGTTTAATAAAGACCAGGTCAAACACATGCAGGAGAAAATAGAGAAAGATCTGACAAGGGAGATGGAGATGAACATGGTTATCAATGATTTGTACCTTGAAAATGTTTCCTTACAAAACGAGTTAAATGTATTAAAAATTAATAACTAGATAAAAGCTCTGGTACTAAATAAGGATGCCCCTTCTACACCGGTTGATCTAAAGGATGATGAATTATCAAAACAAAGAATAAATACGTATGAAGAGGAAAATGACCAATTGAGAAGTAAAAATGAGATGCCTTTATAGGAAATTCCTAAACAGGTATTGAATTCTTTGGAGCAGGTATTGACATACAGGGTTGATTTAGTAATCATAAAATGTGATGAGGTATACGATGGTTACCATAATCTATTGGACATGTTGACAACATTTGGTAAACACAAGCCACAACTACAAGATCTTTCCAGGAGGTGGAAGCCCTCTCATTATGATTTGATCAGACTTTGCAAGGTTACTAAGAGGGATCTAGATGCATCTAGTAAGATCAAGGAAACACAGGAAATTATTAACATCATTATGAAGGAAATTAATTACATAGAACAAGGAGAGGAGAGAATAAAAGACAAAATACACTCCTTCCATACCATCAAATATTGGCCGATTCCTAAATTCATGGATAAAGAAGGTTGTGTCAAGAATCTGGAAGAATGGAAGATAGAATACAATGACATGGTTCCAAGGATCATTTCACATTTGAAGGAAGATAAAGGTTTCAGTGTTAAAAGTTTCAACATATTCCTAGATAGAGTTGTGGTGTTAGAGAATATATGCTCAAATTTTTTGGTCGAGGTTCGAGAAATCACTAGAAAACAATGGAAAGACAATTTGCTTAGCAGATATTCCCACTACCAATGACTTGATTATGTTCAAATATCAAAATGGGTAGAGGAATACTTGAGGCCTATCAGGATGGCCTCCCATAAGAAGAAATAAGTACTTGAAGAAGAAGACAAAACTGGAGAAGGATCACATGATGAATCAAACCCTGGAGTCATTGCTTCCTCATTTTAGATGTGATGTTTTTTTGTTTTTGAAAGGAATTTAGTTATCTCTTTGATATTTTAAAATAATATGTTCTAGTATAATATTAAGTTATTATAATGTGTGTTATAGTTATGAAAAGGTGTGACTGTAAATGGTCTAAAGCTTGTTACTTCTCCTCATTTTTTATAAAGGAGATACCAAGACCACATTTTAAGGGGAGATAGAAGGATTATCATCAATTGTAATACTATATATATATTTGAAGTAATACAAAGCCAATTATCTTGTTCCAGATGTGTTGTGAATTTTTCATTTCAAATTAGTCCTCTGTTATTATTATCTATGGTAGATAATTGCTGCTCTAAATCAACATATGAAGAAATTGTGTGGGATTTTCATAGTTAAATTCAATTAGACTAATTATTGTAAATTGGCATTAGGAGATATAGATCAAATAATTGTGTCAACACCTCTCATACCAGAATGAAACTATACTTATGCATCCACATCACATACTTCAAGCACTATTTTTTATACAAAGCATTTAACTCCATCCTTGAAAGAGAGCTATTCAACAAACAATACACATTACAATCAAAACTTGTAAAGATGAATTCAAAATAAGATAAGGTCTAACTTTTATTGAAAATGGGGCTCATCGATGACATAATGAATATCTAACAAATTATTAACTGTCATAGCAATTTGAATAACAAGAATAATTTGAAATCAACGATAGACTTGTAATAGGAATTACCTTGATTTTGAAAGCATAGAGGGTATTGCCTTGATTTTATATACATGAAAAGATAAATTCTCATTCAAGCTCATAGAGGGTATTGCCTTGATTTTAAATGCATTCAAATCTAAATTTTATAGAGTGCAACATTATCATTTGTGCAGTAGCACCAATAGTGTGAGGGAAAACTATCAATCTTCTATGATGCCAAGTTGTTCGATAGATGACCTTCTAGCATCTTTATATTTGGTTTTGATGCCATTGACATCATCAATGACATAACCATGTACCTTCACATTTGGATCTCCAGGTGAGACCCAAATTTGTATTAAAATTTCATTTAGAACATATTCTATCTTTTCTCCAGCTTTAGTTCACTACAAAATATGAATGATCGGTGAAAGAAAACTACACTAAGAAGTAGGTAGAAAGAAATTGGTTGAGTTATACTCAAAATTCACCACATAGACTATTAATAATATCTGATACCAAAAAGTATAAAACTAATATTATATTTGATAAAAAAATATTTTTAAACACTGGAACAGATGGGGTTTTTGAATCCCCCATGGGAGGGAAGAAAATGAAAAAAGGGGAAGGGTAAAGCTAAGGTTTTTGATTCTTCTTCTTCTTCTTCCAAGAAAGGCAAGAAGATGATTTTTAAAAAACCTCAAATTGATACTGATACTTCTTCAGAGGAATAGGAGGAAAGTGAAGAGAGTATTGAGGAGGAGGGAGAAGGAGCCCCTCCTAAGAAAAAGACTAAGGCTACTAGTTAGACCCGTATTTATACTGAGGAGGAGAATTTCGAGGAAGATTACAATGAAAATGATACTAGAGTCCAGGAGAGAAACGGGGAAGAGATAAATAAGGAGACCCCTGGAGATCAAAATATGGATGAGGGTGATAATGAAGCTAAGAAAATAGATGCGGGAATGAGGAGTAAATAAGAAGGGATGAAAGTTAGAAAAATGGTGAAAATGATACCTGTGATGTGGATGCCTTGGTCAAAGGAAATTGTTTATCTACCCAATTGGTCAAAAAGTTGACTCAAGGTTTCTGTAAGTCCCTGGAATGGATGATGGATGATATTGACCAGGTGAAATAAAAAATACAAGACCATGCCCAAAGATTGGATATCCTTGAAGTTATAAGGATTGGTAAGGATAAGTTGATTCCCGAATGCCTGAAAGATTTCATTGAGGCTATGGGGAAAGCAGAGGACATAACTAGGGATTACATGTCAAAGCTTAAGGCTATGGAAAATATACTTAATAATATGGAGAAGTTAGTGGATGACCACAACCTTGAGACCACATTCACGACCATAGATGTGAGGGTTTTCAACGTGGAAATTTTCCTAAAGAAAATGGGTGAACAAAGCTACAAAATCCTCAAAGCCTCGGATGATCATATCAAAATTCTTGTTAGTAAGATGGAATAAGAAAAAGATGGGGTAGATGCTCAGATTTAGAAGGATACTATTGAGGAGGCTACTAGTTCAGGAAAGAGACTCCATTCGAGAAAAAAAGAAGAAGATGATCAAGAACCAAAAAGATCTTAAGGAACTGAAGACTACGACTACCAATATGGATGTCATGGTCATTGAATTGATAAATCTCCTTAAGAGCCTTGACTAGGCTGTTCATTGGGGTTTCTATTTTTTGGATGGTTTTCTATCTATCTACTGGTATTTTTGGTTGTCAGGATGTCTACTAGTCTTTTTGGTTGTCAGGATGTCTGCTGGCTTTTGTTTTAGCTGCCAGATTTGCTTCTTTTTAGCTTCTTTCTATTTTCCTATTGTATCTAGGGGGCTTTAATGCTAAATCTTATGTAATCTTTTGTATAAGGTTTCAGGTCCTTTCAAAACCTATTTTTCACTTAATAAAAAACATATGGGAATACATAAGGAAGATGGAAGTAGATATTTTGAAAATACACCTTGTTCAATTTTTTAACAAAATCTGAATTTTTTTTGCTATATCTTTCTTCTAATTTGTATGTATAGTTACTAGAATTGTTAGATAAGTTGGTTGTTTTTATGACAAATTCAAGTTCTACAAAAGCATGATCTGTCAAACTATACTTGTACATGCATTGACCCTTTATTCTATTGTACAAACATAATCAAAGCTCAATGCCTTCTAGCCTATCCAAAAGGTCAATGTCATTATGGTAATCAAACACCCTATTGACATCCTTCCTTAATATTCTTTGAACCCTTTCGATGTACTAGGTTTCACAAGAAACACCTTGTCTTGTACTTTGATAAAGACCATTTCTTGTAGTAGATTTAGTGAGAGGTATTGAATCTGATCCAATAACAATTCTAATTGAAACACTCTTTTGTGGGGATCTCTCATCTCGCCTAAAGTAGACCCCAATCCTCATTTTAGTCAACCTATCTTTGGACAACGTAGGATTTCCATTCAATTGACTAACCAAAAAAGATTTGAACATATCCTTACCATCAAGGTCTACCACTGGTTTTATATTTTTATTTACATTTTTATCAACAAAATCTAAAATTTCATCAAACTCATGCCTCCACTCACTTTCCATTATTTATAATTCACCATGATTGTGTATCACTAAAGACATAGATTGGAATATAGAGTTGGAATGAGTTTGTGGAGAGTCATCAACTACTTCATCCACAACTTTGAATGTTGGATAATTTTTGTCCTCTATCCATGGTTTAAACCACCAAGAAGATTATGTGGGATTCTCTGGTTGCATGCAAAGAGTTGATAAAACATCTTGTGCATCCTTCAATCCCATCTTGAGGGATTATATAATTTTATCATCTGTAGATATTGAATCATATTTTGATAACATGTTAATGTTTTGTATCCTTTCTTGGTGCAATCTATTCTAGATCTTTCTTGCTTCTTATGATATTTATAAAAATGAAGCCCTTGGGGATTTGATTCTTCTTTTACAACTCTATTAAGGGTTCCAACAACATGAAGAAATTCACTGAAATCATAGGCCCTTTTTTCTCCAACCATCCCACCAAGTTTGCAAAAGAAGTTCTCACATACATCTCACTCATGCATGTGCAAAACACATAGAAAGTGAGAGTATTGATCTCAAAAAATTATCAACAACAAAACTACAAAGTGGCAAGAAATTTTGACATCTTGATATGCCTCTCTATTGATGAAATTTATGTTGAAATTATTATTAGATTCTTTTCGTAGCCAACATAATGAATAAATGATGAACTCATGAAGCATTTCAAACTCTTTCCCAAAGAGTCAAACTCTGAGACATAAATATTTCAATATAGTAAGAAACAATCATTAGATATGTCTTTGTTCCTAGTGTCCTCTCTACCCTTCTACTAGATGCACTTCTCATCTCTTTCAAACACCTCTAAACATGCCTTGAAGCAATGTGTTGTGCTAAACCCCAATTATGTCGATCTATCCTCTCCCTATCTTCACTTTTTAAGCTTGTGATCATCCACTTTAAAAGTGTTATAAACTATTATAACTTTATTAAAAATGATAAACTCTTCTCCTAAAATCAAATCTCGCTGACCACCAAATAAAGGATTCACTAGATTTTTTTCGTTGAGGATGTAGTTTTGGTCATGCAATCCTGTTATATGGAAACCATTGTATGACCCACTTAGTCTCCACCCTTCCCAAGGAATTTTATATAGAATACCTTGTGTTGAATAATAGTCCATCAACATAAGTTTTCTTCTTCTACTATCCCCATCTGAGGAATGACCAACAATAGGTCCCAAATTATTTTCCATGTGTCTCTTCTACAAAAAATCTATTTTTTCCTATTGTCAACGAATGAAATTTGCATGGAACCTATTGCATGTTGGATGAGAAACCAAAACCAAATGAGGAAGCTTTTCATGCAAAGGGTTTGCAATAATAACATGTGCATAGTGGCCAATAACATTGTTCTTGAAAGAATCTATCATGATATCATAACCTACAACTCCCTCACCAACTGTCACCTAGAAATGTCATTGAAATTGATGTTCTTCTTTATTACCACAAAAACCAACAAATGTATCACTTTTTTCTACCCACCTAACATACTTTTTCACAACAATTTCATCTTCAGGGAGGTACACAGTTTTGGGCCATATATACCATGTTTAGTGTTATAAGAAGCAAACACTTTTCCTACTTCCTCAAAAATATAATCATTCTCCCCTAGGATGTATGCCAATGACTTTCTAACTTGCCTCAAAGTTTTAGAAATTGAAGGATCATCTAGATTCAAGCTAATAAAGCTATGTAATCTAGGACCTCCCCATAACTTGATCATCTCATAATGAATTTAGTGGACCTTCTTCCTCCCTTTGGATTCATCAGGTTGTGAAAGATATCCTTGATAAAATCCCAAACTGCATCTTTACCTTGCAATTTTCCTTGTCTCTGTGCCTCACACAAATCCTTGCAAAATCTAAAGACATACTTGTTAGTAATAACTGAGAGGGGGGGGTGGGGGGGGGGGGGGAATTAGTGGCCTCAAAANGGGTGAATTAGTGGCCTCAAAATATTCCAATAATCAACCAAAAAAATTAGTACCACATTATTAAGCCTCTATTTATCTTCAATCCTATAAGATGAATGCCTTCAAAAACAATGATCAAATTACTACTGCTCGGAATGCTTTTTCAAACCTTATATTGTATGTTTACCGAATAGCAATCTGTTAATTTACCGAAAGACAATAAATTATCTAGAGTATACCAATCAATCCAAATTAGCTATGTGTAATGCAAAACACTAAAGTAATGACTCATAAACACATTGACACATGGATTTTTAACGTGGAAACCCTGTTAAGGGAAAAAACCACTTGGAACCGGTAACCTAAAATTTTCACTCTTTTGAAGTGAGCTTGGTGAAGAGCCAACCCTATTAAAGGTTACAAACACATTGTTAGGTGTGACCTTGTTAGAGGATTTAAAATTTTAGTCTGTCACTTGATATCGGGAATCTCTATGCTACCTTCCTTGATCAAACACTCACTTGGCCTGTCAATAGGTATCTGGCATCTCATGCTATCTTCATGATCAATTTTTTTTATAGTCCTTGGGATGTATCTCAATATAGAAAGGATCTTTAAATACCACTCGGTTAAGAGACTTTCTGAATCAATGGTTAAACTAAAATAGTATGATCTATTCACATATACAACTTATACTTATAGATTTTTAGATCTATTTTAATCTCATAAAGCTAATCTGATCAATATATCTCTATTTATACCTTTGCTCCACTTTACTTTTGCTTGGTGATGCTGTGCTTTGTTGCTCAGTGTCCACAAAAAAATTTAGCTCTTTCCTTAGCTTGATTGATCAGGACTATATGAAGTTGCTCTTCATCAGTTTCTCTTTAGCTTCCTCTTTTCATTCATTCACCCACTCAATTCGTAATGAATTAAGTTGTCTCTTTTATAGGCATGATATCAATATTGTTAGGTTCTTGATTTTCTTGATCTTGGCGTGATCCACAATTCTCGCTAATTAGATTTAAACCAAAACTCCCATTTTATCTCGCAGAGATCTTCTTGCCAACTGGAAAAAACAACTTTAAATCCTTTACTCATCTCTAGCTTTATCTAGTTGATGAAAAGAAAGATAACTACCAGTTAAGTCCATATTTAGCTCTACCAGCTAGATATTTTGTCATTTCTGAACTCAAGTTAATTTCAATGTTTTAATTCTTAGATAGCTTTGGTCAACACTCTAGTTCTCCTCGGGCTTCTCTATCGGTTTACACTATGTTTCTGGCCGTCGGTTATGCTTGTGATTCTACTCGTCGATAATGCTCATCGGTGTTCTTGCTTGGGCATCACTGTGACTTAAATTTTGGTGATCTCTGTCCGTCGGGTTCCACTAACCGTCGGTGTTTGAAGTCACATTGTGAATGCTTGTCTTTTATGCATTACTGAAAGCATAATCTATATCTCTCTAATTCTTTGAAGTCTTTGACACTTTGATTATAACCAATTAGATAATATCAAGTTGACATTAATGACAAAATAATCCATTAACTGATTTAATGTCTTGCATTATCCTTCTGCATTTCAGTGATCAACTAATCATCTTCAAACATTCAATCAGTTACATGTCATCAATCTCTCTCTTTGGCATTGGTGGCAACATACTATATTATCATACTATACTATTACTAAAATAATATGAAATATAACAGTTTCATCAATATTTACTAATGTAACTATTACAAATGTCTGGCTTTCAGTAAGCTCAAAATAGCTTAGATTTGTTTCATGTAGAATGATTGTCTTCAATCTTCAATCCCTTTACTGGATAGATGTATCATCTGATATTTCTATTCTGATATGTGCTCTGCCTCGGCTGTTCCTCTTCTTGATAATCTCTTTTTATTTTCACAACAATATTTCTCTTTGTCTTAACTCTCTTCCTTTGTTACTTCTCTCCCTTAGATGGATATTTCATATGTAATCAATTTCTTTCCCTTTGAATATTGATCAACTCTTCCTTTCTGATTTTTATGAACTTTATTTTATGGATAATGATATAATGTTTTCTGATCAATGAGATAATCTCTCCTGATAATCTCTCCCTTATGGTAATGAGATCATCTCTCCCTTTGACAAAAATTACAAACAAAAATGTTCTATATCATGTTCCATCCCTTTATATAACATATTCCTTGAATTTCCCTATCCATCAGCAATACAATGTCTCTGGTTTTTGGGGTAGATTTGTACCTTGCTATGTACAAATGTATCTATTGTTGTCCACCTCAGTGTTTGCATCGACATGACTGATCTTTAGATTTGGTATAGGCTGATGCAACCTCCCAGTCAGCTTACTGACCGATAGACAAGGGTTGGACCCCTAGTCTCTGTCTCAGGTACTCAAATGTATCTTTCGATAATGACTTGGTAAATATATCAACTAGTTGTTCCTTTGATTGAACATATTCCAGTGTCACTTCCTTTGCTTGCACTTGTTCTCTTAGATAGTGATACTTGATAGCAATATGCTTAGTTTTAGCATGCATGACTGGATTCTTAGAAATGTTAATTACACTGGTGTTATCACAGTAGATAATTACTGGTTCAAGAATTTTCATATTCATACCTTCCAACAATTGTTTGATCCAGGAAATATTGGAGCAATTTGCAACAATAACCACATACTCTACTTCTGCAGTAGACTGAGAGATGCATCCTTGCTTCTTGCTGATCCATGTGACAAGTCTATCACCCATGAAGAATGCTCCTCCAGTTGTGCTCTTTCAGTCATCAATGTTTCCAGCCCAATCCACATCTGTATAGAATTGTAGCTCAAATTTTCCTTTTCTTTTGTACCATAAGCCATAGTCCTAAGTGTTTTTTAGATATCTCAAAATTCTCTTGACAACAGTCATATGTGATTCTTTGGGATTAGCAGAGAATCTTGCAACTATTCCAACTGCATGTGCTATATCTGGTCTGGTATGAACAACATACATCAGTTTTCCAATCATTGATCTATATAAGGTCTGATTTAACTCATTGGATTTTTCTTCTTTTGTCATCTTACATCCAGTATTCATAGGTGTTCCAACTGGTTTGGAATCTTCCATCTTGAATATCTTCAACACTTCCTTGATGTATTTGGATTGAGTGATATATATGCCTGCATCTTGTTGAAGAATCTGTAGACCAAGGAAAAATTTGATCTCCCCAAACATAGACATTTCAAATTTCTTTCTCATTTCATTAGCAAAGGATTTTCATAACAATTCATTTCCCCCAAAAATGATATCATCAACAAAAATTTCAGCAATCAGAATATTACCATCGATATCTTCTTTTAAGTATAGATTGCTATTTTCACTTGTTCTAACAAATTTTATGCTAATGAGATATGAGTGAAGTCTTTCATACCAGGCTCTAGGTGCTTGTTTTAATCCATACAAGGATTTATGTAGTCTGCATACCATGTTTCTCTTGTCTAGATCAACAAACCCTTCTAGTTGTTCAATGTATACCTCTTCTTCTAGTATTTGATTTAGGAATGTAGATTTGACATCCATCTGGTATACCTTGAATCCTTTAAATGCAGCATAAGCAAGTAAGATTCTAACTCCTTCTAGTCTAGAAATGAGTGCTAAGGTTTTTCCATAATCAATACCTTCTTCTTGTGCATATCCCTTGTATACTAACCTTGCTTTGTTTCTATGATTTCTCCATTCTCATTCATCTTGTTTCTGAATATCCATTTGGTACCGATGAAATTATTATCATCTGGTCTCGGTACTAGTGTCCATGTACTGTTCTTCTCAATCTGTTCTATTTCTTCATTCATATCACTGACCCATTCTTCATTCTCAAGTGCAGTATTAATAGATTTAGGCTCAAAATCACAAAGTAAACATTTGGTGTTTAGTGAATTACTTCTTGTTCTTGTTCCAGCCTTCTTGTCTCCTATGATTTGATTCTATGGATGATGTCTTCTGACATATTTGGCAAGTTTCGGTTCAGTCTGTGTTCATCATTCTGATCATCTTCTTGACCTTCGTTCTGATCTCCATTGTTTGGAACATCATCTTGAGGACTTTCCTGATTTTTGGTAATTGCAGCCTGATGCTTGGGTGCAATGATCTATTGCTCAAGAGTGATACACTGTTGCTAGGGTGGAGTGTCAGGTTCTGTATAAACAAACCCGTTGTAGTACCCTAGTTCCTTTTTTCTTTCCTTATCATTCTTTTCTACAAACTCATCTATTTTTCATATTTTCACTTTCAATGATTTTGTTAGATGACTTGTTAAGACATTTATAAGCCTTGCTTTTGGTTGAGTACCCTAGAAAGATACCTTCTTCACTTTTGGAGTTAAGTTTTCCATTTCTATAATCCTTCAATATATAACATTGACTACCAAAGATTCTGAAGTAACTTATATTGGGTGTATGACCATACCAAAGCTCATAGGGTGTCTTCTTTGTGTCATTCTTCAATTGTACTCTATTTAGTGTGTAGACAACAGTACTGACAGCTTCCCTCCAGAAATTTTGAGTGATTCTCTTCTCAATCATCAACATTCTTGCACAGTCAACAATTGATATGTTTCTCCTTTCAACAATTTCACTTTGCTGTGGTGTTCTTGGTGCAGAAACCTATCTTTTAATATCTTGCTCATTGTAATAGTTAGTGAATTCTTCTGAAGTAAATTCCCCTCCTCTATCTGACCTTAAGCATTTCAACTTCTTTTCACTTTTTTTCCTACCATAGCCTTGTACCATTTAAACATCTTAAATGCTTCTGATTTATCTTTTAAGAACATGACTGTCATCATTCTAGAATAATCATTAACAAAGAGAATAAAATACCTATCTCCATAGTAGATCTGTTTCTTCATGGGTCCACATAGATCTGTATGGACTAATTCTAGAATTGCATTAGATGTATGGGTTTTACTCTTGAAACTAGACTTTGTCATCTTACCTTTTTGACAATTCTTGCACATGATATGCTCGAGCTTAGTCATGCTCGGTAAGCCTCTGACATTCCTTTTGTTGTTTAACTTTATCATGTTTTCAAAGTTCACATGACACGATCTTTTGTGTCACAACCATATGTCTTTGTTTCTAGCCATTAAACAAGTGTTGTTAGTGTCATCAAGATAGAAAAGGTTACCTTTTGTATGCTCACCAGTTCCAATCAACCTTCTTGATTCATTGAAGATCTTTGCCTTCTTATTTTCAAATGCTACTCTATGACCTGAATTGTTCAGCTGTGAAACACTTAACAAATTATAATTTAGTCCTTTTACCCAGTAAGCATTTTCACATTTGATCAGGTTATTCAACATTATAGTTCCTTTACCTTCAACTAGATATGGTGTATCATTTTCCATTCTCACTGAACCACCATTATAGTATTCAAAAGTCTCAAAATTTTGTTTATCACTTGTCATATGGTGAGTGTAGCCACTATCTATGATCCAAACATCATTTTTACTAACTTTAGATATGAGTGCAGTTTCTACATACCTTTCTTCATCTTCATCTGAATTATCCTTCTGTTGGATACAATTGTTTAAATTGTGTATTGTCTTTGATGTTACACAAATGTCATATCAGTCATCAGACAGAGTCTACCGAGTAAAGAATGTCATATCAGTCATTAGACAGAGTCTACCGAGCT
>MU221593.1:138494-160594 GCA_018584345.1 Thuja plicata
CATAAAAGAAATCTACTTTTAAATGCATGTAAGATCTAACATAAGATGCAAATCTAACACCAAAAAGAAAGCGTTGTCTATCGCGGGTTCACCAAAATGTAACATAAGAAATGTAACATTTGAAATATATATGGGAAGGATAAGATATTCCTCTTCTATCCCAAGGTGCACAAAGGAAAGATCCAAATTGATCAACCCAAAAGGGATCAATGCACAAATGAATCAATCATTTGGAAATGAGAGCAAAGAGGAAAGTCTTAATTTCCGCATTTTATGGAAAGGAATGTATGATAGATTTAGAATGAGTAAGGATTTGAATTGAAATGGATAGGAGGAATGCACTAACCTTGAAATATTGCAGATTGAAGAATGTTGTTTTCTGGGGTCTGTACTCTATTTCTGGAAAAACTAAAGTATGATCCGAAAAGGAAACGTAGAGACAAACAAAACCCATAAATCATTTTCTGATCTGACACCATCTTATGAAAAAGGTCGACCTTGACCCACAAATGTCACCCCTGACCCAATAATGTCGACCCTGACCTGCACAGGTCTGACAAAAAATCTGTTCGCGGATCCTGATAGTTCGCTGAAAAGGGTATCCAAATCTAAGTTGAAATCTTCAATCCTGAACCTATACCTGCAAGAAAAAGAGATTTGTTTGTTGGGGGGAAGGGGTTTTCCTTGGTCAAACCCTAGTTTTTAAATTAACCTCAAATATATAATTGAAATTGCAGAAGTAAACAAAGTAAATGCATAAATTCACCTTGCTTGTAAAAGTCCTTGTGGAGGATTCAAATCCTCGAATCCACAAGTATGTATGCACCGATGGATCTAGAATTTAGAATGTAGGATGTCTTAAATCAATTTCTTGTAGATCTCCAACACCAAATATTGAATGGGTTCTTGTGTATGAATAGGCTTGGAAGAAGATGGATGGAGAGATCACCAAAAGGGCACTATGTGGCTTGAATCCTTCAATGGCCTCCAATGGATCTCCTTCATGAAAATGGATGCTTGAGTGCTTGAGAATGGATGGAAGCTTGCTTCAAATATTTCTCCTTATTTTTCTTGAATTTCACTTGAGGATATTTGAGAATGCTCCTTAGATTGATTCGATCGCTTGATCACCCTTATTTTCACTTGATGATCGTTAGAGAAAATGAGAGGAGAAGGCTTCCTTTTATATGAAACTAGGGCACAATCTTCTAAGGAGGCCTACATAGGAGAATTTAATCCTAATTGGACCCATGCCCCTAGAAGTGGACCTATATTAAATATAATTTAGGAATCAACGCTTTGGAACCCGAAATAGCTGACCCGGAAGCGGGAAAATAACTTTTGCAAAGACCGACATCCAGAAACTATGGGACCCCGATATTTGAACACTGGGTCAAGGTCAAGGTTGACCTTGACCTAGGTCAAGGTTGAGGTCAACCTTGACCTAGGTCAGGGTCAAGGTTGACATAGACCCAAAAGGTCGACCCTGACCCTGAGGTCAAAGACCTTAGATCTGCAGTCCAGGATGTCAAAAATTGGATAGAAAGAAGTGGAAAGAGAGGAAGAATAGGGGGAAAGCCAGGTCAAAGTTAGGAACCCATTCAAGGTGCTTGATATGACCCCAAACCACTTACTCAGAAGGATAAACCAGTATACAATGGAAGTGCTTCCATTTTTTGACTATACACTCCCATATGCTATAGTGGGTTCCCGTACACATATCTAAACCATGCTCTGGAAATGCAAAACATAGTTATCCGAACTGAATAGATTCAAATATGTTTTCATCCTAAGATAGAATTTATAATACATATATTCCTATTATGAGTGGACAATTAATATATTATGCTAATATTTGTTCCCTATGTTTTTGGGAAGGATGAGATTCAAATTTCCTTGATTAGAGAGGAGACAAGAGAGGGTTTTTGTCTATAAAAGGAGTAGGGAATGCATCATCTTACATCGAATAACAACAATTTATTGTGATTTTATTAAGGGAGAAGTGTGGTAGGAAAATTTCACTTCAGTATGTATTGCAGCTATGGGGAGAACAATATTGATAATCAACTGAGAATATTGTTCAAGCTCCAAGATGAATCCCTATTGCTTGCGACCAAGAAGTTCATTGGGCCAATTTCATCTAGTCACTGCCACAATGGAGTCTTACTAGAATGATTACTTACCATGGTGGTTGAAGCCTTTGGAGCATGTTACTAGGATTCAAGGATGGTGGATGCATTATTGCATGATAGACATGTTGTTTTAGTGGCTATGATGCAAATGAAAATAGATCATAAAAAATGTTTTATTGCTGGAGTTTTTGATGCTCAAGTTGTGGCCAAGAAGAATAAAGTTTCTCAATGTCTGACTTTGTTTCGTGAAGGACTGGCCAATCTGGACATTAATCTATTTTCCAAATTTGTGGTAAACAATGGTGGTCTTTTCTCTACCTCTCATCTTGAGAGGATTAATGTACTAGCCGATGGTTACCTTACCACAACCAAATGGATGTACTCACCTCAACCATCAATTAATACCATTTTTTCAAATTTGGTTGTTGGAAAACTAAAAGAAACCTCATACATAGAGGAAGGGGAATGTAAGTCAGATTGTGAGTCTCCTTATAGAAGCTATTAACAAGGCTTGTTCATAAAAGCAATAAGGGGGCTTGGTCAGCTTGTAAGTGAGCTACCCCCTTTGGTAGTTATCTATATAAATAAATAAAAAATTATCCAAAAGCTCATCAATAGTGGATAACCTTCCTTCTAAAGCCCCTTTGAATGCATTGAAAATAATACAAACAGTCCATGATCCATGTGCAAAAGATAATGTATAGCACAAGATTCATCTTATATTGAATAAGGAAACAAGTTACATATGAAAATGAGTAAATGACACCTATAAAGTTACAAGTTACAGATATAATATTGTCCACCTATGATTGAAATATGTACATGGCTCCTGAAATTGTAAATGGATTGAAGTTACAGGTCCTTCCCCTTTGTTGCTAGTTTCCTTCCACTTCAAAATTTGGAAAATAAAAATAGTTTTCTCGTTGCTTAGCTATTTCCTGAGAAAGTTGTTTTTAAACTTTAGGTCATTAATTATTTTTCCTACTACTGCTTACGTGCTTTTGGATATTATTGAATAAAAAATACCTCTAAATATTATATTACTCTGTTAGATTTAAAAAGACCTGGTATCCCTATTATATGCCCAATATATTACATTATATTTTTGGGATATAATATTTCCCAAAATGAATGCACATGATATGCTATTGCTGAGGCTAGTGAAGACCCCGTGGGTTAAGACTGGCCAATTTTGCATCAGTCTCCTTAGCAGTGGTGAGGGAACATTTGAACTACCCACAGGTAAAGGGGAATCTGACCCCTATCTTATTATTCTTCATCATTAGTTCCCGTGTCCACAAAATTTGCTAATAAATCTCAAGAAAAATAATTATGTCAGTACAATGCCGAGGGAGGAGGTAGGGCCTTCGAGAAAATCCTGCTACTCTTATGTATGTATGGGTGTGGAACTGCAAAAACCAACACCCTCATGACTCTAATAGGGATATCACATGCTGAGATAGGTAGTACCCTACATCCCATGTTAATCTTATTATTTGGTTATATACAAATGTGTCATTGACACGAAAAAAGCATTGGCAAACCTATCCAGTTAGAGTTGTGGGTAGTTTTCTCATAAGAGAGCATCCTCTAGCCTGTCTCCTTGGCATCCGTGTTTCTCCAACCTCTCAATGCCCTTAATTTTTGTGGTCATCCAGACAGTATAGGAATTCATATAAAACTACTTTGAATCTCAAAATTCTTGTAGTTTCTCGTGTACATTGTTTGATATGATCTAGCCCTAGTAAAAATGCATTTTATTGCTAAGGATGGTGGCCATGAAATAGTACATCTAAGGGGTGTAGTACTTTACATTTGGCTTCCTAAAGATGAAACTTAACATTTTAATCATCCCTTGGATGGGTGGGATGAAGTCGACTTGCGAGATGGTGTCTAACATCTTCGCTCCGTCCTTCCACAGGATAGAAAGCCAATGGGCATTCAAGTACCTTTTATTTTCTATTCTGACTTCCTATACTCATCCATTACAAATATTCAAAACAAATTTTTGTTGAACTAAATCTGGGGAATTTGAATCTTAGTTGTGAAAGTGATTGTTAGGCCAGGAACCAAAGTTTCGAGTGGTGCAAGCCAACAAATATCTAGTGAACTGTAAAGGATTTAGAAAAATGGTGTCAAAACTAGGGTATCTGTGTGTTGGTATTCACACATGGCCTTCAACTAGACCAAATAGAGTAGGGAATTATAGGAAACCCTAGAAATCCCTAATTTGACACTTATGAATAAAATGTAGCTTGCTAACAACCACAATGTACAGACTAGGGCACAAATTGAGCAAATTAAAAAAAAAAAACTAATTCATGAAGCATAAAATTGAGGCGCCGAACGCTCGATTCTAGAGAATAGGGAATGAAGAACCTTAGAACAACAAAATTTACAGGCCCTAAATTAAGTCTAGGGCTAGGAAATTCACTGAAAAAAACCCTTTATTTGACTATATTTGGACAAACCCTAAACAACATAAAATAGGAAAACAAAGCAAAAAAGGGAAAGAAAAGCCCTAAATTATCCCACCACAATGTGAGGGAAAACCTACCTGAACAGAATGTCGCATGAATTGGCCAAGGGATTCTTTGAAAACACTTCTTGCTCAACAAAATCATCACACAAATACACGAAATCATAAGTTGGAAGACTTGGTTGCAGAAGAGCTCTCGAATTAACTTTTAATCACTTGGTGATTAAAAATGACCTTTGAAAAGTCCTTTTATAACTTGGCGGAGAAAAGGTATTAAATGCCTTAGTACTTCATTCTTCAATTAAGACTCTACGCTCTAGGAATCAAACATCCAACCTCCATAATACCATCAAGCATTATGGAGGTCGGGAGCCTGAGGCCCGACCAAAAACTGAGACAAAGTAGGGAGGATTATGGAGTCACGGACTCTGAAGGGGAACAAAGAAAAAAAAAAAGCAAAAAAAAAAGATAGGGAGAAATAAAAAAGAGGGGACCCAACATTTTTCCTGCGGGAAAATGTAGGGGCAGGTATGCAGAGCATAACGAGTATCATGTTTAAGTGACAAGCTACCTGAAGATGATAATACCCTTCCAAGCTTTGATGCATCCAACCTCTAATAAATAGCTTTATTAAAATCTATCCATTTTATATCTCATTATATTCTCTTATAATACAAGCATGCAAGTCTCTAATATCTTTGTCAAACATAATGTGAATAGCTTGGAGAATACAACTATTTAGTGACATGATAAAACATTACCAAATTTGAACTTGTCAATTTCTAGGTAAATAAAGCACCTTTTACAATGTCATATAAACATGGAAAAATGGTGTGATGCCTTATTCTGATTTATAAAACACATTAACTTTATCACTCCAAAACATATAATTTGAATTTTAGCATAGCTTTCTTTCACTATTTCTTCAAAAAATCTTATATAAAAATTGATCTTCCAATTATATTGTGATTTTTCTTTTTATCAATCAAATAAACAAATAAATATTTATAAGGATCTCCAACCATTGACATCAAACCTCCTAATACAAACACTTTGAATTTTTTAAAATAAAAAATATTTTGAATTGACTTGAACTTCGGAGCCAAAGGCCAACTAGGGCTTCGAGCGGGGACATTGGAGCCAAATGCCACCTAGGCTCTACCATTGAGAGATCATACAAAGAGAAATCAAATGATTCATAAATTTGAGACAACAGGGTGACACACATTAATTAGAAGGGGCGATTGAGATATTTTATATATTTATTGAAGAAGGGGCAAATAAAATTAGGGTCATGTTTGATAAAATTACAAATTTTGATGTCGCTTTCTATGGAAAATCCTACTTATAAATGTATTATTAGTTCTTCAAAAATTTAAATTCCATTGCATTCTAGTAACTTTTCAAAAACTCCCCAAAAATAAATATTTAAGCCGATAGGCTTTTCCTCCAGAGCGAACTCACTACCGTACGCTCATTAATTATCTCACGCACCTGGTTTTCACACCTGGTTTTCACAATGGTTTTCGCCTTGTGGTTTTCATCGCATCCATCAGCAATTTCATATCCTTCCACAGCTACCTGTTCCTGGCACCAGAGGAAAACCATGTACACAACCTAAATGTACACTTCATTATACAAATGCCTTAGTTTTCCAGATTTGCAGGAATGTAAGGCATTGTTGGAGTGTAACCCACGTCTTCCATAGTACGCAACCTTTTGAGTTTGAAATTCTTTACATTGCTGCCCAAATACACAACAATGTTACAATTCATTCTACATAATAGTTTTTAACAACTGGGCGAACAAAAATTTAGTCGCAGAGAAAGGATAAAGAAGCCTGACCCATCCTTGACTGTCATTATTAATACCTTGTAGAAGAAACCAAGAGCTCCCTTTCCCATTGTCACTATTCTCAAGATTTCGTTGAGTGCTTGGGATTTGAAAGCATGGTTTGCACAGGATTGGAAAAATCCAAGAGGACACACACTCTCTCTCTCTCTCTCACTTGAATTTGGAGGAGAATATAAGGAGCTGCTATGGTCATGTAGGAATTAAAGATTTGGCACAAATTTTTTTCTAGACTTTTTGTTTCATTTGATCCACGAATACAATTTTGAATATAGAGAAATTACATTTTGATTTAACCACCAGCTAAAATGACCTTCACAGAGGCTAACGATGAGCCACAAGGTCACCAGCCAAAGGGGGATTAATACCCCCAACACAAGGGAAAAATAATGACATTATCATTTCAAAAAGAAGATGAAGCCCCAAATCCCTCAGAAGTGCCATCAAGAAGGGTGAAAAAATACCTAACCGCAACCAAAGCCCTCTCAATGCCACCACAAATAATAGTGTAGACAAAAGACGACGGGAATACTGGTACTTTGTCAAGCCATAAGATTGCGGCCAAAATGAAACACCAATACATGGTAAGCTTGCATAGTTCTATTTTGACCATAAGCAGGGACAAACATCATAGCATATACAATATTAGCTCACCAAGTTTGAGTTGGATCATCTGTGGTCCGATAGGTGAATCCATATTTAAAAACTCTAGAGATAGAGCTCATTACTCAACAATGAAGACTGCAGGGGAATAAACAATACCGTATAGAGTGGAATCAATGCTTTGAAAGTCACAGACATATGGTTCTCTAAAAAAAATTGTCTTTTCATTTGTTCATAGGCATGTCAGCAAAATGTGGAAGTGTAGATAAGGCACGTAAGCTGTTCCACACAATGCCACATCTAACTAGTTGCCTTAAGAAATAGGGCAATGGTGTGTGGTGTCAAAACATTAGGAAAGTGTAAATATCTTTAATTGGATGGTTTGGATGATGACTAATACCATGTCTTAATTTTTCCTAATTTTTAATTAAAAATCCAAAATCCTTAGCAAAATACAAGTTGTCAATCAGGAACTCCAGACCATAGGAAAAGATGTGACAAGTTTCCAAAGCAAGAATTAATTTAATTCACTTTAAATAAGCATATTTGTTGAGTAATAAAAATGAGCATATTTCAAAGGAAGTGAGAAACCTCAACTATGATATGGAGAGATCATATTATCTGTGATGTGTAAAATGGACATAGATCTTAAGTGGGGATCAATGCGGGTGGCTTAAGCCCTTGTATTAATAAATTCAAATCTTTTTTGGTGGTTGTTTTTTGAGTTGGGAGGGTGGGTATATATGATTAGTTCATCTTTGTACAGATAACTTTTTTGTATTTTGTCTAGAGGTAAACGTTGAAGCACTCTGTTTGAATCCCTTGTTGATTCAGAGAATTAAAAGACAATCAATTATTTTCCCATTTTTTTACATCGACAGTTTGTGATATTGGCTATGTTTATTAATGCATGAAAAAATTGATAATATGTTACCTAAATTTCTCAAATATGTTTATTGGCTACATAGTTCTCGCAGGGGCTCCAAATTTTAGCGCAAGCTAATATATTTGTTTGAGACTATAGAAGCAAATAGATACAAATATCCTCATATTTTTCTATGCTAATAGTTTTTGTTTTGAAAATTTATAAATTGTTGAGAACAAGTTTCTTGGGTTGGTCCCAATAAGTGAAATCAGAGAAACTTGAAATATAGTTTTGTGTCTTTATCTTGAACTCGCTTAGATAAGTGGCTGTAGAAACATTTTGAGTAATCTCGTAGATGTGTGACAAGTCTAAAATATGTGCAATGAAACAAAATATGAGATGGAGGATTTATACAACTAGATACAAAAGAACGCCTCTCTCAAACGTTACTAATGAGAAATACTTACTGACGACCAGTTTTTTCTCTTTACATTGGTAAGAAGATAGAAAGAAATCATAAGATGGAGAGGTTCTTAATTGGATTAACGTTACTAATGAGAAATACTTACTGATGACAACGTTACTAATTGAGCAATGGATGTTCTTAGTGAGAAGCTCCTTGCGAAACAACCAAAAGAGGAGAGGTCATTTTCCAAATTCATAGAGATGGACACACATGAACAGCTACAACATCTGAAAAAAATCCCCCTACCATTATGTGTTGATGGATGTCCATACCCTATTCCAAGACTTCCATTTTTGACACGTGAGGAGGATCCAACAGAGGTTGTTGAATCTGGCAGTTACATTTTCTTGAAACTTTATGAATCCTGTTCACAAACCGATGTTCCTGAAATGTTTCCAAAGCCTTATCAACAAATCCATTTGTGTGCGCCTCTTGTAATCATGGTAGCTGTGAGACCCATTTCTTGTAGCATTACATTAAAACATTCATGTTTGGTCTATGCTTCCACATTTTGTGTACATCTCTACCAGGGAAGCTGCAACGATAACTAACACTATGCAATGGTGTTTCTCAGCCACGAGTAATCCATGTGTTGTCCAGCACAGATTAAGAAACATATCCTATTTAAGTAATGTGCCTCTTGCATCTCATCAACTACTCCGACAAATATTCCATACATCAATTACTCCAACAAACATGCATGCAAAATGTTTAAGCCTAGGAAAGGCACATGGATTGTTTGACATAATTCTATGAAGAGATGTCATCTTATGGAATGCCACAATTGCAGGATATGCAAGATGTAGAAGTGTACACAAGGCATGTTAGGATATTAGCAAATAAATGTTTAAAGAATACCTCAAAGAAATATTTTCTCATAGAATGTTTTGATTTCAGAATATTAGCAAAATGTATTTGTTAATAAGATTCAAAAACGTTTAAGCAAATGTAATTCAAAGTAGTGTAATCAATTGGTTTGCTTAAACATTAGACTTTGAATTGTTAAAATCTTTTTGTAATATTCCATGTTAAACATGGAATATGATTTTTCAACTATATTCCCTTAATTTCTTCTAAACAATAAACAAGAAATAAAACTCTATTTAACTGTTAAATTAAATTTTAATATATTGAATAAATCAAATGTAGTAATATTATCTTATTAGTTATCAATAATTAATAAATGCCATGTCTTTGAGTTAGAGCATATTTTGACCATGTAATTATGGATAGTTAGAAAATACTTTAGATTTTATTTAGTCTACAAAGACATTTAATCTATAGTAAATTAAGTAATATTGATTAGATAAATGATATCATTAGTATATGTAGTAAATCTCAACTCATAAACTTGCATTGAGTATTCTATACCACTCCTTCAATTTAGAAATCAATGCAAAAAAAAAAAACAAGGAAATCATGAATGATGGGTATATCTATAGAGCTGTCATTTTAAAGTTTAGTATTTGGAATTGGCTCTCATAATATTCATACACCTGCTTTTGCATGTGGTTTCCGCAAGAGTTTCTTCTCTATAATACTTATGCTACTTGATATCTTTTCTTTAAGTTTACTTTTTATCATGGACATGTAACTCAAAAAATGATCTGGTCGACTACATAGAAACCTTGTTGAAACCATGACAGGTGACTTACCTCAAGATTGTACAAATAGTGTTCTAAACTTCTACCAAGGATGTTGCTGAGAAAGAATAGACAAGGTTGCAGGAAAATATTATTCTTAGCTAAAGAAGAAATCTTTTCTAAATGAGATGAGCCAAAACTACTCTCCTACAATTGTTGCTTCAATACATCCCTAGGTTTAATTAGAACATGTTCCATTTATACTTAGTTGAATGGATAGTTCACCATTTTGTCTTTTTAATTTGTATTCACACTTTTTTTCAATGTTTTTTTGTCTTATATTTTTAATGCTCTGGTAATTTTAGTAATAAATTATAAATTTCTAGTGTATATTTAGTAATATGTTTTAAAATCTACATATGAGGTTTTTCTTATACAAAATGTTCTGTGAGTCGTAGATTTTAGTTCAAGAGAAAAATAATCTCAAAGGTACAGAAAATTGGTATTGTTCTGTTTTTATGTCACACAAGTATGGATTTACACCCCAAGTCATGAGCTTGGAAGATGGAATTCCTAACAGTGATTGTGAAACTATGTGAATGATTTTGGTTGTACATCATGGATATGTATATAATAGCATATCTATGGTATGTATATATTTATGTGAATAGTCCCTACAAATGGGATCTAATGATGTTGAATTGATAAAATACTTAGATGACCAAAAATTAGAAAACTTTTTAAAAATAAGGTATTACATAAGCACTACATGTATGATATCAAATATAAGTCAAAAAGTTCACATGCTTTGTTCTTCCACATTTTGCATACATATCTACCAAAGCATTTCCACCTTCAATTAAGCTAGAACAATTCCAACCATGGTATTTGGCAAAAATTCAACTTATATTATGCTTTGATGGATGTCCATGAATGTCCATACCCTGTTCCAAGGCTCCTCGACTCCCCTTTTATCACAAATAGGTAGGATGTTAAAAAAGGTTGTACAACTACTTGCATTTGCTTGAGAGTTTCTAAAGCCTTTTTAAAAAATCCATTCTATGCATATCATGCAATCATTGAAATCAATGAGACCACATTCTTTTCTTAGGATATTGCCATTGGTAACATTATGAAAATATCCTAGGTAACATGCTCAAGAATTCAGCCAAGATACAATCAAGGAAATCTTTAGGTTGACTGTCTTTCTCAATATCAATTAGTTCTAAACAACATAGAAAAATACAATGGGCTTCTAATGTATTTTGATCAATCCATTAATGAGTTATGAGGTAGTATGCATTTCTTGATTGTGTCCACTTACACGGAATCTACAAGTAATGTT
Source organism: Thuja plicata (assembly GCA_018584345.1). Lineage (NCBI taxonomy): Eukaryota > Viridiplantae > Streptophyta > Pinopsida > Cupressales > Cupressaceae > Thuja > Thuja plicata. The sequence goes on from MU221593.1 coordinate 149,819, forward strand.
ATGGTGTAATTTCATAGCCTCAAAGACCTATTTATTCCACTATTGCATATCTTCTATATTATGTTATATTAGTTCTTGCACTAAAATGACATCCATATTGTGTGTAATAAGGGAGCAACTATGTACAAGAATTCCTTCTACAATGATACTTGTTTGAAGAACTACACTTAATAATCTACTTTTTAATATGTAAACCTTCATTTATGCTTTCCCATCAAATATCTATCGGCTTATCCCTTGCACCTTCTTTTGGTGCAAATGGTGCAAATGCTAGTTTATTCAATTCTAAAAGAAAATCACTAAAATGACTTTATAGCAACATTTTAAATCTTATTTTTCCAATTGACCTCTAGAAAAATTCAAACATGTCATAAAAATTCACACCCAATAATAATGAAAAAAAACAAACAAAAACTTATTAGAACTTTCTTCTTAAGGGAGCTAAAATTGGATTTTAGTTTTTTGCAGTTTGGATTTTGGATTTTGCGTGCTTCAACTTTTATTTTTCTTTTTTTTCTATTTTTTTTTCAAACTTCCATTTACAGGTGGCTTGATAATTTGAAATTTCATTTACACACAGCTTGGAGCATGCTGCGTAACTGCTTTTTTTTTAAAAATTCCGTTTACAGCTAGCGAAGTGTGATGATTTGAAATTTTGTTGGAGCCCTGCCAGCCAGGCTAGGCGTTGGGAGATTCATTCAAAGAACTATAATTAGAGGATCTAGGGGATTCATATGCTATTAAATTATGATATGCGAAGCTTTTCTTTGACTCCAGAGGGCAGTAAATTCTTCTTTCATATTTTTACATATTTTCTGTAAGCTTCCCCCAGTCTGGTTGAATGCAATCATGACCTTCCCTTTTAATCATATTAACTTTCTTTGATTCCTTTTCTTTTAAAGTCCCTACATTGTTTAGTTATCTTACTTCTGTACATTTAATGAAGAAGGGGCAAAGAAAATCAGGACAACATAGGGCAGAAGATTTGTGGGCAGAAGAGGATTTGTGGTTGTCCTGTCAAATGTTTTTGTGATTCTTTTTCTGTTGTGAGGTGTTTGTTTTGTTTGATTGTGTATTTTTTTGTGATGCTGGCTTTTCCTTTTTCCTTTTTTCCATTTTTTGTTTTAGTGTTACAGTTTTTAGTAGAGCAGAACAGAGGATGATGCAGGGCAATTCATTCTTCCAGGTATGTAGAATACCCACTTCCTTCATCAATAAAAACCAATGACTACAATGTTTACATATTTTCTGCAGTGAGGACTTGTCCAATTATGATATACAATACTATTCAATTAGGGCATTAACTTTCTTTGACTCAATTGTGACTCTGGCTTTCAACATAGGACTGAATATGGCCCATGATGCAGAGGAATATTGTAAATGCAGATCAATATCTTAAATCATTATAACAGGAAGCAGGTTTGGATGATTACAGCCATAATATATATTTACAGACAATCTTTTCATAAATTGGTCTTATTTGGGTTCACAAACTAGTACACATTTAATTTATATAATATAACAGTAACATTTGAATTTCTGCAACGAGGAATAGTAATTGTTACCGGTTGTTCACAATGTTAGATTTCAATGGTTCTTTTTTAGTTATGGACTATGGATTCTTGAAATCTCCAAAAAGAGCATTAACCACTGTTCATGGCCATATATTGCATTGTTTCATGCTCAGAACATATGGAACCATCAATAATTCTAGTGTATATATTAACAGATGAGGACTCACTCATACTGTATATTTACAAAACTCTTTTCATAATCTGGTTTCATGTGGGTAACAAACATATAATATATATCAGTAGCATTTGACTTTCTGCATAGAGGAATAGGTATTTGATAGCGGTGGATCATAAAGTAAGATTTGAATGATTGATTTTCACTTATGGACTGTGGAATATTGAAATATCCAAATAGAGTATAAATCACTTTTCCTGGCCATAGATTTAGTGTCAAGAAAAGTGAGTATCCTATTCATCGATTAATATCTTTCTAGTAGAGTGGATTTGTGTTTCCAAGTGAAATGGTCCATGTTTAATTCTCAATTCCTTACTGTGCTGTACTCTTCACCAACAGATCAAACCCTCAGTTTCAAAAATGGTTCAAGATAAAAATTCAAGAAGAATTTTCTACAAGCTTCCCCTAGTCTAGTTGAATGACATTCCTCTTCTTTTACATTGCTCGCTGCATTGTTTATTTATCTATTTTTTTAAGATTCCTCTTCTTTTACTTTGCTCCCTGCATTGTTTATGACATGGTACTTGTGTAGACCATGCCCTAACCAACCTATCACCAGTAGAAAAAGGATTTTCAGAGATGGCCAATTACCAACTGAGATAAATATGTATTGTTATTATTATCTATACAAAATTATATCAGTGGGAACTTCATCTAAAAGTTAAGTCTAAAGATGTTGGCTATGGAAGGCAGAAGTAGTCTTGCATAAATCTCAAAAGTTTGAGGTAAACTAGTTTTAGCCATAACTTTGTAGGTTTTTCTTTTTTCCATCCCCTTTCTCTCTTTTGTTTTGAATATAATGTCTGTTGTTTTGATTTACAGTCCCAGGTGAATATCCAGGTTTTTCTATTTTCCATCCCCTTTCTCTCTTTTATTTTGAATATAATGTCTGTTGTTTTGATTTACAGTCCCAGGTGAATATCCAAACATGCAATGAACTTCTTGAATCGTAAAGGGCTTGACAATATGCTGGTTATGATCAATTAGGTATGCCTCATGATTGCAGACTTTTTCATTTTGAGAATGTAACTATTTTGTGCCTAGTTGTTAGAAAACAAGAATGTATTGTATTTAATCTAAATGTTCCCAGTTGTCTTGTGCTCCACTTATCCTTATCCATGACAGTTCTTTAATTTTTTAGGCTTGTCTTTCCCTCATGCCATTTTTCATTTTCTAGCCTTGCCAAAGGTTTCTCCTTTTCTACCATATTGACCTTTTTTGATGATGGTGATATGGTCCATTTTATATATTCTCTTTTGGAATTTTTTTAAAGGAGATAGTTATGATTGAATTATGAAAATTCATCTAAAAGTTAACTAGTCTAAACCCTAAAGAAATTGGCTATGAAGCACTGAGAACGAGGTGATTCAGTATAGATCATTGGAGGATTTTCCAAATCGTAACTGCCTTCCCTCAAACTGGCCCTTGATATCCCTGTGGACTCAAATGTGTACTCCTTGGAACTCACTCCATATTTGGCAACTCACTTCAAATATTAGGAAACTTGTCAAATCCTCATATTTATAGTAGATGGAAGCCAAACCACTTAGCACGAAAAGTGTTCTCAGGATGGCTTCCAACATAGTGCTTGACAAATTTGATCTCTTTGCTGACAATGCATTTAACGACCAACAATACAAGCAGAAAGGTTAGGAAGAAACCAATAACAAGTATTTCTAGGCTTTTCTAATATTTATTATATTCAAGACTATGGACGCCAAGCTCTAGTATATACAAATTTTGCAATTTCATGCCACCAATGTAGTGGCGGGAAATAGAAGTTGGGCTCCAAAGCTTATGATACTACACAACAATCCAACTAAATTTATCAACCCTGGATTCTGTGTTTTCAGTTATATCATCAACTTGTGCCATCTCGTCAAATACAAATGGGATAATAGTCCTTGTAAAAGGTTGTCTCTGTTAAATTTACTTCCTTTTCCATTTCCAGTCTCAGGTCGGTATATAATGGGCACACATATGCACATTTTCATCTACCCCAACCTTTTTATAGCCGATGGCTAATAGTGCCTCATTTCCCAACTTGATTAGGATGTATAAGATTGTTGGAAGGTCAGATTGGTCAGATTTTATGCCTACTGTGGTTGCATGTCTTTTGATGGACCTACTCCGAGACTAATAAAGTCTTGGACAATTTATTTTTCCAATAAATAGAAAGAAAAATGCAAAGAATCCATGGACATGCAACATACTTGAGCTATTTGGATATTTGTGAAAATAGAAAAATTAAAAACACATTTCCCACAAACCCAAATAAGTTTCTTACCCTCCTTACCTGTATTTCCATCCATGGAGGGTAATGCAATACAGTCCTTGCCAGATATCTACAGTGGAAAACATCCCTACAATACACAAGGTGTCATCACAGTAGGTGCCATCATTCCCAAAGCATAGCCACAGACCAAAAAGAAACTAAAGAGAAATATATCCACAGATTGAAAGAGAAATAAAAGAAAAAATCTTGATCCGCAGATTGAAAGAGAAATATATCCAATTCATAAAAGCTGCCAACATTCAAGCATAACTACTTGAGACAATGATCTGAGTATAGGGTAGCTCTGATCTCATTCTTCTACTATATCTGATCTGAGTATCATCAAACATGGTAGCTTTGATCCCATTCTTCTACAATGCCCTCTACATCCCATGCAGTATCAAAAACATCTTGCATCCATTTTCCCACCAACTCTTTCTGTGCACCCCATCTACATATGCGAGAAGTTAACTACCAGTATTGCCTCGTTGGTCAACTGGTGTACTGCCCATCTTAATTAGCTTTCCAATAACACCGTCAAAAAGGCCACGGGATAAATTTTAAACAATATCAATAGCTCAATTATTTACAACTGTTTATTTATAACAGTATAGATGAAATAAAAATTTGGTTTCCTAGAAATACTATTAAAGCATTTCCATATATGATTCTTTATATTCTAAATGAGGTTAGGTGAGAGCACAATGTCTACTATAGGAGCTTAAGCTCTAAGATAACATATTTTTAGTTAAGAGTACAAAATATTATTTTTTCAATCAATTGTTTATGTTTTCAAATGATATTGTGGATTATACCTAATGCCATCAGAAAGAGGATAATGATCATCGAATATGATCTGAAATTTATAGTTGATCCAACTAGTGCCAGTTATATTGTATTAAGATTTGTAGTTCAAACCTTTTAGCTTTCTCTAATCCTTACAATTTATGAAATGAATATAACCTACGGTCTCAAACAGAATAATGGATGGAGAAAAACATATAAACACAGGAATAAATGTCTCATACAATTTTTTTTTTTTTTATACAATAATGCAGCAAAACATTCAAACACATTTGTTTGGTTGCATTTTTCTTCTGATCATTTTTCTCATTTTTCATGTATTGGGTATAAAGTTTATTATTGGCTTTTGTATCGATTATGAGTCTTAGGCTATGTGTGGGTCTTCACAGTTCATATAATATGTCTTCTGCAATATATATACCTTATACATTTGCTATTTTTGACTGCATAGATTACATTCCAGGAGTCCCTACAATGAATTAGAGGGACCTTTGATCCTGTCTCCAGGCAACACAAATGTCAGACTTTATGCTGCATTCAGTATTTTTCTCATTGCATTCTGCTACACCACTTTTCTCTGTAGGTCCACCGACCATTTGAATTTGATTTTACAATGTGGTCGGATTCAAATTTAGCAAACTCAGTTATCTACTACTAAATTTGATTTTACAATGTGGTCGGATTCAAATCCAGCAAACTCAGTTATCTACTACTAAGAGAAATAAAACAAGCTGCAAGTTTTTGTTGGGGGTTTTCCAGCAAACTCAGAGGCACTGTTTCTTATAATGTGTTATTGGATAGAGGCTGGATGTGACAAGTCAGGTTTTTTTCATGAGTTTGCACTAATGAATTTTTTTACAGGTTTATTTGGATTATGAAAGTCATTGGAGGATTTGTGCATAAGGAGAGCTTGAACATTCAAGACTTAAAATAAAAGATCAGCTTATTGTATTTTTATAGTGGAATGGAAGTACAAAAATAAGTAGCATTTCATTTAAATTGGTTATTTATATTTATTGTAAACATTTTTCAACAATTAAAATTAATAAAGATATACCTTTTTATGGGAGAGGTAGAAATATCCCTCTAAAAACTCTCAAAGATGGCCATGGACATCTTTGAGAGTGTCTCTCTCTTGTTTCTCTATTACTATTATTTTATTTTAGTTTATTTTTTTTAAATTTTTTTAAAAATTGATCAACGATATTATTGTTGTAATTTATAATTTAAATGATAATAAATTTAATAAGTTTTATGTTAACATGTGTTAGAAGTTGATGAAACTAGTTTATTTATTTTTAATTAAATTTTATTTATTTATTGTATTTAAATTTTATAATGTACATGATGGACTTGTACACTTTAGGAGTGAATGAAGGGTGTGCAAAGGTTTTATGGCATACATGTGCTAAGAGTATTTGTGTATGTTAGCATTGGTAGTATATATGTCATTAATTTGTGTACATGTGATGAAATGTAAATTGGTCTAGTTTATATTATGGTTGAGTGTAATGTATGCATAACACCCCATGGTGGGTAAAATCAGTTCTTATCATGGCGAGTGGGAGCGGGGGAGAGCGTGGAGAGCAGAAGCGTCCAAACTCAATTTTGAATTTGGGTGGGACCGGTGCGAAGGGTGCAGGGACTTTTGAGCACAGCAAGCCGGACGAAGCTAAGGACAAAGGGAACCAAGGGAAGGATCCTGATGCTGGACTTGCGCCTGGGAACCAAGGGAAGAATCTTGATGCTGGACTTTCACCTCTTGAATATTGGGTGGAGGATATATTTGCGGGGATAGAAAATTCCTTTGGGGAACTGCTATCAATAGATAATGTCACAGCTTCAAGGAGAAGGCTCACATATGCAAGGATATGTGTTGGGATAACACAGGATACAGATATGCCAGAGAAAATTAATATACATTGTAAACTGGGATCGTGGAAGAAAAATATTGAATATGAAACCATTCCTTTTGCATGCTTTCATTGTAAGAAAGCTGGTCATTGGGCAAAGAAATGTTCGGCAAAAGTTATCTAGAGAAAGACTAAGAAATGGGTCCCAGTGGGGAAGGTTAAGAGAGATGGAGGATAGACTTCAAGAGAATCTCAAATCAATAAAAAAATGGAAAATATTGTGATATCAGAAACTAGTGATGAAAGCATTATAAACGATCACTTAAATAATGGAGGGTTAGAGGGCAGTGAAAGCTATGAAGGTAACCAGGAAAAAGAGGAGGTTCAAGTGGAAGAGGGGGAAATTCAGGAAGTAGGACAACAAGAGATTATAAATAAAGGGGTAACAGAGGGGGAAGGTAATGATCAACATAACAACTATGATGAGGAAAATCAACCTGAATGGAGTTTAGAAACTAAAACTAAAAAGTGGAAGAGGAAATAATAGGGCAGGATGCCCAACAGTGCAAGGTCTTAGGTCAAGAAATCTTTGACTATTCTGAGAATACGGCCCAGGGGGTAAGAAAAATTTCATTTGATACAAAAACACCTAATTGGGGTGATTCAGTGGATATCAGCCAAGCCCTTGCGGGGGAACAGAGTGATTTGGAAGATGGGAAAGAAATCCACGGGGAGCAGAAAAATAAAGAAAGAAAAGGAAATAACAAGCATAAAAGTAGCAACAAGGAGCAACAGAAATGGGAATGTGGGAGGAAATTTATCTCCACTAGGGAGACCGTCAAATATGAAGACAAGAGTCAAGGAGACTAAGAAGAACATAGCGAATGGAAGCCAACAGACCATCTTGGAGGTGGGATCCTTTGTTAAGGTATGAAGATAATTTCTTGGAATATTAGGCGAATGAATAATCCACATAAACATGTTATTGTTAGGAATATGATTAGGGATAATAGACTGTATATTTTTTTAATTCAAGAAACTAAAATGCTAAAGGAGAAAGTGGAAAAGCTAAGATTTTTCAAGAATGAGATTATTTGTGGGGGTGACTCTGATGGTGCTTCCGGGGGTATTGCTACAATTTGGAATGGTGACATAATAAAAGGTGATGTTATTTATCAAGGTGATAATTTGGCCTATATCAAGTTTAGGCATCTTAAGGATAATACTTCTTGGGTGTTGACCAATATTTATGCACCTAATACTAAAAAGGGTAGATAGGTTTTTTGGAACAAGTTGTCCTCTATGAGAAATACCTTTAATAATGAAGAATGGATTGTCATGGGAGATTTTAATACTCCCCTAAAAGAAAATGAAAAAAAGGAGGAAGTCAAACAAATCTAGAAAGCAGGATGGATCTTATGAATTTTATAGATTTCCATTCTCTCCATGATATTGAGCTGCAGGGAATCAACTACACTTGGACAAATAGAAGAAGTGGCCAAGATCTTATTCAAGTTAGACTTGACAGGGCTCTCATTACCAATGACTGGTTCACTCATTACTACTGCTTGTTATCTGCTCATATGAGGGTGGGATCAGACCATAATCCCATTACTTTTCTGGAGGACCCCATAGACAAGAAAATGAACTTTCCTTACAGATTTGAGAAAATGTGGACTTTGCATCCACAACTTGAACAAAAAATTGAAGAATGGTGGAAGATCAAAATCAAGGGTACTGCTATGTTTATTATGGCTAAAAAACTTAAAAATGTCAAGGATAAAATTAAAGATTGGAACAAAGATACTTTTGACAACATATTCTCTACTAAGGCTAATGTTAGCATGGAGCTAAAGGACATCCAGGACAACATTCAGAAGGACGGATATGCCAACATATCAAGAGATCAAGAGAATGAAAAACTAGTTGAGATGCATGACATAATTGCTAAAGAAGAAACCTTCTGGAGACAAAGATCCAGAAAGATATTCTTGAAGGAGGGAGACATAAATACTAAATACTTCTTTATGACTACTCTGAAATGCAGAATGGCTAATAGAATCTCTAAGCTCAATATCAGTGGTACTCTATCGGAAGATGAGGAGGCCATAAGATTGGAGGCTAAGAATTTTTTTCAAAATTTGCTTCAAAAAGACAACGATTAGAATAGTGAAGAACAAAGGGAGTTTCTAGAGTGTATCCCTCAGATTCTAAATGATAACCATAATGCAGGACTCACTGCCATACCCTCTAATTCTGAAATTAAAAAGGCTGTCTTTTCTTTTGATGGAGATAAATCCCCTGGACCAGATGGTTATCCAATGTTCTTTTTTCAAATGTTTTGGAACATCATTGAAAAGGATGTAACCAATGCTGTCAAAGAGAGTTTTGGATCCAGAAAACTATTGAAGGATTTGAATGGTACTTTTATATCTCTAATACCAAAAAAGCAAGGGGCTAATAAGATGGATCAATTTAGGCCTATTATTTTTTGTAACTCTGCCTATAAGATTATTTCCAAGGTCCTTACCACTAGGATTCTGTCTATTCTCCCTTCCTTGATTTCTTGGCAGCAAAACGGATTTGTGCCTGGTAGACAAATTATGGATTCAATTATATCCATTCATGAAAATGTTCACTCTCTTGTGATGTCTAGGAAGGAAGGACTTATCCTCAAGCTGGACTTATCCAAAGCCTATGATAGGGTGGACTGGGAGTTTTTGTTGAAAGTTTTGAGGGTGTTTGGTTTCAATAAAAAGTGCACTGATCTTATATATCAGCTTATCTCATCTGCCACCTTTTTGGTTTTGGTCAATGGGTCTCCTACTTTATTCTTTAAGTCGACTAGGGGATTAAGGCAGGGGGATCCCCTTTCCCATATTCTCTTCCTCTTAATGGTTGAGTGTCTGGACAGGTACATGGAGAACCAGGTTAGAAAAGGAGAAATTAAGGGATTAAATCCTTCTTTTGCTAACCAAGTCTTCTCCCATCAACAATTTGTTGATGATTTAGTAATTATGGGAGAAGCATATGTTAAGAATGCTAGAAACATTAAAAATGCATTAACCAAATATGGGACTACTTCTGACCAGAATATCAATTGGGGAAAGAGCTCTATTTTTCTCTTCAATGTTCCTAAAAAAGAAAGACTAGAATTATGAGGATTTTGGGTTGTGATCTGGGGACTATTCCAGGAACTTACCTTGGTCTCCCTCTTTGTTTGGAACCTCCTGAAACTTTATGGAGTTCTTTAGTGGATAGATTTCACAATAAACTTGCTGGATGGAAAGGCTTGCTGCTAAGCCAAGCAGGCAAGATTTAGATTCTTAGATCCACCCTCTAGGGTCTTCCTCTTTATGCTTTGAGAAATTTTTAAAATTCCCAAACAGTTTGGTGAAGCTATTGAAAATATTCAATTTTTTTTTGTGGACAGGCATGGAGAAAAAGAAAAGGATTGCTCTTATATCCTGGGAAAAGGTCTGTCGACCTATTAATAAAGGAGGTCTTGGTTTACGAAGAATTATAAATTTGAATGATCACCTCCTTGCCAAACTCATATGGAGATACTATAACTCTAGGGAAGAGTGGACTTTAATATGGGATAAAAAATACAATAAGGAGCGACCTAACCTTGTTGCCTTTCTTGATAAGGAAAATGGAGGAGGTTCTTTTATCTAGAGAAATGCTATGAAAAAAAAAGATAGCATTGAAAAAGGAATCAAATGGAAAGTTGGAAATGGGAGAAATTGATAAGTAGGAGATATTTTTCCACAGCAATTCAAATTGTGATATTGCTATCAGGATTCAACTGTGTAAGTTTTGAGTCAAACTCATTGACCCATAATTCATGAGTAGTGGTTCACATGAACCCATCTCTCATGAGAATGAATGGAACACTTAGCACTCATTGGATCTAGGTGATGCTCACAGAGGTGAAGCACCGGGACTTCCCGGGAGGTCACCCATCCCAGTACTACTCCAGCTCGAGCGAGCTTAACTATGGAGTTTCCTCCATGGTTAAACCCACTCTACTTGCAAACAAATGAGGATGCAAGTAGAGTGGGTTTAACCATGGAGGAAACTCCGTAGTTAAGC